>JAPDVR010000014.1:41721098-41996098 GCA_026230005.1 Gila orcuttii | reverse complement strand
CTTATGCGATGTTAGTGAGATAAAGCATGTCAAGTGCTTGATGTGTTCTGGTTAACCTTGTGCATCAACACAACATGTGGTTTTCCTGTTAAACTGCTGTAGTTCACTCAGGCTATAAACGGATACAAGTTTCTTCACACTGCAGATGTTTAACATGGTTTTTGGTTTGTTAAGGCGAGACACTACAGGTGAATAGGGTATTTTTTTTAACTAGCAGATATCACTATGACATTTTCCCAGTTGATTACCTACATTAAGATGAGAAAAAAATGTATTACAAGTTTTCTGTAATTTAATGTTTAAATATGCAAATTAGGCATTATCTAATTAAATATGTGCTAATTTGCATATATTTAAAAAAATGAAATCTGAGTATTCGGATAAAGCCAGGTTCAAAATTATTTTTTCATTGTGTTCACATATTAGATGGGGAAAGAATTACATAGGGATTTATGGATATCTACTTTTGTTATCCTGTAAATCAGAAAATACTGCCAATAGCCTTAAAAAAATGTTTTTTGGGGGGTTTTGGAAAAAAAAATTTTTGGAATAAACTGTTATGTAAATCAGGCTAGTAATAATATATTTACAAATCCCTCTGTAAATGTCTTCATAATAACTAGGTACAAGACTGGAAAGTTTGGTGTATATAGGTGCAACTGAAGTGGAGAATTCAGACTTCGAGTATGAGAGAAAAGTCATTTTGAGAAAACGGGCCTGTTGACTTAAATGGGACAAGTTTTAAACCTGCTTTTAGCCTCTTAACATCCTTGATGTGTCATTACAAGTGCACAGCCATGTGTGTGATTTTATTCAGAGTGAACACGGTGAATCTGACTGCAGTAGATGTGAAAGATATGAATAAAAGTGATGTTAAAGGGATAGTTCACCCAAAAATGAAAATTCTGTCAGTATTTACTCTCCCTCATGTTGTTCAACCCCATAAGACCTTCGTTCATCTTCGGGACACGAATTAAGATATTTTTGATTAAATCTGAGAGCTGGATCACTCCTCCATAGGCTTCTTAAGGGATTGAAACTTGTTCCCCGAAAAGTTATTAAAGACATCGTTAAAATAGTCCAAGTGACTACAGTGGCTCAATCTTAAGTTTATCAAGCGACGAGAATACTTTTTGTGCGCAAAAAACAAACAAAAATAACGACTTTATTTCAACTATTCATTTCCTTCTCTGTGGGCCTCGAGTCAGTTAGCGTAGTGTGATTGCGTAGAGCTACGTCACACGTAGGCTCACTATTGGCCGACGCTGGTCATGTGTGTGATGCGTGTGACGTACAACAACAGAAGCGCTGCACTGTTACACTAGTGAACTGACTCGAGGCCCACAGAGAAGGAAATGAATAGCTGAAATAAAGTCGTTATTTTTGTTTGTTTTTTGCGCACAAAAAGTATTCTCGTCGCTTGATAAACTTAAGATTGAGCCACTGTAGTCACTTGGACTATTTTAACGATGTCTTTAATAACTTTTTGGGGCTGGCAAGTTTCAATCCTATTAGTCCTGAGTATGAGTACAGTAAAGCTTATTGCAATGTACTTAAACAAATATTTTTTTTATGTATTACTTCCCCAGGTAATGGATGCCTTATTTTACATCATGAGCAGGGTAACTCATACCTTTTTATAAAACTCACTCACTCACTCACATACATACATACATACATACAAATCAAATATAGATTTAACATGATTTAATTACTTAAACCATTTCTCTCCCTCGCTTAGAGCCAGCCTGGGACAGAGGCAATTAATAGTCAGGCTATGCGCCTGATTTTGGAGGGCAGCTCCAGGTCCAGGAGTACTTATTTCTTAAAAGTAAGAGTTATGTAAATGTTTAAGGTTATTGTTCAGTGCTGCTGAACACATTAGGTGTCAAGTTTATTTATGTTTGTTCATGAATGTTTCCTTTTTTTCCTGTCAGAAAAACATTCTTAAAGGAGCCAGTGCCGTCTTCGGGCCCTACTTGCTGGGAGAGTGCCACTGGACCCTCTTTGTAGGTTGTGGTTAGGTTATGCAGAGACTATTATTCGCTAAATAGCATCACACTAGTCATTATTGTTACTGTTGTGTCATTCTCATTTGTTTGAGCTGTTAGTGCTTCACATTTTAAAAGAATTTCAATCATTTTCAACACAGATTGGTTTAAATTCTCCTTCAAACCTTTGTCATGTTTTCCCATCTTTTGTATAGCATTGCAACTTGAAAGAGGGAACAATTTCCTACATTGACTCCTTGGGGGAGCAACCACAGCATTGCTTCCAAATAATTGAAAATTGGAGGTACAAGGTTTTTGTATTGCTCTATAAAATGAGATAATGAAAATTCAGCAGAGATCTCCTTCACAATTATTTTCTCTAATCTTTCAGCTTATTTGCTGCTAGCAGAGGCTGCCAAGGGCCCTGGAAGATGATGAAGAGGGACCATGACTTACAAAACGACTCTTTGTCATGTGGAGTGTTCTCAATAATGGTACAGTTTGGTCGTTTTCTGCATAATGTTTCTCTTTTCTTTTGAAAATATAAATATTTTTAGTTTTCACTTTAGAGCAATTTTGAATGAAAGTTTCAGATCAAATATTAATGGATTTTTGAAAAATACACAGTACTACCTTCAGCACACGATACAGGAGTCATGATCGTATAATTAATAAATGACCACCATAATCTTCTCTTGTAATATAGTCCAATTTTTTTTACCACAATTTGTTGTTCACATTTATTATAAGTTGCATTAATTCATTAAAATCGACTTTCTGTTGCTCTTTTAGTTTGCAGAAATGGTCCTCCAGGGACAACAAGGGCACCTCCAATGCCTCCCCATCGCTCAAGAGCGGGAGAGACTTGGGACTTTGTTGTTTAACTCCCTTGGTAAGTAGTAGACATTTGTACGTTATGGGTGCTCCTTATTGAGCTCTGCTGGCTACCTGTAGCTGCCTGCATTAAGTTTAACTTGCTGATGATTTGGAGTGGTAGCTTTAACTTGTACATTCAGAGGATGTCATACTTTGGAGTACATTGTTACTACATCATTTCAAGCATAAAATACGACATTAAGTTTGTTCAAAATCAGATGCTATTTATTTACGATCTTTCTTAGAAGGATGAGGTGAATACACTGTCTTGGTTCTACGCACATTGAAATAAGCATGCAGAATGAATCATTATTTTCATGATTTTTATTATTTGGTTTTTGAAACATTATAATAACATTAAAATGACATTAAGAAACATCTTCATTTCTTTTAGATACAAAGACTCTAAGAAGAAAAAAGGCAAGGGTTAATGATCAAAATATACATACTGTTTCTCAACACATTGTATACTTAACTCAATGTTTTTTTCTCTTTTCTAGGGAAAAATCACCAAGTCTAAAAATACAGGTAAGAACAGCCACAGACTGAGACTAATATTAGGTGTATTGAGATTCTAGGCATGTATGTTTGGTAAGTAGGGCTGATGTATGTAGACAAGCTACAACCAAACCTACAGTAGATGGTGATCAGCATTCGAGTCATTCACCCACAACATACATACCGGGATCTTTTCAGTAAGCAATTGTGTCTTTGATGTATTAACTTTGCTGTTAGGAAAGTACAGAGATCTTTCTTTTGAAACAGTTTGTTTCCTGAATGCTGTTCTCTGATTGGTCTTAAATATAGTAGATGGTGGCTCATAACAGCCTCTTACATGGCTCATCATGCTAACATGGCACAAAATTCCTACTTGCAGCTCCTTTGCTGTGGAATAAATCTTTAAAAGTCCCCAGCTTCCACCTAGATATACTGGGCCAAAGTCAGTAATACTGAGTCATGTCTTAAGAAGCTGTTAGGAATAAGTTATTTAAAACCCTTTTTAAGGTGCCATGTATGTGTTCTCCTGTACCTAAAGTGTTACCTACCAACATTTCTACAAGATAGAAGATTGTTTTAACTCTATATGCCTGCTTAAAATCTCCACTGATATTGCAGATATAAAGTGACTAGGGAGGAACTGGTTAGAAGGTGTGGGTGTAAGGATGATAAAAAAGATACTGATACAAGTTAAAAGATACTTAAATACTGATACAAGTTAAAAGATACTTAATATGGTTCATAAAATGGGGCAAGTTAATAATCTTTATTTTATATCTTAATTTCAAAAAGTTAAAATGCTTCAAAAGTCATTGCATTGCTGCACTGTTTGGTTAAGAAATATTTAATTCATTTCTTTATAAACAGGAGAAAGAAAATACATTTATGGTCGGTAGATCAGTAATCCATTGCTTTTTGGGTAAAGGAGGCTAAAGAGATTAATAGGATAAAAAGACGAAATGTGTTTAAAATGCTGTCTTATTTACCTTCTATAACATTTTGGGGAAATGCACCTTAAATTACAATATGCAGTGTTTGCTTGTTTATATAAGTTTCACTTTCTTTTGCCGTAAGTTTAAGTACCGGTTTGTGATCGGAGGATCTGCTAACGATTGCTAATGCGTTGTTCAGCCTGTGTACGGAACGTGCGGCTTACGTTCGTCCATTACAACATTGGACTTGACTGAAGCCACATTGTGTAACTCTTAAAGAAGAAGAAGAAGAAGCCACATTGTGTCCGTGTCGTACTTTCTATTTCCCTTTTCACAGGTAAGAAAGTGGGCTGTAGTATGTTTGAACGATTTATATATGTGTTTAATACCATAAGGAACATACAGGGAGTAAATGTTAGTGATTATAGGAATTGATATATGCACATTTAGTAGGCTAACCGTGAAGTGTTGCTCCAGTGTAGCCTGTATGCTAGCTATGTCATGTGGACCGAGGTTAAAGCGTGGTAATACCGCCGGCGCCGCCGTTTTCTCTTTGTATTTGTTTTATATCGTAGGGAAAAAGTAAAAGCGCTATTGTTAAAGTTTATAAAAAAAAGTGTTTAATGTGAAGAGGCAATGTACTTTCTGTTTAAGTGCAACGCTACTACTGAGGTTAAAATGTTAAGTGTATTCTGAATGAATAACTATAAAACAGCAGTATTTAGCATTACAGATTATTCTATATTGTGCTGTTTATATTTTTCTAAACAATTTGCAGGGTTAAGTTAAATCTCTTTTGTTTAAATAGTCTGTTTTATTAATGTACATTTTCAAGGTTATTTGCCAATGCTGTTTTAAGATGCAGTAAATATATTTTGATATATTTTTGGTAACTCGCTTTAAAGGTTAACTCAGATATTGTGTAATATGGAGTTATAAGTGACCAGCTGATATTTTTCCTAATTGTGTAGTTTTTAGAGGGACATTATTATGTCGTGTAAAGGGAAAACGACATGTTTAATTGTGATACTGAGTAAACATGTTATTATGCTGTTCATGGTAAATGCATTACAACATTGGACTTGACTGAAGCCACATTGTGTCCGTGTCGTACTTTCTATTTCCCTTTTTACAGGGGCGCAACATGGGCCACCAGAGGGCTATTCGCCCAATGCTCTTGTGGCCTACTTAAGGAAAGGCAAGAGCCAAAAAGAGGCGCTCATGGCCAAGTTGCACGACTCACAGGTGGAGCCAGGACCACGAATCAGGTTGGCAACAAGTGTCAGCAAGTTGTGTGAAGGTGACTGAGGTCTAGAGAAAAACATGATGTGCGAGAGTTAAAGGGCAGTGAACCACCCATCACTTCACACAGCTGATATAAGAATCTTTTCTAAATAGTCTGGCTAGGCGGAAATCTTAATTACCATTAAAATTTTGGTCATTTTGCACTATTTCGGCAGGATTTGAAGGCATTGAAATTGGTTCTCGTTACGCACAATACTAACACATTGCCAGAAATAACTATTCTGCTTGACATTGGACAGTGATTTAAAAAAAATTTTACCTCGAGTACCACCTCTTACACTTTACAGCAGTATGGCATGCAATCGGGGTGAAATTGCAACCTCACTGTGATGTCAAATCATAAGAATGAATAAGACAATAGCAAAAAATAATTTTTAATTTTCAAATCTTGTTTTACAAGTTTTATTATTTATTGTGATTATTGCATCATTGACCTATTCACTTAGAATTTGCCACCAATCTACGGATGCACATAGATTATTAACTCTGATCTATATGTTTTTGGTTGCAGAAAACAGTGAGCTAGGAGGTTGGGTAAACATCTTTTGTTTATAGAAGCTATCTCGTTATCGTGTCGTATGTCTCTGTAAGATATTAGCCCACTTAAATGAAGATGAAGATTCTGGGATGGGTAGGCTCAGGAAGAATCCACCTTGCCTTTGTCTTACTGAGAGGTCTTGAATTAACAGGACTTTTCTCTTCCCCAAGTAACATTAGGCTGTAATTATGAAATTTTCATAGATCTTATCAACTAGGCGGACTCATCAAATGGCATCATCAAGGCACTTTCACATGTTGATCAGAACTTTTTTGGAATGACTGAATCTTGTTTCTGTCCTTAACAGTCTATACTCCATTCGTAGTTTGACAAAAATATAATTATTTTGTATTCTCTTGCACTGTGTATTTGTAGAAGAATGTCTGGCCCTTGCAGAGGATGTAAATTACATGGGTTTTAAATACCTACCAATTCAAAAAATTGGCCAGGCTTGCCTGGAGGAGGACCAACATCTTGAGGCCATCGTCAAGGCCCAACACTGCAGGTTCATTGATCTGTTGTTACCAATGCCAGTATGCAAGATTAAAAAGGCTTAGATCTACATATGCAGTATTGTATTACAACCTCTACCACTGTTCTTTATGTCAATAACATCTGTTTTCAACACTTTTGCAGGCAGACACTAACAAGGATAAAGACAGCGATGGAGGCCAACTGGTCCTATTACAACCTCGCTACGCATGGCCTTGGGCCAGAAATTTTGAAGGGTGCGTTTTCTTTAATTGATGCGTGCCTGGTCGAGGCAGAGAACCTCCACTGCCTCCAGAAGTAAATAAAGCATGTCAATTTTAAAGTGGTATCAGCATTTATGGGTAGCCTTGACAATGTGTTGACTTCGGGTGAAATTGACCCGTTTTCAATTTTTGTTTTATATCAGAAAATATGGGACGTAGAAATAAGCGCTGAAAATGTGTAAAAGAAAAAAAATAACAATTTAAAACGTTGGAAAAAGCAAAAACAAACTGAAAAAAAAATGGCATCAAACGTCGAAGAAGGTGTTTTTTTTTTTTTTTCAAGGTTGACGGGAAGACAACACAAGGGTGAAAACATAATTTGCCAAATACATGTTAAGTTAAACCATAAGAATGTATGGAAAGCCTTTGTTTTGGACTGAGAATGTATCAAAGCATCAAAGTTATAAAGCAATTTTCTTTATTTGTAATTGTGAGTACATGCATTTTTCTTGGGGATCAATACTTTTACTGAATTACGGGACCTGTGTACTTACATTTATACACTGCTGGTATACTTTACATTTCATATTGGTAAAACACTACTTTGGCTTGTGCCATTAATGTAAGAAGTCTATATATTTCCCAAAACTTCATTAAACTTTGATTTAATTATCAGTATTTTATTTACCTTATCAACTACCAAGAAAATTCATCAACCAATCAAGACGGGCGCTTTCACATGCAAACAATGGCACTTCCAAAATAACAGAATTAAGTTCTTCTTGCTCTTCTTTTGTTTTTAAAGTTCTCAACTACTGCAATTCTGCAGTCAAGCTTTTTTAGTTTTTTACGGTAACCATGTAAAGGGGTAATTTTTCTTTTTCTGGACACAGCAGTGAATTTTCCAAAAGCAAGCTTGTGCTCTTTGGATGGTATTGTACAGTTCAGGGGTATGTTCAAATGCTTCGGACTTGCTCCAATCTAGTAGGTCTAATAACATGGACTGTATGGGAGGCTTCCCATGGGAGGCTTCAGACACTTGTGCATTTTCTTTGGGGTCTGTGAGAATGTCTTGAGGCTTGAGGACATGTGTGACATGTATGCAAACACATCTTTCTCCAAAACTATTAGCAATGCATGTGCACAAAGTCGGAGTTTTCCTATTCACAATACTCATAGTCCCATCACTATTGAAGATGGTTATTTCATCTTCAGTCTGCTGATAGAGACGGAGGCTGATGATTTCTAGCGCTTTATTATTCCGCATTTTTTCAATGTCAATACCTCTCCTGCCTACCTCCATCTTCACCAAGAGAAGATGATTGCATATGTTTCCCATCCGGAAATTGGTGCATTCACACGTGAAGTGTAACAAGTTAACTTTGTAGGCTGTGTTGGCTGACTGTGATGGCACAGAGCACTGCCCTGCTTTTATGTCCAAATCTTTGCCCACGCCATTTTTAAATAGCAGCGCAGCAGCCTGGTGAGCAGCAGAGCTGGATAATGTCAGTCGTCCTGCTTCGCTGAGGCCATCCATGTAGCTGCAGTAATGAAAAACAGGACACAAATGTGGAATTACAGTAAAATAGTAGCCTTTGCCTCAGATAGGACAGTGGGGAGCGACAGGACACCAGTGTGTGAGTGTGCCCTAGCTAGCTGCAACACAGGTAAGGGCACCATCATAAACTTTTTAATGGCACACATTTTGCATATTCTGATTGGATGGCCAATAACTTGTCATGCAATACCATAAACTCATAACCATACTGTATATTGGCCCTTATTGTTAGATAAATTTTAGCTAAATGCAAGTTTCATTGTGTAGTCATTGCCATGGTGATTGTTTTTTAATGCAACAGCTCCATAAAATAATTAAATTCACTGTTAAGACTGTGTGAGAGTGGCAAGCTTTATGAAAGTAGCTGTGTCTCACTTTATTTTATTCTATAACAGGCTGAAATAGCCATTTGGCAACATCCACATTCCCTGTTATTGAGATTACTAACCTGTAATACTTTTCTACATCTCCACATAGCAAGAGCAGAAGTTGGTCGACTCTTCGGTTTGCCTGGCCTCGCAGAAACTGGTATTTCAACGCAAGGAAGAATCTTTAAGACAGAAAGACAAATCTGACAATTACAATTATTGACAATTACAAATCTGACACCCACCATACCATCGGCATCCTATTAAATTGGGAGAAAATAATTGAATAGCAATACAAAATAAACTATCAGTGTAAAACACTGATTCCTACATGTTTTGTCTGACTTTAGTGAAACCTCGCTCATTCAACCTAAAGAGCTGCATTAACTGCTGATTTGGGGACTATGGGTTTTTTCAGCTCGTGGTAAACTTTGCCTCCTAATAGTCAGGCCACGAGGTGAGCCGACCTTGTGGTAAGACGTAACGTTCAGTGCATAGTAAGTCAGTGTTCAGTATGTGGTATTTAGTAGGCCCCTGCCATTTTGAGAACAGCTAGAGACTGGCACTGTATCTGCATGCATAATTTTAGGAACATGATGTAAGCAACACCTTGATGTTTTAGGCAAATCCTCTGACTCCCAATATGAAAATACATTTACCAATACTATTTTAAATAATTTAAGTAAAATACCTTTCAGCCTTGTTGTTTGTCTCACTGCTACAGTGATAGAACGTTCTTCCAAAGTTTACCCACAGCTCCGCATAAGTAAACCAAGTTGTCTTCAGATAAGTTGTTACATGGGGACTATCCAAAAAGGTGTCGATCTCACTGCATTTCTTGGCAGATACATTGAGAAACTCTTCCTCCTTAGGGAAAAACATATTTAATCTGAGATGCTTATATACAAACATTAAAAAGAAAAAGCATAAATAATTGTAAACTCACTATTATGTAGACTACAGAATGCATAATTTGGTCAGGACCACTTAGTTGCACTGGGGTTATGAATGTTAAAAAATATAAATATAGTACCGTCAGGCATGCTTTCATTGATGCCATGGCATGAATGACCACATTTCTTTGTTCAGGTGTCAGGTGACGTCCATCTGTCTTCACAAGCCACCGGTTAACAGCCTATAACAACATAAATTGCTTCAGATGCACATTAGGGTATGTTATTTCACCCTGTCACGTGGCAGTTCGTTTCCATTGCTTGGCCAAAAGGGAGTTTATGTTATTGTACTGCAATGTAACTGTATATATCCCAAATTTTCACCAGAAAGCTCAGGTATGTTTCATGTAAGTAGAATTCAGGATTTTAAATAGGCATTTACTGTAAACTGTAAGTATTTATGTCACAACCACCTGCAATTACATTGCAGACCACTAGTTGATTGCCCTTTAATATACAGTACAGTTAAAGATTACACTTGTTTACACACCCACCACATTTTTAAAGAACACTGTTGAACACAGCACACTGTGCCAAAGATCCTTAGATAGTACTTTGTACCTGCTCAGTTGACCTTTCCTGTTAGTTTGTCAATGTCAACTGCACAACATCGTAGATTTAAATGTCACAAATAGTGATATTGTATATTCATCGACTTACCTGAAGCACATGGAACCAACAAAGGAGAAGCTTTGCATTTGGGAAAACGCTTTTAATAGCATTAAGCACTCTCAAGTCACGGTCCATCATCACTGACCTGTAACATTGAAAAAGAAAGTAAAGAAAAGATAGGAAAAAGTTGCACCACACCCAAAAGCATACATTATTAATTGAGTGTATTGTATACAGTGTAAACATTGTATCAAGAAAATTTAGAATAGAGAGTTAAGAACCTAGTGAGATCCAAAATTTTAAAGCTGTAGCTCAGTGCAGTAGTATTTTCAGATTCAAACATGCATATTTCCTGTAGTTCCAATTACAAGGAAAAGAATAAATACAGCATAACATAAATGATGCTAACATTTGACTGACCTTGGATAGAAGCTTGGGTTACTCAATTGAAGCTTCTGTAGGCAGAGGCTTACTGTTGCAGTAGTTTCCTTGCTCAGGATAAAATAGGCAAATGGCACACCTCTTCCAGTTTTGTTTATCATTAACAGTGCATAAAATGCATACCCGTAGGGTGTTATGCCTTTGTATGAAGCATCCATGAAAACCATTGGATGGGGGTTCTCTTCCAAAAGTTGTTTTTGAAATGGTGTTTGTACAATTAAAATGAATGGTTGTTCATTGTGAAGTGGCTGATAAAAACAGATGTTGTGTCTGAGTTCCATGGAAACCAAATGGTCCACACTGACAGAATCACTGTCACCCACACCTCTGAGGTTTTTCTTTAAAAGCCGAATGTCATTAGGGGTCAAGTAAAACCGGCGGTCTTTTTTGTCCACATGCCCATTTTGTTGAGCCCAATCATAGCTTTTTATTAAGATCTCAGAAGTGGAACAACTCAGTTGAAGCCATATTTCGATGAGGGAATGCAGGTCTGGGTGGATGCAGTTTTTCTCTTTAGAATTAGCCTCGTCATGGCCAGTGTGCTGTAGCATCTTTTGGATTATGGCACCTGATATTCCGGCATCCGTGATGACTTTGAAAGAGATGTATGCCTTGCAAGAATTGGCCCGAGTTTGTGTTGCTTCTCCATTACTTTTGCCTGCAGCATGATTCCCACGGTCACAGCCATAGTAATAATAGTCCTGCCGGGGACAGACTGGGGGTCTGAAGTAGCAATGCTCCTTCTCCTGCACTTCGTTGATGTAACCCTCCATGAACTCCTTGGCATCCCCCCTAATAATAACAACATCTTGGTGGACCCTGGAGTCATGTGGCTTCTTCAACCGTTTTTTAACACCATTCACACAATGTGTCGCCATATTCTGAAATTAGAAAAGACACTATACTTGAACATATAGATTTTTGGAGAAACACAGGCTAAGCATCAAACTGATCGGTCCTGATAAATAGTTTGAATATTTAACTAACATAGTCTAATAATAAGTAGAAGAAGAAGAAAATGAACATGTCTTTTCATCTTGCGCTTTTCTATTTTACAAGTCTTGGCTGCATTTATCTCTCCCCTGAATTCTTTTTCTTCTAAATTATACAAACTACTAATATACTAAATAATACATAAAAAATACGACTTCTGCCCTGAGACAAAATTGTGGGAACCAGTCTCTGCCCTGGGACCAGATGAGACTAAACAGTCATGAAGAAAATCCTACAAAACAACTTCTGCCCTGAGACCAGGAGGGATTCACCTGCCCTCAGACAACTTCTGCCCTGAGACCAGAGAAGACAGCTGACTCCCTTTTGTCCAACTACGTTGCCCGGAGAAGAGAAAAATACGACTTCTGCCCTGAGACAAAATTGTGGGAAACAGTCTCTGCCCTGGGACCAGATGAGACTAAACAGTCGTGAAGAAAAGCCTACAAAACAACTTCTGCCCTGAGACCAGGAGGGATTCACCTGCCCTGGGACAAAATTGTGGGAAACCTATGGAATGCCAAAGCTGACTTTATTATAAATAAATAAATAAATACATAAATATATGAAGAAATGTAAAAAAGCAAAAATACATAAATAACTAAATATACAAAGAAATGTAAAAAAGTACAAATAAATGAGTATTTATACTTTTATTTCCTTATTTATGTATAATTGTATTTTTTCACACTGTTATTTATTTATTTCTACATTTATTTATTTCCACTTTTATTTATTTCCACATTTATTTATGTATGTTTTATGTCTACATTTATTCATTTTCACATTTATTTATTTCTACATTTATTTATTTCCACATTTATTTATTTCTACATTTATTTATTTCTACATTTATTTGTCTGTATGCTAATGAGGGGGGCGTGTTTTATCTCAGACATCAGCAATCGAGCTCAGAGTGGCCGTGCTGAAGTTGAGGCCACAGTGACACCTTGTATGAATAAATAAATGTAGAAATAAATAAATGTGTGAAAAATACAATTATATATAGGAATAAGGAATATTATATATAAGGAAATAAAAGTATAAATACTAATTTATTTTACATTTCTTTGTATATTTATTTATGTATTTTTGCTTTTTTACATTTCTTCGTATATATATATTTATGTATTTATTTATTTATTTATAATAAAGTCAGCTTTTGCATTCCATAGGAAACAGTCTCTGCCCTGGGACCAGATGAGACTAAACAGTCATGAAGAAAAGCCAAATTTATAAATTAGACTACAACGCCCTAAATAGTCATTGATTTTTTGAGTATGAGTACAGTAAAGCTTATTGCAATGTACTTAAACAAGCTTTCTAGCTCACCTGATTAGCTTGACTGTGCTAGCTTAGGTAGCGCTTATGGTTTACATGTATGTGCACACACTGAAAAGGTGACGTTTTTCTGAATTATCTTGTTCTTCTACATTTTTGTGATAAGAACCGCTTGCAACAGCCACTGCAACATTTTAATGCTAGCTACAACACTAGCTTGCTTCTGAAACAGTAGGCTAGCCTACCCTTAAGCTACAAGCTGCACCATTATACTATGATATACTATGATGAAAGCAGGGGGGAAAAAATCACACAGGTGCACATACAATGCTCCATTTTCGAGAATATTACGTTTTTGTTTTTAAAAAACTTACTTTGAAATGATAACCAGTTCCTCCTGCCTGCGCGCCGCTCGGATTTTGACGGTTGAGATTGGAAATGGGGGCCCCGCCTCTACAATTCTCTCCTCCCTTGCGATTGGTTGTCAGATTGAACCAATCACAAACGTTTCTGCCCTCAGGACAACTTTGAGTCAAGAAAATTCCCACGAGCGTTTGGCTCAGAGAAAAAAAAGTCTACAAGTTTGCGACTCTTAAAACATTTCTCTCTGTGACTTTAAATTTACTGATACACATGTGTGTCTATTCTCTACAACTACAGATTTTACTGTCACAGACGTTCATATTAATGCTTCATCTGTCAATGCGCCACTGACTCCGCCTTTGTGTGTAAACCCATATAAAAGAGTGTGAGAGTGTGTGAGATCAGCAGTGTGTGTACTGTTGACACTAGGATTATCACTACATGACTTTATCTTAGTCTTCTCTCTTCTTCTCACAGGTGAGAAACATGTTTCTAAAGACGATTTAATTATTTATTCAACTTTACCAAGGAGCTTTTCTGACTTTTTTGTCTGATTATTTGCTATTTTTCAATAAATGCGCTGATAGCTGCTACTTGTAAATTATTGAACGTTTGTAATATTGTAAAAGTGTAATCATTGTTTGTCTCTATATTCCTTGTCTTTGTTTAAATTAGATGTAGCCTAAATCAGGAGGAAACACATAAAGAGTGAACACATTTGAAGAAGTGTGTGAGATGGAGCAGGAGTGAACAGTAGATTAGGTGTGTGTGAGTGTGATATCACGATTAAAATGTCTCCACGATCAGCTTTTAAAGAAATATCGTGTTAGTGCATTCTGTCAGTTCAGTTCTGGCGTCTCTGTTCAACACGACGCACTTCACATCACATGTTAACGCAGAGTAAGTTACACTCACGGGACACTGCAATTAACAAAAGTTCATTATTTGCATGTGCTTTAAACAGTTAAACATGTCATTCGCTGGTTGATGTGCTGTGAGAAAAGTTAGTTTTTTTCATCAATGAAGGTTTTAATAACTTTGAGATGTATTATGACTGATAATAGTGCTGGTGCTTCTGAACAAGATCAGACATGATGCACTCCTCGAAAGCAAAAGCTGTTGAAACACTGTTTTATGATTTTGTTTCATATGTTCTACTGTATGCAAAAGAACTGAAACATTACAAGTAATGCAGTTTTTGTAATGCCTTCTGGTGTTAGTATTAGACAGTTATTGCGCTATGACTATATGTTCATGTTGGATAGAAAACTAATGCTAGTGTTTAGACAGAACTATTAGATATTGAATCAAGTTTGCTGTGTTTTCATAGAGTTTTTTTGTTTTTGCATAAATGTAGACTTAGAATGACTAATTGTGTAATGTTGTTGTGTTGCTGTTATGAGTTTAAATATATTATATAATCCACTGAAGTGTTTAAACCACAGGATGACCTAAATCAAAAAAGTTCACTCGCAAAACACTCCACTTACACGTGAAGCGCTCTCAAACACAACTTTCAGATGCTGTACGAAATTCAATGAGAAAACCCTAGCATTAAATGCAGCATTAACGGCTTATTTTCAGTGTAGAGCAACAACAGCCTTTCAATAGCACCGAATAACCCTAAACCTGCACAAGACCTCACTCGACAACAAGAGATGAAAACACACAGACACACTTCCTTACAGAACTTCCTGTGTGGTTTCTTTATCTACACTCCAGCTAATGCAATCTTTTTGCAAACTCCTACATTCTCACTCATTAAAACACAACCCAGCAAGCAATAGCCGTCATTTCACCGTCTCGGTTAAATATAGACCCGGCAATCTTTTGGCAAAGCTCTACACACATTCTCACTCACTAAAACACACATCACACTGTGATGCTCCGGTGCTGCAAAACAGTAAACACAACTAGAGTTACAGTTTTTTTCAGTCGCTAACAAGCGTTTGTCCAAGCAGTTGTCACATTTTCAATACTCTAAACACAATTAACACAGCATCGGTGTTTTGTGGCCATACCATTCACACATTTCATGTCGTTTTCACATAATATGCAGTCAGTGAACACATTTCCACAATGCTTACATTTTCTTAACAGACAAGCTATACCTCCCAACAAAATTATGGATTGTTTTTGTAGTATTTACAAATGTTAACACACACCATCCCACAATAGCAAAAACAATATTCCAAACCTTAGATACAGTATAAAAACCTCCACTTCTGCAATGATATCAGTTCAAAAACAATATATCTCAGCTGATAATAAACAAACAATTGAATAATTGACACACAGCTGATTTATGCTGCACCCCGCTAGAGTTCTTACCAGAACCAGGAAGTATGACCATATTAGCCCGGTTCTGTCAACACTGCATTGGCTCCCTATTAAACATTGTATAAATTTTTAAATATTGCTGATTACTTACAAAGCACTAAATGGTTTAGCTCCCCAGTACTTGAGCGAGCTCTAAATGCATTATAGTCCTTCACGTCTATTGCGATCTCAAAATTCTGGCCAGTTGATAAAATCAGAATCAGAAAATTAAAATCAACTGCTGGCGGTAGATCCTTTCCCCATTTAGCACCAAAAAACACATCTCTTTGACCTGACATAGACAGAACATTATACATTTCAATTATTCAAATCAGTTAAATGATTATTAGGCTGCAAAAAACTAGGTCAGCCAGAACCGGGAACACTTCCTATAACACCCGATGTACTGGTTACATCATAAGAATGGCGTCTACGCTACTATTAGTCTCTCTGTTTATCCCAAGGTTTATTGATCCGGGCAGTATCCAGACCAGATGGAGGACCTGCGCCTAGACACGACCACAACACATGATGTAGTCAGCCGGATCCGGGCCGTATCCAGATCAGATGGAGGACCTGCGCCTAGACACGACCACAACACATGATGTAGTCAGCCGGATCCGGGCCGTATCCAGATCAGATGGAGGACCTGCACCTAGACACGACCACAACACATGATGTAGTCGGCCGGATCCGGGCCGTATCCGGGCCAGATCAGATGGAGGACCTGCGCCTAGACACGACCACAACACATGATGTAGTCAGCCGGATCCGAGCCGTATCCAGACCAGATGGAGGACCTGCGCCTAGACACGACCACAACACATGATGTAGTCAACCGGATCCGGGCCGTATCCAGATCAGATGGAGGACCTGCGCCTAGACACGACCACAACACATGAAGTAGTCGGCCGGATCCGGGCCAGACACGACCACAACACATGATGTAGTCGGCCGGATCCGGGCCGTATCCGGGCCAGATCAGATGGAGGACCTGCGCCTAGACACGACCACAACACATGATGTAGTCAGCCGGATCCGAGCCGTATCCAGATCAGATGGAGGACCTGCGCCTAGACACGACCACAACACATGATATAGTCAGCCGGATCCGAGCCGTATCCAGATCAGATGGAGGACCTGCGCCTAGACACGACCACAACACATGATGTAGTCGGCCGGATCCGGGCCAGACACGACCACAACACATGATGTAGTCGGCCGGATCCGGGCCGTATCCGGGCCAGATCAGATGGAGGACCTGCGCCTAGACACGACCACAACACATGATGTAGTCAGCCGGATCCGAGCCGTATCCAGATCAGATGGAGGACCTGCGCCTAGACACGACCACAACACATGATATAGTCAGCCGGATCCGAGCCGTATCCAGATCAGATGGAGGACCTGCGCCTAGACACGACCACAACACATGATGTAGTCAGCCGGATCCGAGCCGTATCCAGATCAGATGGAGGACCTGCGCCTAGACACGACCACAACACATGATGTAGTCAGCCGGATCCGAGCCGTATCCAGACCAGATGGAGGACCTGCGCCTAGACACGACCACAACACTTGATGTAGTCAGCCGGATCCGAGCCGTATCCAGATCAGATGGAGGACCTGCGCCTAGACACGACCACAACGCATGATGTAGTCAGCCGGATCCGGGCCGTATCCAGACCAGATGGAGGACCTGCGCCTAGACACGACCACAACACATGATGTAGTCAGCCGGATCCGGGCCGTATCCAGACCAGATGGAGGACCTGCGCCTAGACACGACCACAACTGGATCCGGGCCTCATCGACACGACAGCCATTGCCATTGATCCTCAACAAACTTGTCTCCATACCGGCGTGACTCTGATCTTCAACCAGAGGAACTGGATAATATTCTGAATGTTCTGATCAGATCTGACTTCTGACCTATAATGCCTGAATCATAATCATAATCACACACTGTTGGTTCGTTGCCCAGAGGAGAACTGAGCGACTGAGTCTGGATTCTCCCAAGGTTTATTTCTCCATTCTGTCACTGATGGAGTTTGGGTTCGTTCTCGCCTTTGGGTTTTGACGGAATGATGGTTTTAGAGCAAATATGCTTTAAAGTGATTCTTAACTTTCATAACTATACAAAAATACTTTAGCAATTTACAAAATCATCTTTCTTTCATTCCTCTGTCCTAGTTTCTTTTCCTCGTATCTATAGGCAAGGCAAGGCAAGGCAAGTTTATTTATATAGCACATTTCATACACAATGGTAATTCAAAGTGCTTTACATAGAAGAAATAATCAAAAGAAATCAGAATAATTAAAACGGTTTAGAATAAAAGATAAAATACAGAAATAATCAAATGAAATCAGAATAATTAAAACATAAAATAAAATACAGTGCAAACAGTCGGACGAACAGTGGCACAGTGCTCATTCAGTAAATGCACAGCTAAACAGAAGTGTTTTGAGTCTGGATTTGAATGTGACTGTAGGAGCACATCTGATCTCTTCTGGAAGCTGGTTCAGCTGCGGCTGGCATAATAGCTAAAAGCAGACTCGCCATGCTTAGAGTGAACCCTTGGTATTTCTAGCTGATGTGATCCTAGTGATCTGAGTGATCTGTTGGGTTTATATTCAGTGAGCATATCTGCAATGTATTGAGGTCCTAGGCCATTGAGTGATTTATATACCAGTAATAATTCTTTAAAATCAATCCTAAATGTAACTGGCAGCCAGTGTAAAGACCTGAGGATTGGTGTGATGTGTTCATATGTTCTGGTTCTGCTCAGCGTTCTGTATGAGCTGCAACTGTCTTATGGTGTTTTTGGGAAGGCCAGTGAGGAGTCCATTACAATAATCCACCCTGCTGGTGATGAAAGCATGCACAAGTTTCTCTAAGTCTTGACTGGAAACAAAGCATCTAATTCTTGCAATATTTTTCAGGTGATAGTATGCTGATTTAGTTATTGCTTTGACATGACTACTGAAACTAAGGTCTGACTCCAGAGACACACCAAGATTCCTGACTTGATTTTTAGTTGTTTGACCCGTAGACTGAAGGTATGCGTTCACCTTGAGAACTTCATCTTTGTTTCCAAACGCAATTACTTCAGTTTTGTCTTTGTTTAACTGAAGAAAGTTTTGGCACATCCAATTGTTTACTTCATCAATGCATTGGTAAAGGGAGTCAATGGGGCTGTAATCGTTAGGCGATAGGGCTAAGTAGAGTTGTGTATCGTCTGCATAGCTGTGGTAAGAGATTTGTTTCTTTCTCATTATTTGGCTCATTGGGAGCACGTACAGGTTGAATAGGAGTGGTGCAAGAATTGAGCCTTGAGGGACTCCGCATGTCATGGATGTCCATTCAGACTTATGATCTCCAATACTCACATAATAACTTCTCCCTACCAAGTATGACCTGAACCATTTTAGGACTATCCCAGAAAGCCCGACCCAGTTTTCCAGCCTGTCAAGAAGTATGTTGTGATCGACAGTGTCAAATGCAGCACTGAGGTCGAGTAGTACCAGCACTGATAATTTGCTTGTATCAGTATTTAAGCGAATATCGTTTACTATCTTTATGAGCGTTGTCTCTGTGCTGATGCGGTCGCTCTGTGCTGTGCTATAGAGGGATGAAGTAGAACATGAGGAAAGACTGATGCTGATGGTTCATGTTTACTGCACTTTTATATTCCTTTTATTTTTGATACTATATTAATCTGACTAACTAAACTGTTTATGTTATCTGTGAACAGATTCAAATGGAGTGGAGAAAGAAAATCAGCAGCTGGAGCCTCAGAAATCACAGATCAGCAGAAAACAAGAAGACTGAGAGAAAAATGGAGGACAGAAATGAGACACAAACCAGTGAATCACGAGAGGAAAGAGGACAGAGACTTCATAGATGTGAGAGTATGGACAGAATAAAGCCAACATGTGAGTGTTTGATTATTATTAGTCTTATAGTCTTGCTAGATTTACTATTATTGTCTTCACACATACCAGATGTGTTTTTGTGTTTAATTGACAGATTGTGTTATAGATTGAGAACGAAAACAATGAGGATAATCTGATATATATTTGTGATTTCTAGTCTCCTGTGATCCAGACGGGTCTGTAAAGTTTGATTCTGATGTCAAAACTGAGGAAAGATTCTCATCAAACCCTTCATCATGTTCTCAAGAACACACAACATCACTGACATCCATCAGCAGCTGAAGACCTGAACATCTTTATCATCATCATCTTCATCATCATCTTTTTCATCATCACTGACATCCATCAGCAGCTGAAGACCTGAACATCATCATCATCATCATCATCATCATCATCATCACTGACATCCATCAGCAGCTGAAGACCTGAACATCTTCATCATCATCATCATCATCACCATCATCATCTTCATCATCATCATCATCATCATTATCATCATCATCATCATCATTATCATCATCATCATCATCATCATCATCTTCATCATTATCATTACTGACATCCAGATACCAGAAGACCTGAACATCTTCATCATCTTTATCATCATATGATCATATCATCATCATCATCATCAGTCTGTGATGCACAAGACTTAAAGACTTGAAAGAGTGTTTCAGACTAAAGAACAGTTTCTTTTTGTATATGTTATTATTGTAGATTTGTATATCAATCCTACACTGCTGCTTTACTGACACACTAGTGTTTCCTACCTCTGATAGTGTGTATCGATGGTGAACACTTGCACATGCTTTATTTATATATACATATATACCTCACCCAGGTCTTCCTCGAACCAGGGTCCTGGTCTTCCAAGCACTCAAACATACAGGCTAAAGACTGCAGACTCCAGCATTCAGGGAAGTGAGTTTTTACTCACACAGCGACTACTACTTTACTCACTTCTGGACTACTCCGTTACATATACTCAAGAAACACACTTGCTTTGAAAAACACCTCTCGCTTTGACTATTGCCCTGCGATCGACTGCTTTTGTCAGCCTCGTTACCCGCTGTGAGTTTGTTTGTTTGCGCAAATACGGTTTGAACATTGATTGTTGGTCGTAGAGCGAGACACCGCTTCACTGCTGCTCGCCCTGCGATCGACTGCTTTTGTCAGCCTCGTTACCCGCTGTGAGTTTGTTTGTTTGCGTTTGTTTGTTTGCGCAAATACGGTTTGAACATTGGTTGTTGGTCGTAGAGCGAGACACCGCTTCACTGCTGCTCGCCCTGCGATCGACTGCTTTTGTCAGCCTCGTTACCCGCTGTGAGTTTGTTTGTTTGCGTTTGTTTGTTTGCGCAAATACGGTTTGAACATTGGTTGTTGGTCGTAGAGCGAGACACCGCTTCACTGCTGCTCGCCCTGCGATCGACTGCTTTTGTCAGCCTCGTTGCCTGCTGTGAGTTTGTTTGTTTTCCCGTCTATCCTGCGTCTATATTACACCCATACCACTAAAAAGACGGTTATACCCAAGACTTGAGTCATAAATTAGTATAAATATTAATAGCATCACTGGTTGCATCATTGCTAACTTACTGTCCATCTGTTAAAATGGCGAATATATCAGGTGTATGTTATCTACCTTTTGGTGCAGATGAGAACAAATCTGAATTGCTTGCGGTGCAGTCTGAATTAGAAACTGTAGAAAAGCAGATCCTTGACCTTCTAGAGAGACAAGCTGAGCTGAGAGACCGGCGTTTAGCTCTTGAAACATCACGCGCTGATGCACACGGATCAGTGATTAACGTTAGTAACCCGCTGACGCTGACCTCGTCTACTCCGTGCGTTTCTCAGCATTGGTCCCGAGCGTCCAGGTCACGATCAGCCATGATTTCATTCACTCCGGCCCCAACACACCACCACGAAGCCTGGGTGGTTCCGCGGAAGCCGCGAGCCAGGACAAGAATCTTTTCGCCCCTCCCGGTTTTCGAGATCTCCACTCAGAACCGCTTCTCCCCTCTTCGCGAAACGGAACGCGATGCTGTGATCATCGGCGATTCCACCGTCCGACACGTCCATGCTACGTTAGGTAAAAGTAAGGTGCACAGTCACTGCTTTCCTGGTGCTCGTGTTCTCGATATCACTGCGCGGGTAACTGAGATCTTGAACGGTGACGAGCGCGTCGGAGCTGTTGTGCTGCATGCGGGAGCTAACGACACTAGGCTGCGACAGACGGAGGTTCTGAAGAAAGACTTCAGGAGCCTTATCGATACGGTACGCAGCACATCGCCTGAAACATCGATTATTGTGTCTGGACCGCTTCCTACGTACCGACGAGGGCATGAAAAGTTCAGTAGATTATTCGCTCTAAATGAATGGTTATTGTCATGGTGCAATGAGCAGAAATTGATTTTTGTAAATAATTGGAATCTGTTTTGGGAGCGACCAAGGCTCTTCCGCGCTGATGGCTTACACCCAAGTAGAATCGGGGCAGATCTTCTGTCGGATAACATCTCCAAGATGTTAAATACCATTTGACTAGTAACCAAAAATCCAAATCACAGTCTCTACTGCACCAATTTAATTGATATTAATACTAGTGTAGAACATTGCATAGAAACTGTGTCTATTCCTCGTTTACTAAGATCAAATAATAAATCTACTGCAGGATCTAGAAAAAATCTAATTGTTATTAAAACAAAAAATCTCGCTATTAGTGAACAAAAACAATTTCTAAAGCTAGGTCTTCTAAACATTAGATCGCTCACACCTAAGGCGGTTATTGTAAATGAAATGGTCACAGATAATAATTTCGATGTTCTGTGCCTTACTGAAACCTGGCTTAAACCAAACGATTATTTCGGTCTAAATGAGTCTACTCCGCCAGGATACTGTTATAAGCATGAGCCCCGTCTGATCGGTCGTGGCGGCGGTGTTGCAACAATCTACAGAGATATCCTGAATGTTACTAAGAAAACTCGTCATAGGTTTAATTCGTTTGAAGTACTTGTGCTAAATGTTACGCTCTTAGATGTAAGAAAAAAATCCCTATTATCTCTAGCATTGGCTACCGTATATAGACCTCCAGGGCCTTACGCCAATTTCCTAAAAGAGTTTGCTGACTTTCTATCAGATCTTTTGGTCAACGTCGATAAAGCATTAATTGTTGGAGATTTTAACATACACGTAGATAATTTAAATGATGCGTTAGGGGCTGCGTTTACAGATTTATTAAACTCCTTCGGGGTCAAGCAAAACGTCACCGGACCAACTCATCGTCTTAATCATACACTCGATTTAATTATATCATATGGAACCAATCCAACCGATATAGATATTGTTCCACAAAGTGATGATGTCACTGACCACTACTTGGTAACTTGCATATTACGCACTGCTGTAATATGTCATGCTGCGCCACGTTATCGACCAGGTAGAACAATTCGTCCATCCACCATAGATCATTTCTCAAATAGCTTATCTGATCTGTCTCAGCTGCTGTCTGAACCCAAACAAACAGATGAATTAGACGAACTAACTAGCACTATGAGCACCATTCTCTCTAGAACATTGGATATTGTTGCACCCATTAGATTAAAAAAGGTCAGAGAAAAAAGTATAGCACCATGGTACAATAATACTACGTATGTTTTAAAGAGAGAAATCCGTAATTTAGAGCGTAAATGGAAAAAAACTAATTTAGAGGTCTTTAGAATCGCGTGGAAAGACAGTATGTCACTTTATAAAAAGGCACTTAAAACGGCCAGGGCTGAGCACCTCAGCAAATTAATAGAAAACAACCGAAATAATCCAAGGTTTTTATTTAATACCGTGGCTAGACTAACAAATAAACAGACGTCGTCTGAACAAAATACCTCGTTACAGTTTAGTAGTAATGATTTCATGAACTTCTTCACCGAGAAAATTGAAAGCATCAGAATCAAAATCGTAAACGTTCGATCTTTGCTCGCGCCTTATAATTCGGCCGCAATTATCACCCCGCAAGAACAATTACAATGCTTTACAACCATAGAACAAAAAGAGTTAAATAAACTTATCACTTCATCTAAAACAACAACATGTTTATTAGATCCTATACCAACTGAACTACTGAAAGAAGTGTTACCTGTAGTGGAAGAGCCTCTTCTCAATATTATTAACTCATCTTTATCTTTAGGTCATGTTCCAAGAACGTTCAAGCTGGCAGTTATAAAACCTCTTATTAAGAAACCACAATTAGATCCAAATAACCTAGCAAATTACAGACCCATTTCGAATCTTCCATTTATGTCAAAAATATTAGAAAAAGTTGTGTCCGCTCAACTCGGCTCTTTCTTGCAAGAAAACGACATCTATGAAAAGTTTCAGTCTGGATTCAGGCCACATCATAGCACTGAAACTGCGCTTGTTAGAATCACAAATGATTTACTTTTAGCTTCGGACCAAGGCTGTATCTCAGTACTAGTTTTACTTGATCTTAGTGCTGCGTTCGATACTATAGATCACACAATACTCTTAGATCGACTACAAAATTACACTGGTGTTCAAGGACAAGCATTAAGCTGGTTCAGGTCATACTTATCTGACCGCTACCATTTCGTCTACTTAAATGGAGAAAAATCGATTATAACTTCGGCAAACTATGGAGTGCCGCAGGGATCTGTGTTAGGCCCTTTATTATTCTCAATATATATGCTGCCACTTGGTAATATTCTAAGGAAACATGGAATTAGTTTCCATTGTTATGCTGATGACACTCAAATATATATTTCCTCACGGCCAGATGAATACGCTAAATTATCCAAATTGACAGATTGTGTTAAAGATATAAAAGATTGGATGACGCATAATTTTCTTTTATTAAATCCAGACAAGACAGAGGTAATACTTATCGGTTCTAAAAACCATCCACAAAACCTTTCACAGCACGACTTTAACACAGTAGGATGCCCTTTTACTCTATCCGCTACAGTAAAAGACCTGGGTGTTACATTAGACTGCAACCTGTCTTTTGAAAAGCATATTTCATATGTTACAAAAACAGCCTTTTTCCACCTTAGAAACATTGCTAAGCTACGTAATATGCTATCAGTCTCTGATGCAGAAAAGTTAGTTCATGCATTCATGACCTCGAGACTAGATTACTGTAATGCTTTATTAGCTGGTTGTCCTGCATCTTCAATAAACAAGCTACAGTTAGTCCAAAATGCAGCCGCTAGAGTTCTTACTAGATCAAGAAAATATGATCATATAACACCGATTTTATCATCACTTCATTGGTTACCTATAAAGTTCCGTATTAATTACAAGGTATTGCTTTTGACCTATAAAGCTCTAAATGGTTTAGCTCCAGTCTATTTAACGGATCTTCTATCGCCTTACAATCCATCGCGCTCTTTAAGATCACTAGATTCGAGGTTTCTGGTCATTCCTAGGATATCCAGATCCACCAAAGGAGGCAGAGCATTTTCACATTTAGCTCCGAAGCTCTGGAATAGCCTTCCTGATATTGTTCGTTGCTCAGACTCGCTCTCCCAGTTTAAAACTAGACTGAAGACGCATCTATTTAGCCAGGCATTCATATAAATTTTTATCTTACAGTTACTGTAAATTCGGCCTCTAGTTCATAAACGCCAGAGGAGAACTGGCCCCCGACTGAGCCTGGGTTCTCCCAAGGTTTTTTTTTCTCCATTGGGTCATCTGATGGGGTGTTAGGACACCATTAGGTCACTGGATGGAGTTTTTCGGTTCCTTGCCACTGTTGCCTTAGGCTTGCTCAGTTGGGGATATTCAAATTAATTAACCAATCATACCATTGATCAGCTCTACCAAACTTGGATGTCTTTTTTCCAGTAATAAACAAACATTAAGTTGTTTTGATTGATACTGTGAAGCAGCTTTGATACAATCTGTATTGTGAAAAGCGCTATATAAATATATTTGACTTGACTTGACTTGACTTGACAGACAGCTGGTCCATCACAGTGTTCAGTTCACTGGAGAACATCTGCAGTCGTCTGTAATTGACAGGAGCCCCACCAAAATATTCATCCACTAAAAAACCTAAACATGTTATTCCCTTGGGGCCTTTAAAAGACAGTGTGGCTTATTTGATTTGTTTTACTTTTGTTATTTGTGTGTGTGGTTGTTTCGATTTGCCACATGACTACAGCACATCATGCATTCATTCAGAATTACACTACGGATGCCTGTGTAATAACTCTTCTAGCGGTTTCGTAAGTATGCCTGACGACTTATTTAATGAATTAATTAGCTATGGATCAAACTGGGCTAATATCAGAACTCTAGGTCCAACTACGGCGCCTGAAATAATAAAACGTCAGCAGAAAACAGACAACACAACCCAGGTTAAGCTCAAGAGATGTATTATACAATTAATGACAGTTATTTACATTCCCTGCCTATCTAAGCCGGCTTCCTGAGTGCACATTCGCACAATGAACCCAAAATAAACTATTTCAAACAAAAGAAAGAGTCCATGAAAGTTTTTGGTGTTTGTGTGTGTTCTTCAAAGTATATGTTCGTTTCACTACCTGGGTAGATTTATGTTCTTATCTGTATGTAAATGAAGGCACAGGATGATGAGGACTCGAAGATGCCACGGCTGGCCACACCAGGCTCTCGGTCCGCTCAATGATTTCTGTGGTTGGGTCGCCACTGACCGCCAGGGTCAGATTCAGATGATTTATTCCTCTCTAAAAAAAAAAACTATGTATACAGTACAGAATACATTAGTATCTATTGCCTCATTTCCATTCAAATGGAAGTCTTCCAAAAAAAAAAGACTTGACTATATCCATTAAACTAGTTTATTAGATATTAAACATTTACATTGTGACAATACAGGCTGTCAGTCTGTGTGTTGCTGGGGATTTTTTAACGATTTCAGTAGGCCTACATACTATTTTACATTAGTTACGTCCAGCGTGTGGCAGCAAAGCACTGTTATTAGCCAGTCAGCAGCATATCAACCATTTCAGTGAAAAAGGCTGCTTTATTCAGGAACAAACAATACTATGGCTATCAATGTCAATCATTGCTATTTCAATAGTGAATCCCGCATAAATGCGGATGTAATTCCCAAAACTTTGCAGCGTGTACGTGGCCATTGGCCATAGCAGCGTGAAAAAGAAGTTTTATACAAATTCTGAATGGATATTAGAAAGCCTAGAAATCTCACAACCAGCGGTCCCTTTATAATTACCAAAAATATGTTACTTATCTTCATCAAGATGCTCTAGCACTCCCGTAGAACCAGGACTTAATAATGAAAAATTATTAACTTAAAGGTGCAATGTGTAATATTTCTGAGGATCAGAAATGCAATATAAGATCCATATTCAGTGGTGTATAAAGACCTTGCATAATGAGCCGTTATGTTTTTATTACCTTAGAATGAGACATTTATATCTCCATAACCGCGGGCGCCCCCTTCTATGGAGGTCGACATATTGTGTCGTCATGTTTCTAGCGTAGCCGACAGCGAACACACAGCGCTACAGAGCGCGTTTCCTCACTACCTTGAAAAATACATTTTTTCAAAAAGACCTTACTCAATGAACCGTTATAATAATAATAATTTGTTACATTTATATAGTGCTTTTCTAGGTACTCAAAGCGCTTTACATGGAAGGGGGGGGGGGAGAGTCTCCTCAACCACCACCACTAATGTGCAGCTCCACCTGGATGATGCGACGGCAGCCATTTTGAGCCAGAACGTCCACACACACACACACACACACACACACACACACACACACACACACACACACACACACACACACACCAGCTTACTGGTGGAGAGGACACAGTGATGAAGCCAATCAGTATATATGGGGATGATTAGGAGGCCATGATGGACAGAGGCCAAGGGGTAAATTGGGCCAGGAGGCCGAGGTTACACCCCTGCTCTTTTTCGAAGGACATCCTGGGATTTTTAATGACCACAGAGAGTCAGGACTTCGGTTTAACATCTCATCCGAAGGATGGTGCTCTTTGACAGTAGTGTCCCCGTCACTATACTGGGGTGTTAGGACTCACACAGAGCACAGGGTGAGCGCCCCCTGCTGGCCTCACTAACACCTCTTATATTTGTATTACCATAGAATGAGCAGTTTCTGTCTACACACACCGCGGGTTCCCTTACATTGAAATGCGCTGGCATGTTTCTACGGTGGCCCTAAACGGACAAACGCGTTTCGTTACTATGTTGCACTTCGTGCAAGGAAGCAAGCTTAGTTCAGCGAATAAAACACTGACACAATGATGAACAAGTAACAATAATATTCGCAATAACATATAGTTTTACTGAATAATTAAGTAAACATAATTTCTTAATTTATCCTTGTAAAGAAACCTCATTGCTGAACTGCTACTCTCTGCTGTCTCAGACGATGACATATTTTCCTGTCGGCCACCGTAACTTTTGTTGGTTGCAATTCGTAACATCACCACTAGATTCCGCTAAAAATCACACACTGCACATTTAAGCCAAAATGTTTCCAATTTATGCAATGAATACAAAAGGCCCGAGATGGAGTGGATTTAGATATAATAGAAAGATATATATAAAGAGAAAATTACTCCTCAAAAAAGTCAGTAAGAAGCTTTCTCTTTCTGACTGTGAGTGGAGGTTTATTATTCTCTATTTTTTTTAAAGCTAAAATTAGCTTCACCGGAGAGGCGGCAATCAAGCAGTCCTGTCACCGACGTTACGCGCACATGTGGGGCGGGGCGTTTACATTTTAAAGAGACATGGCAACAAACTTAATATAAATTATTGTAAATAATTAATTCACGAAATTTACCGTATCCATTGCATGCATTTAATTAGATTTGCCATTATTATTTTTACTAAAATAAAAATATATGAGGGACCCCCCTAAGTCTATTTTTTACTTCTTATGTGGGGTCCCTAATACCTTATGGGGGGTCCCTAATACCTTATGTGGGGTCCCTAATACCTTATGGGGGGTCCCGGTCCCAGATCCCCCAGCCCCCCCTCAATTCCCCCTCAAATTGATCTGAACTCCGATTGGTTTTATAAGAACAGTATTTTTCACCATGGAGCTAACACAGTCAGCATAACACTCGCATCAATATTAACATTATTACCGGAGGTATCTTTAGGAGCTTGCAAAGTCGTGCGATTTATCTCTCTCTCTCACAGCTTTCAAGCTAATGGGTGCATAATATTTCAATATTTAGTATAAGATTTCTTTTCGAATTTCTATCCCTCAGTCAGAGGATATTTCCATACCAGTCCTTGATGCGTTCGGGCAATGTCTTCACCGGAGGAAAGGTGTGTTTTTTTTTCAAAACTCCCTGGAGTGTACATTATCAATACATTATCAGCTATATACTGTAATCTGAACAATACTGTAAGATAATATACTGTAATCATCTTTAAGGTGTTCATTAAATTGTAATGTAGAAATATTAATTTTCTTGTGAAGCAGCTGAAACAATAAGTATTGTGAAAAGTGCTACAAATAAATTTAAAAGTGAAACGAATCTCTGAAATAATGCACAGATTGCCCTTTGACCCTGTAAGTCAGTCACGTGTCTCCCTCTACAGGACATCATCAGAATCACAGCAGAGTTAAAGAAGATACAGATGAAAATGTGTTTTACAGCAACAAATGAAAACACTTACAGATTTCAGTTCATCAGGGAATATGAAAATCAACTGTTTTAATTTTAAGGGAATCATTATTGAAGTGAAACACAAAGATGTCAAATGTAAGTCACTATAAAATATCACTTCTGCTGTTTTGATATTATTCTGAAGGTTTGAATGGTTTGATCAGAATCAAGATCTCTTCAGTTCCAGTGAATTCTGTGACGCTTCAGCTTTAATATCATAAAGCAGCCTGTGATTATGATGAGTTTATGACAGAATCACTTTTATTCTCCAGTTTCTCCATCATGTGCTTCATCTGTCGTTTCACACAGAAGATCTCTCTGTCTCTCTTTCTGATAGAGTTAGAAACAGGAATAATTGATGTTCTTACAGAGACTGTGTTTCTGGATTCTTCTGTTAGCAGATGCTGATGATGATGTTTCATATCAGGCAAATCTCCATCATCTCCTGATTGAACAATATGCAGAAACTCATTTCAGTCATAAATGCATTACAATGATGAGACTCATTATAATGTTTCCCTCATTTAAAATACGTAAAATAAGGCAATTATTTCTGAATATGTGTTCGAAAATTTCGATCAAAGATGAAAATAAATCAACACATTCAAAGAAAGTATCTTTTTAACAGTTGTGAAGTAATAACTTCTTCAAAGCAATATCTATGAGAGAATATATGATTTCAGACGCAGTCGTATTGTTTCCTGAAGAGTTTCAAGAGTCTGAATGTTAAATGTAAAACTCAGATCTGATAAACTCCATCAGCTGCTCATTTAATCATCTCTGATTTATTAACAGTGATTTACATCAGCAGAACATTAGTGACTTTAACAGACGAACTGAAGCTGTTCAGAACAACACCAGATCAACACTTATATCAATACTCAATATCTACTGTTCACTAACATCATAGTGTACATTACTGCATAAGCTGATATCACTTCTGACATTTCACACTAAATGCTAAATCACATTATTATTTGTGAGTTGATAATGAATGACATTCAGTGAATTAAACTGAATGTCACTTGTTTATAATAGAAATGAAGGCATTGTAAATAAATGTGTGTGAGTGTGTGTTCCCTTTCGAGGGAACTCCAACTGCGTCGAATGACACTTTGGGGGGAACGCCCCTCAGCGTAGCGCCTCTGAAGTATGAATGAAACTGAGCCGATCTCTGATTGGTGCAACGTCATGACGTGATGTGTGACGGCACATAGGCGGAAGCTATAAAAGCAGCCGGCACACATAAGATGTCAGCTTTCTGTTCTTCAGCAAGCGCTATCTGTGACTGTTTGTCCTATTTATTGTTGTCTGTTACTGAGTGAACTGAATGAGTGAAATGGCGAGTGTGAGCTTCAGGAAGTGTGTGCATCCTTGCCCTCGCTACATCACGGGCGGGGACACACACCAACTGTGCACACATTGTTTGGGAATGCAGCACGCGCAGGCAGCTCTCGAGGGGGCTGCTTGCGAGGATTGTGAAAAGTTGACAATCCGTGTGCTGCGTTCCCGGCTGGCTATCTTTGATGAAGATGGTCAGCCTCGCGAGCCCCGTGGTGCGGGACCCGCGTCCGCTGAGGCGGCGCGGCGACGCTCTTCATGGGGCTCGCAAAAAGATCTGTCCGGGGATCTCGAGGCTGCTGAGGCACCTTCTCGGGATTCATCGGGCAGTTCTGATGTCCTCGAGCCTCGCGCAGAAGCCCGCCCCGCGGCTTCTTCTGCGCGAGTCGAGGATCCGATGTTTGAGCTGTCTGCCTCCGAGGAGGTTGACGTGCTCAGCATCGAGGGCGGGGATTTCGGGGACGACTCGCCGCCCCGTGTCCCCGCGTATGAGGAGCTGGTTGAGGTTGTTTCCCGTGCGGTGGCTCATTTAAATATCAGCTGGCCACAAGAGAGGCAGGAAGCGCAAACTAAAAGCAAACTGGATGAGCGCTTCCTGCAGCACAGGGAACAACCTCATCACCGGGGCTTGCCGTTCTTTCCCGATCTGCACAACGAGTTGTGTAGATCGTGGAAAAAACCACACTCTTCTCGTGTCTCCAATCCCCCTATTATTAATTATAGTAACATCATGGGGGCACGAGAGAACGGTTATGGGATGATGCCGCGCGTTGAACAGCCTTTGGTGAATTATTTATCGCCTGAGTCGGCATCATCCCTTAAAGCCCCGGTGCTGCCCACTAAGCCGTGTAGAGACACATCAGCGCTAGTGGGCAGGGCTTATATGGCTGCGGGTCGGGCTGGTGCGAGTCTTCACACCATGGCTATGCTCCAGGCGTACCAGGCCGACCTTCTTAAGGACATTGATGAGGGCGAGGGTCCAACTCCGGAAGATATTTCGGAGTTGAGGAAGGTCGCTGATTTGTCTCTACGAGTCACCAAGGAGACGGCCCGCGCTGTCGGTCGCTCCATGGCAGCTATGGTGGTCTCGGAGAGGCATTTATGGTTAAATCTTACGGGCATCAGGGAGAAAGACAGGGCTTTCCTCCTTGATGCCCCGATTTCGCCTTCTGGCCTGTTCGGCGACGCCGTTAATACCGTCGTCGACAGGTTTCAGGAGGCGAAAAGACAATCAGCGGCCTTCAAACAATATCTCCCTCGCCGCTCAGTGTCCAAGAAGTCTGCCCCCAGTGGGCAGCCGCAGCCACAGCCATCAGCCAGCTCCTCCGCCTATAGACAGGCTCAAAAACAGAGCGTCGCGTCTAGAGCCCCCCCTCAAGGAGCTTGGGGGCATAGACAGCGCTCTCAGGCGAAGCCTCAGCCTAAGCAGGGCGACCTGAGGGCCGTCCTGCAGGCTAAAAAGGCTTCGTCAAAGAGATCCTAGCTACTCTAGGATCTCTGGGGGCGGCCCCACCCGTGGTGGAAAGACCGAGGTCGTCTCCTTCACGGAGCCCGCAGGAAATCGATGTTGCTCTCCCGCAGTTAAACACGCTTCGGGACACATCGGTATCCAGCGAACGCAGGCTGCACTGTCCGCCCCACAGGCTTGCGGTCAGGTAGCATTCGCGTCCGCCCATCGAGAATCGTTTTCGGTTCAGCCCTGCCGAGAATCCGCTTCAGGGGGCCGAGAACGAATCCCGATTAATACCCGAAGCCAGGCTCGAGAGCCTGGTTCCCTTGGTAAAATATTTCGATGCATGGAAAAATCTGGCGAATATTTCTCCTTGGGCCCTGCGCACCATTCAAAATGGGTACAGGCTGCAGTTCAGTTCCCGCCCACCCAGATTCAACGGGGTGGTCTGGACTGTAGTCGACCCAGTGCAGGGTCGGGTATTGGAACAGGAAGTAAACTCCCTGCTGGCAAAGGAGGCTATAGATCGTATTCCTCCACCGGACAGGGAGTCCGGGTTTTACAGCCGCTACTTCATAGTTCCCAAGAAGGATGGGGGGTTGCGTCCAATAATAGATCTCAGGCACCTGAACCGTTCTCTGAGGAGATTCAGGTTCAAGATGCTCACTATTCCCATTATCGTGAGTCAAATTCAGTCCGAGGATTGGTTTGTCACGATAGATCTAAAGGACGCATACTTCCACATATCCATCCTTCCATCTCACAGGAAGTTCCTGAGGTTCGCTTTCGGGGGCGAAGCGTACCAATATCGGGTTCTTCCGTTCGGCCTAGCTCTCTCCCCTCGCACATTTACCAAATGTATGGATGCAGCTCTGGCACCGCTGAGGCTTCAGGGCATCAGGGTGCTCAATTATATCGACGACTGGCTGATTTTAGTGCAGTCACAGGAGCTGGCGGTTCGGCATCGAGATGTCGTCCTCGCCCACATCCAGAGCCTGGGGTTGAGACTCAACACGAAAAAGAGCGTGTTGACACCAGCCCAGAGAACTACGTTCCTGGGAGTGGTGTGGGACTCGGTCACGATGCGGGCACAATTGTCTCCCGCGCGGATCGAGTCCATCCTCACCACAGTGTCCAGGATAAGGCTAGGCCAAGCCATCACTGTGAAGCACTTCCAGAGAGTGTTGGGGCTCATGGCAGCAGCGTCCAGTGTCATTCCATTCGGCCTGCTGCACATGAGGGCCCTTCAGTGGTGGTTAAAAACCAAGGGGTTCTCCCCGAGGGGAAACCCGTTCCGCATGATCAGGGTTACGCGCAGATGCCTTCGTTCCCTATCTATGTGGAAGAAAGCTTGGTTTCTGTCCCAAGGGCCAGTGTTGGGAGCGTCATGTCGCCGGAGAACCGTTTCGACAGACGCCTCCCTCACGGGCTGGGGCGCGGTCATGGACGGCCGCTTTACGACAGGCCTATGGCAGGACCATCATGCCTCCCGGCACATAAACTGCCTGGAGATGTTGGCGGTGTTCCGAGCTCTGAGGAGCTTCCTGCCGGACCTCAAAGGTCATCATGTCCTTGTGAGGTCAGACAACATGTCGGTAGTGGCCTATATAAACGATCAGGGGGGTCTGAGGTCTCGCCCTCTATGCAGACTGGCGCATCAGATCCTCCTGTGGTCCCAGGGGAAGTTGTTGTCTCTAAAAGCTACATTCATCCCGGGGAGTCAAAATCAGGGAGCAGACATCCTGTCGAGACAGGGGCTGAGGCCCGGGGAGTGGAGACTCCACCCCGAGGTGGTGGAGTCAATATCTCAGAGGTTCGGCCCAGTGGAGGTGGACTTGTTCGCGTCTCGAGAGACGACCCACTGTCCACTGTGGTTTTCCCTCACCCATCCAGCCCCGCTGGGGTTGGATGCCATGGTGCAGACGTGGCCGAGGCTACGTCTGTACGCTTTTCCCCTGATCGCTCTGCTCCCGGGAGTTCTAGAGAGAGTCCGTCACGACGGGATCAGTCTACTGTTGGTAGCCCCGTTGTGGCCGGCCCGAGTATGGTTCTCCGACATAATTTTGCTCCTGGACGGCCCTCCATGGGAGATTCCCATCAGGAGGGACCTGCTGACACAGGCAGAGGGCTCAATATTTCACCCTCGGCCCGAGTTATGGAAACTGTGGGTCTGGCCCCTGAGGGGGCACAGTACCTAGAGGCCGGCCTATCAGCTGGAGTAGTGGAGACCATACTCAGCTCTAGAGCTCCATCCACGAGGAAATTGTACGGCCTAAAGTGGAACATCTTCACCATTTGGTGTAGGGAGCGTGAGGTGGACCCAGTTAACTGCCCAGTGGCTTCAGTGCTGGAGTTCCTCCAAGATCGCTTTTCCACTGGTCTTACCCCGTCCACACTCAAGGTGTACGTGGCTGCCATTGCGGCTTTCCACGCTCCTCTGAGTGATGGGCCTCTGGGGAGACACCAATTGGTCGTACGTTTCCTCCATGGGGCTTGGAGGATGAGACCTGCGGCTCGTACCAGGGTTCCCACTTGGGACCTGGCAGTGGTTCTCGAAGGGCTGGCCGAGGCCCCCTTCGAGCCGCTAGAGTCGGCTGAGGCCAAGAACCTTTCGTTGAAGGTGGTCTTTTTGTTGGCCATTACTTCTCTGAGGAGGGTAGGAGATCTCCAGGCGCTCTCCATATCTAACGAGTGCCTGGAGTTTGCTCCAGGCAACATTAAGGCCATTCTTCACCCTAGGCCCGGCTATTTGCCTAAGGTGCCGTCCAGTGCGGCACGGCCTACGGTTCTGCAGGCTTTTCATCCTCCACCTCACGTGACGGCGAATGAAGAGAGACTTCACATGCTCTGCCCTGTCAGAGCACTGAGTATTTACATTCAGAGGTCCTCTTCATGGCGGAAGTCGGACCAGTTGCTGGTGTGTTTCGGGTCGCCCAGAAAGGGGCTTCCCGCCTCAAAGCAGACCATCAGCAACTGGATTGTCCAAGCGATTTCCACGGCCTATCAGGTGCGCGGTATGCCTTCACCTTTGGCCGTGAGGGCTCATTCTACCAGAGGCATGGCGTCCTCTAGAGCCCTTCTCGCGGGGGCCCCCATCCAGGAGGTCTGCGATGCAGCAGGATGGGCTACCCCTCATACCTTTATTAGGTTTTATAGTTTGGACATTCCGTCTACACCCGGCTCTCTTGTGCTCGCGTCCTAAGTGTGCCTGTGAGCAGCTTCACACTAGGGCAGGCAGGGCGCGTTGTGGCGTAGTGGGTACTCGTTCCCCCAAAGTGTCATTCGACGCAGTTGGAGTTCCCTCGAAAGGGAACGTCCTCGGGTTACGACTGTAACCCTTGTTCCCTGAGAAGGGAACGAGAACTGCGTCCCTTGGCCACGCCTTCCCCTGCCTGGGAGCGCTTGCTTCATCACAGAAGCTGACATCTTATGTGTGCCGGCTGCTTTTATAGCTTCCGCCTATGTGCCGTCACACATCACGTCATGACGTTGCACCAATCAGAGATCGGCTCAGTTTCATTCATACTTCAGAGGCGCTACGCTGAGGGGCGTTCCCCCCAAAGTGTCATTCGACGCAGTTCTCGTTCCCTTCTCAGGGAACAAGGGTTACAGTCGTAACCCGAGGACGTTTTCTATTTGTCCTCACACACAGAATATGATCTGCAGTTTTCATCTTTGTCCACTAGATGTCAGAAGTAGATTTGAGGTGAAACTCAAAGGCCTTTAGTTTCAGAATCAGAGACAGTGAAGAGAAATCAGAGAATGGGGGCAAAATAACAAACAATATAATTCTGAAATAATTCTGCCTTGAGAGTTAAAAACATTTTCTCAAAGAAAACAAATCAACAACAGAAATGTGCACTACACTTGTTCCCTATCTAGCCACAAACCAGAAGTGAGCAGAGGGATACAACAACAATGGCACCTCCCAAAAGCCTCCCGACAGCTTCCGAAACGAAAGAAAAAGAAACAATCAAGATGGCAACTGTGTAAAAGGTTGAAAGCTTCACCAATAAGCAAACAGTAAAGCAACATATTAAAGCAAGGAGCCAGACTGGGGAGTGGGAGGAGCCAGATGAGATCAGGAGACACAAACCAAGAAGAAGAAAAAAAAACATACCACAGTACGTTTCTGCTGTAAGAAACCAGCTCAACACCAGCAGATCTCAGAGACGCAGTGAATATATCGCCTCTTCATCAAGGTGAGTAAAACATTTCATCTTTATGGTGGGCTATATATAAGAGATTAATTTATCTGTTTAAATCCGGATATTGATATTTGTATTAAACTGAAACTTAAGTGTAAACCTGTATTGCACAATAATTATAAAAACAAATTTAAATCCTCTTTAACTCTAAATGGTACTTGTTTTGTTTGCAACAGGATAAAAGTTGTGAGTTTCAGGATAAAACACGTCTTTCATCATCAGTTCTGTGTCTGAATTCAGTGGCGGAGCCAGGGGTGGCCATGGCCACCCTTGGCTTAAGCTTGGCCATCCCTTTGGCCACCCCTCTCACAACTGCTGTTTCTGTCTCGCTCTTATTTTTACAAGAATTTTGTTTTTAAAACACAGAACCGTCGCTTTAAGACCACAAAAAACATGAGACTTTTCAGACGCGCACTCCAACTTCACTTCAGCGCCAGGCGAAAGTCAAACGAGTGCGGAAGTGTACAGGTGCCGAATGAGCTCCAGCAGTGATCGGAGTATAGTAAATATAGATCCGATGTTCCTCAACTGGTGGGTTGCAAGACCGTTTTGAGTGAGACGCATATGTCCAGTCAAAGAAACAACAACGTAATTCTCTTTTTTTCTAATTCTACTTTTATTTTGAAAGATCTGTGTGAAAGCTTGTGACACTTCTGTCAGATACTGAGAAAAGTGCGTTGTCCTGAATCAGTAACGTTAGGCTATCTGCGGTAAGATGTTGTAGCTGAGGTCAACAAATGTCAGTAAAACTAACTTTCCTGTCCTGACAGCCGTTGTACTGTACTTGCACATCACGCGCAATGTGGCGTAGCCTACTGTAGCAGTAATTCTGTCGTCAATTAGCTAACTGATGAAATAATCAAAAAGGCGATAAAATCTATCAAAACTGCATGCATGCATGTATTTGTTATATATGCGTCACATATGTCTCGACTAAAATATTCTGCCATGTGAAATCACAATTTAAGGCAAAAACTGATCGGCTATGTGATTTTTTTTAAATGTTCAAATAAATGTGAGCACTGTGCATTTGTTGGCCACCCCTATGAAAAAATCCTGTCTCCACCACTGGTCTGAATCAGTCAAACGCTTCATTCACTCCACATATAAACTATGAACACAATCATTTAGACATTTGTTTATCCAAAGAAACTTACATTGAATTCATAATCTGACCAATTCATGAATCAGTTCAACCATTCCCTGAGAATAAAACCCATGACCTATAATCAGATGTTTGTGTTCTAATTTGTAGATTCTTGTGATTCTGAGATGTTTCTGGAGAAGTCCGAGATGAGGTGAGAACTTATGAGAATGAGCTGATCCGGGTGTGTGTGTGTGTGTGTGTGTGTGTGTGTGTGTGTGTGTGAGTGAGAGAGTGAAAGAGTGTGTGTGTGTGTGTGAGTGAGAGAGTGAAAGAGTGTGTGTGTGTGTGTGTGTGTGTGTGTGTGTGTGTGTGTGTGTGTGAGAGAGAGAGTGAGAGTGAAAGAGTGTGTGTGTGTGTGTGTGTGTGTGTGTGTGTGTGTGAGAGAGTGAAAGAGTGTGTGTGTGTGTGTGTGTGTGTGTGTGTGTGTGTGTGTGTGTGTGTGTGTGTGTGTGTGTGAGTGAGAGAGTGAAAGTGTGTGTGTGTGTGTGTGTGTGTGTGTGTGTGTGTGTGTGTGTGTGTGTGTGAGTGAGAGAGTGAAAGAGTGTGTGTGTGTGTGTGTGTGTGTGTGTGTGTGTGTGTGTGTGTGTGTGTGTGTGAGAGAGAGAGAGAGAGTGAGAGTGAAAGAGTGTGTTTGTGAGAGAGAGAGAGTGAAAGTGTGTGTGTGTGTGTGTGTGTGTGTGTGTGTGTGTGTGTGTGTGTGTGTGTGTGTGTGTGTGTGTGTGTGTGTGTTTTTGCCAAACACCAAATTTCAAACTCATTGATGCCTTTTTATACTTTGTCCATGGTGAAAAAGTATCAGCGTCAAGATGACATTACATTATTGATGTATTGACTGTAAATCCTGTTTGGAGGATCTGCAGCATGTTGGTTATATAACTATCCCTTTAATTTTAATTTAATTTACTTAAGATTATCGTATTGCAAATCAAATATTGCATTATTTAACAAGTTATTGCATATCACATTTTTTCTTGAATATTGTGCCGCTCTGAATGTAGATCTCTAGAAACAGTAAATAAAGTTAAAACGGAAGTGAATGACGCAGGAATCTGATGTTATATTGACGTGTGTGTGTGTGTGTGTTTTCATTTTCTAGAAAGCAGCAGTTCCTGACATCAAACCTGCAGATTCTTCATCTTCACTATCTAAAGTCACTTCTTAAACATATGTCAAACTCATAGCTGAAACAGATATGAAGGGTTACAGTACACCATGACCGTGTATTAATGATTTCATACATGATACCATTTTACATTATTGACTAATGTATTACTGGTATTACTGTATGTGTCGTGATACAACAGCATGGTGCTGGCAACGGCAAGGTCAAAGGTCACGAGTCTTAGGAGTCTGTGAACACTTCACCTGCACGTCTGACACTCGTTTCATCATTAATATGACCATTAATGAGCAGAATCAGTGTTGAAGCCACAGTGTACTGTAAACACACAGTGAAATGTACCTCATGAACCTCTTCTTTAAGAAGATTACGTATACACTCATGTACCTTCTCTTTGCGAAGATTGTACACACCTCTTCTATAAGAAGATTACGTATACACTCATGTACCTTTTCTTTGCGAAGATTGTACACACCTCTTCTATAAGAAGATTACGTATACACTCATGTACCTTTTCTTTGCGAAGATTGTACACACCTCTTCTATAAGAAGATTACGTATACACTCATGTACCTTCTCTTTGCGAAGATTGTACACACTTCTTCTTTAAGAAGATTACGTATACACTCATGTACCTTCTCTTTGCGAAGATTGTACACACCTCTTCTATAAGAAGATTACGTATACACTCATGTACCTTTTCTTTGCGAAGATTGCACACACCTCTTCTATAAGAAGATTACGTAAAAGATCCAACTATACATTCTCCCTCTTATTCCCATCTGAAAAATATTAACCATTAGTCCTTGTTTCCACAACATGTCGTATTCCTTCTCTACATCAAAAAATACAGATACTTACTTTATTAATTTGAGCTTTTCTACTTTCACTCTCTAAACATATATCCGGATCTATTGTGCTTCGTCCCTTTCTAAATCCGCTCTGGTAATCTTTTAATAGTTAATTTGTCTCTAAATAATACTTTAATCTTTAATTTATCATTTTTTCCATAATTTTCCCTACATGTGAAGTTAAAGCAATCGATCTATAACTTTCTGCCAAACTCGGATCCTTACCAGGTTTACATATGGAGACAATAGTTGATTATTTCCACTGTTTTGGCAAACACCCCACTTCCCATACCTTATTATATAAGTGTAATATTATTTCTTTATTCTTATCATTTAAATTGTTTATCATACAATAACTTATTTGATCATTCCCTGGTGTTGTTTTTCCTGATTTTCTTATTACATTATTTAATTTGCACATCATATTTATGCCACTTTCAATGTCCCCATCATCCTGTATTGCTTCTACATTTTCTCTTATTGTTTTCTCCCTCTGTATCTTTTCCTTGTTACTCAAATTACCATTACTATGTATTTTAACATACGTGTTTTGTTTGCTGGGTATATACCTCTTAACTCATTGATTGGGTTGATTAACTGAATGTGCTCCACATGTGTTTAATTAGGTTTGATTATCTGAACGTGCTCCTCTCGAACTTTGTTAATAAAACATAATTTCTTAATATGCCAAATATGGTAGGGGTTGATCTTTGAGGACTATGATTGGATGGAAAGGACATCATGGTTAATGATTCTGCTTAATCTTGTGTATAAATATGAGGCTTCTTCCTTAATAAACTTGAGAATGTTATGGTTCTGTCTCTGCTTTATCGTTCTCTCAGATTGTCTATCTAAAAATTAATCTAACTGTCAGTATTCAGGCCGGTGTTGTAGCAATGCATCACTTCTTTTCCATGATAACTTGTACTTGATGTAAATCAGGGGTGTCCAAACTCGGTCCTGGAGGGCCACTGTCCTGCAGAGTTTAGTTCCAACTTGCCTCAACACACCTGCTTGTAAGTTTTTAGCATGCCTAATGACCTTCAACAGCTAATCAAGACCTTGATTAGCTGTTTCAGGTGTGTTTAATTGGGGTTGGAGCTAAACTCTGCAGGACAGTGGCCCTCCAGGACCGAGTTTGGACACCCCTGATGTAAATGGACATTTCAAATATTCATGACAGTCGAACAAAGTTATGCATGTTCGTGCAAAGTAACGTTACGTTTGCTCATATGGAGGAGGTGGGTCATCGAATTGAAAAGGTAAGGAATTGTTTGGGTAAAGAAAACGGCGAGTCGTCATTACTAACTTTAGCAATGCATTATCAGAGCCCGTTTCTCTGTCGTTATGATGAGACGCTGAGGAAAACAACATTAGCATGCCCATTATTGTTTATCATGCAAGTTCTACAGCCAAAAATAATAGAATGACGCATAATCTTTCACATCACATATTTTAGCGTTATGGACGTGTACTGCAGAGTAAGTTAAAAAATACAGCTGGTCGCTTTCACTTATAGCGTCAGCTAAATGAATAGCTGTATCTTTGATATCGGTTACACACAGTGACAGAGGCTTGTGCTTGTACTTACGTTAATGACAGATACCTACCGTTACAAGTTAGACTAACAGCTACTGTTCTAACAATGTACTGTCACATACGAGCGTACATCTTTACTATTATCTTTGGCTAATCGCCATTAGTAAATTTTTGCAATATATAATTACTTTGCAAAACATCTCTCATTTGAAGCATAAACATAATTAACAGAAAAAGCTTCTTGTAGCAGCCTACGTTCCTGCTGGATCCTGCAGCCTATCTGGCAACCTCGAGTCAGGGAGGAGGGAGAGGGGATACACCGCTCTACAGTCATTTGAAAGTTATTGCACTACCAGTTTTGGCCACATTCTCACATACGGCTCCTTTAAAGTTTGTACTTGTTTTAATTCAAACAATAAGCATAACGCACGTGACTTGTCCTGATTGGTTCCAGAGCCGTTGGATGGTTGTGATTGGTTGATTGTTACTTGAATGTGATTAGATTCAGAAGTCTAAATTTAAACTGTTAAATATATAGAGCAATCGAGTCTCTTTAGAGGACTAGAAGGAAACCAAGCTTTATATTCATGGATTACACGACAGAAGAATCTTAAAATATTAAAAGAACAAAAAGCTGGATTTGACAATCATAGTCAGTTTTGAAAAGTTAACATTTTCTTAAGGAATCCTTTAAAACCAATCAAGCACTTTTGGCCTTTTCATAATACTACAACTCCTTTTTACACTTCATTTTTTTTGGGCAAACTCTCAAAAATCGGTCATATTAAAGTCCAGATGTTTCTTGAAGAATACATCTGTATTAATTTATAAATCTAAAGACACACACTTCAGTTTATCACACAGATCTGTGTCTCTCTCTGCTGGAGATCATTAGTATTACAGAAGATCACATGATCATCTACATATCACATGATCATCTACATCATCTCACACTTTAGAAGAGGTTCGGGTTTATTGATCGCAAGCGGTCCAGACGAGGTTTGCTTGAACATTTGTCATTTTACACTTATTTCTTTTACTGGTATTGGGTCGTGTCAAATCAACCACATTTTGGAAACTTCAATTCCCTGGCTCATTTTTTCATGTTTTTCTAAAGAAAGACAAACTTACTGATAAAAGCCAAAATATTAAATGCCATGGATGAATATTTAGTTAATCCACTGTTTTGTAGAGGAGTTGACAATGTTCACCTGAGATTTGGAGCCGATTCCAGGGAAGAGAAAATTACTTTAGAAAGATCATTATTTTATTTTTACACAGATTGGCAGCAACATTAAGAGGCAATAAATAACATCATAACAAACCTAAATCAATCATAATCTGCTCCATGCCAAAGCGTGGTTGATTGATATATTTTCATCCAGACTGTAAGAGTTGTTCACAGATTGAGTTTTAAACACCATTAAAAGAGTCTCTAAGTGATTTCAGTGCATGTTTTCAGTGTGTTGTTAATGCATCACATCTAATCAAGTTTGTGATATGGAGGATTTAATGGCGTGATGTCGCCAGTTTCACACTCACTCACACAGATTTGGACAATGTTTTTTCATATGAACCAGTAGATTCAGCAAGTGAGTGAAACTCTTCCCGCATGAAGAACTGGTGCGGCTTCTCTCCAGTGTGACCTCTCGTGACCTTTCAGGCATTTCCAGCAGGAGAAACTCTTTCCACAGTGTGAGGTTTCTCTCCAGAATGAATTTTCTGGTCTTCTGTAAAGTTGCTGTGTGTTTAAACTGATGATGTTTGTCTTCATTCACTTCTATTGGGTCTAAAATCAACATATCATTATTATCAAGATTTATGTAAAGGTCCTTATTGACATTTTTGTCCAGCTTTAAGTGTTTCACTCAAACAGTCATTTATAAACAATTTAATAATTTCAGTTTCTAACTCATCTTGCTGCTTTCTGTGTCACTTGTACATTATATTTATCATAGACTGATTAAGAATTAGGGAGTTTTATGATAGAACAAACAAACACACTTGAACTCAAAATATCTTTGTTATATGGTATTTCTGAAATAATGTATTCTTCAGTTGATCATATTGTGTCTACCAGGTTTCATCCATTTATTACATGAAATATCGCTCAACACAATTCATAACCTTCAAATATTAATTAATACAATGAATGTACTAACAGTTTGAACAGCAGATTTACAGTGGCGTGTTGTTCTTGTCCACCAGTCTCCTCTGACTGAGACTGAAAGCCGCGGCTCGGGTCAGTGTCGCCACCGTGTGGACAAACTCATTAACACACACATGATTTAATATGAGCTACACTAGTTTTCAGGTTCCAAATTTAAATATTATTTGTAATATAAAAAAATATGCTCCGACACCAAAGTGATTAATAATACCGCATGCTGTTATCATTAACTAAATTAAATTTGATAAAGTTGAAATAAAGTGAAAATGAGGTGCGCTGCTGCCATCTCGTGGTTTAAAGTAGCACTACATCCCTGAAGATCAGGGCCCGTATTCATAAAGAATCTTAAAGCTCCAGTAGGTAGCTTTTGTAAACAAATATTTGTTAAAACTGTCATTATGTCCTCACAGTAGAATATGAGACAGATAATCTGTGGAAAAAATCGAGCTCCTCTGGCTCCTCCCAGTGGTCCTATTGCCATTTGCAGAAATACACCGCTCCCGGTCAGAAACAACCAATCAGAGCCAGGAGGAATGTCTTAGCAGTGTCAATCACGCTCGTGTACGCGCTGATCACCCCTCTCTTGCACAGCGCGAGCGCGTACTGTCGTTTGTGACTCTCCTGTTCGAACTCGTTCATCCAAATGAACGAATCATATTTCGAGTCATTTCGTTCATTCAACGAACGAAATGACTCGCAAAAAGATTTGTTCATTTCGAACGAGTCTTTTTCGGAGTCATTTCGTTCATTCAACGAACGAAATGATTCGAAAAAGATTTGTTCATTTTGATGAACGAGTTCAAACAGGAGAGTCACGAACGTGCATCACAGAACAGAGCAAGGCGAGCATTTGTGCTTATAAAACTTAAAGTTTTTTATTTATTTTTGAAATGACCGATCGTTTCGCTAGATAAGACCCTTATTCATCGTCTGGTATCGTTTAAAGCCCTTTGAAGCTGCACTGAAACTGTCATTTGGTCCTTGAAACGTTTGTGTCCTATTGAAGTCCATTATATGGAGAAAAAGCCTGGAATGTTTTCATCAAAAACCTTAATTTCTTTTCGACTGAAGAAAGACATGGACATCTTGGATGACATGGGGGTGAGTAAATTATCAGCAAAAGTTTTTTTTAAAAGTGAACTAATCCTTTAACGTTATCTTACTTGCTATTTATAACTTATAGAAAGAGTGCAACGTTATAAAGTTACATGTATTGCAAAATACATAATGATTTGAGGACCAAGTTTGTAGTCAAAGTATGGGCAGGCCATAGTCAATGTAAAGCATATTGTTCATGTTTCGTCCCTATTAGTGAATGTTCCATAACTGTTTATAATCTGCCGTCATCAGTGGTCCTGTTTACTAGCCTGCGCGTTCACGGCAGGCTCCGCTGTGGGGGAGGAGCTGTGGAGGGAGGAGCTGTGGAGGGAGGAGCTGTGGAGGAGGAGCTGTGGAGGGAGGAGCTGTGGAGGGAGGAGCTGTGGAGGAGGAGCTGTGGAGGAGGAGCTGTGGAGGGAGGAGCTGTGGAGGAGGAGCTGTGGAGGGAGGAGCTGTGGAGGGAGGAGCTGTGGAGGAGGAGCTGTGGAGGAGGAGCTGTGGAGGAGGAGCTGTGGAGGGAGGAGCTGTGGGGGGAGGAGCTGTGGAGGGAGGAGCTGTGGAGGGAGGAGCTGTGGAGGAGGAGCTGTGGAGGGAGGAGCTGTGGGGGGAGGAGCTGTGGAGGGAGGAGCTGTGGAGGGAGGAGCTGTGGAGGGAGGAGCTGTGGAGGAGGAGCTGTGGAGGAGGAGCTGTGGAGGGAGGAGCTGTGGGGGGAGGAGCTGTGGAGGGAGGAGCTGTGGAGGGAGGAGCTGTGGAGGAGGAGCTGTGGAGGAGGAGCTGTGGAGGGAGGAGCTGTGGAGGGAGGAGCTGTGGAGGGAGGAGCTGTGGAGGGAGGAGCTGTGGAGGAGGAGCTGTGGAGGAGGAGCTGTGGAGGGAGGAGCTGTGGAGGAGGAGCTGTGGAGGGAGGAGCTGTGGAGGAGGAGCTGTGGAGGGAGGAGCTGTGGGGGGAGGAGCTGTGGAGGGAGGAGCTGTGGAGGGAGGAGCTGTGGGGGGAGGAGCTGTGGAGGGAGGAGCTGTGGAGGAGGAGCTGTGGAGGGAGGAGCTGTGGAGGAGGAGCTGTGGAGGGAGGAGCTGTGGGGGGAGGAGCTGTGGAGGGAGGAGCTGTGGAGGGAGGAGCTGTGGGGGGAGGAGCTGTGGAGGGAGGAGCTGTGGAGGGAGGAGCTGTGGAGGGAGGAGCTGTGGGGGGAGGGCTGTAGCGCAGCAGAGAGCAAGGGGGTTGGACCTGGAAGTTGTGCTTGTTCAAATTTTCAAAAAAGTCAACATTTTCTCAAAACTCCCTACTGCAACTTTAATGCAAAGAGTAGCTCCTAGTGACAAAATTCTAAGAAAATTCTTAGAAATGTGGGCGTTTACTCTTAAAATTAAAGAAAAAATCCTAATAAAGAAAAAAGTAATTCAGAAAGCATCTTAACCCTTAAAAGAGGTCTTAAGGTCAAAATTGTAAGGAGCACGGACGAGGACATTTAAGAGGCTTAAGAGTTTCTTTAGCAGAGGAGAAAATGGCAGAAAGACGAAGAGGGAGAAGACAATAGATGACTGAGTTAATAAGACACTATAGATTAGATCGTGCAGGGATCATGTTTGTGACTGATTTTATTAGAGACACAATAACATCTCCGACACAGCGCAGGAATGGCATAGTGCCAGAAATTAAATCACTACTGTACATTAAGATATTTGGCAGCTGGGAAAATGCATCAACGCAGCAGTGATGATTTGGGTCTGTCACAACCTTCTGTAAGCAGAGTGATCACAAACAATTACAGCATTTCAGAACATCTTATTGTGTCGCAGTTCATTTAGTTTCCACTGGACATTCCCACATTGCAGGCTCAAAAAAATGCATTTATGAATATAGCAGGCTTCCGCACAAGCAGGGGGAATGAACCGTAAATAATTTATTATTAACCGCTATAAGCTCCCACGTCTGCTTCTGTGCTGTGACACCCGGCCTGATTTTCCTTTAAGGATGGCCTTGTGTTCATCCACTAACTGGGCTCACAGTAAACACTGTTCCTCTGTTCAGTTGAGCTTTCTTGTTCTTCTTGTTTTTGATTCCATGTTTGTTACATTATAACCAACATTCAAACCACCACTTAAATAGACAATGGAACATTTTTTATCATTCTTATCCAATCAAATAGCTTATAGGAAATTATGGTAAATAAAAAAAAGGATTTATATACACATATATAATGTGTGTGTGTGTGTCTGTGTATGAGAATGGTCAAATAGGAAAAATTACGCATGTAATTTCAAAGTGAAGGCTTAGAATAGACCCTATACTTAAAATCACTCTTTTTTCCCCTTCTTGGACAACCAACCAATCACAGTCTTCAAAAGATTGTGTCATACATAGCAACGGGGTCAGCCCCGCCTCCTCACTCCTTACTCAGAGTTGCTCTCAGATCGGTCCCGAATCGCTCTTAAGCTAAGACTCCTACGTAAAAGATTTTAAGCTAAATTAAGAGTTTTCTGAGAGGATTCTTAGAATCTTTATGAATACGGGCCCAGATTTTCTTTGAACAGATCTCTCACACAGCCTAAACTGTTTTATGTAAATTAATACTTTTCGAACATTTTAGATTATATGAAGACCTTTTAGATTAATACATGTCCATCATGTCTTGGTAAACTTTCCTGTAGTTTCCATGTTCGCCACACGATAGCGCATCACACACAGTTTCAGTGTAACGACGAATGATGTGAAAATATTATTTATAAAAAAGTGTTATTGTGTGTCAAATGTGGGTCTGTATAAAATATTAGGAAACATGAGATTAGTTTCCACTGTTATGCTTATTAATAATCAACTATACATTTCTAACAGACAAAATGAAATGTGTATATTATCCAAGTTACCAGAGTGTGTTAAAGATATGGACAGTAATTGTCTTATAATAAATGATGATAATGATAAATAAGACGATATTATTGATGAGACATAATCCTGTACACAGAATCTGTTGGGTAATAATCTGCATCAGTGTGTGTTTCTTCATCATGTACAGTTCAAGATCTGGCCGATCCTTCAGCGTTATTCACCTCAGAAACACCAAAATACAGAACATGTTTCTGATGCAGAAAAACTCATTCAAGCGTTCATGACTGGATTACTGTAATCATTACTAGATTATCCTGATCATTCTCAATCAACAAACTACAGTTATAGTGCAGAATACACTTCTTACCAGATCAAGAAAATATCATCATATAACAACCATTTACCATCTCTACACTGAATATCTGTTGCATTACTTAGGCCTACTTATGAAAAACATTTATAGAGAAAATGTGCAAACAACACAGAGAACAAACCAGTGTGTGAACTCAGAGCCAGAGGAGCAATAACATTATAGTGAGATGAGCTAAACCTGTAAAACAGGACAACAGATGATTCAGTGTGACACATCAACACATTAAGGCGTGGTGTCAAGTACATGTCACACTCTTGCTTCTCAATATCCCTCCTCGTGTCCTCGCTCCTCCATAACCGATCGAGCTCAGCCATCTTGAAGGATCTCAATTCTCTAATTGCACGGCTAGGAATGAGGATCGAGGAGTGAGGAGCTTCCAGAGGAGTCATGAGTGAGGATACACAGGTGTATCCGATGCGGAAGTGTTTTATTAACTAAACATATTAATTTACCTCCCCCTTCACATTGGTCATCATCATTTTAATTTATACTTTACCCTTGCAGTTTATATAAACCACACATCTCACACATTTCAACAGGGTATCTTGCTTTATTATTATTTATTATGAATTTCTTAAATAAACAAACTTCAACAACATAAGGGCAGATCCTTTGAGCGCTGAATTGGAAGCACTATAGGCGCAGTTCCACGGTAAAATAACTTTTTCTAACGTCCATAACACCAATGAAAAGCACATTGTAGCCTATGATGTGAATAATGTGTCCCACTTGGAACGTTTTGTAGCCTACTTGTTTATCATGCAAGTTCTACAGCAAAAAATAATAGAATGTCATGTAATCTTTCATATCACATATTTTAGCGTTATGGACGTGTACTGCAGAGTAAGTTAAAAAATACAGCTGGTCGCTTTCACTTAGTGTCAGCTAAATTAATAGCTGTATCTTTGATATCGATTACACACAGAGGCTTGTGCTTGTACTTACGTTAATGACAGAGACCTACCGTTAGTATACTAACAGCTACTGGTCTAACAATGTACTGTCACATACGAGCGTACATCTATTATATTTGGCTAATCGCCATTAGTAAATTTTTGCGATATATAATTACTTTGCAAAACATCTCTCATTTGAAGCATAAACATAATTAACAGAAAAAAAACTTAGCCTACTGTGTAGGACTCGTCACTTGCCATTGGAAGTTCTGTAGCAGCCTACTGTAGTGATAGTGTAGTTGTGGATGTGAGTACAGAAACTAACCACTAGGTGTCAGTAGCATTCCACTTACCTGGAGAGTATGCAGACGGAGAGTCAGTAGAATGGACGTGTTAATGCTGTTCCTGCTCACGACCTAAAAGTCAATAAAAGATAAGTTTTGTTACACAACTGTTTCTTTACTGAAACTAGAAACATTACATGGTACCAGAAGTGGTGATGATCAACAACACTGACAGCCGTCATGGAAAGTGTTAAACCGCCTGACGCTGTGAACTGGACTGGAAATATTGATCACGAATGGTGTATGTGTAAACAGAGATTTACGCTGTATTTGCAAGCAGTGGGCCTTGATGGAGCGTCGGATGCACGCAGGATTGCGTTGCTTCTCACCGTCGCGGGACCTCAGTCGATAGAGGTGTTTAACACACTTGTGTTTGAACAGGCTGACGACAAAGGCAAATACGACGTGGTCATGGAGAAGTTTGATTCACACTGCACGCCGAAGAAAAACGAGACTTTTGAAAGGTATGTTTTTCGTTCTCGTTTACAACAACAAGGAGAGACGTTTGACAGTTTCTTGATGGATTTAAAGTTGAAAGCAAAGACATGCAATTTCGGACTGTTGCAAGATTCGATGATCCGTGATCAAATTGTGTTCGGCATCAATGATAAAAAAGTGAGGGAGAGGCTCTTGAGAGAGACAGAGCTAACCTTGAATGAAGCAGTGCGGATATGCCATGCCAGTGAAATAGCTCTTCAGCATGCTAAAACCTTTGGTGACAACACAAAGATGAGTGGAAGTGACAGTTCAGCTGTAGCTGCAGTAACAGAGAAGATGCAGAAAAGCAGAATGAGTAAACTGAAACAGCAAAAGGAGAAAGAACTGTTTAACTGTAAGAGATGTGGCAAAAGACACCAGCCAAAACAAAGTCCAGCCTACGGCAAAGTCTGTGCCAAATGTAAAGGACAGAATCATTTTGCCAAGCAATGCTTTTCAAAAGGTGGGCAAAGACAAAGAGAGAGTGTGCATACAGTGGAAGAAACAGCCCTCAGTGACACATTCTTCGTTGGAATGGTGCAGCAGGCCGATATCAGTCAAGAAAGAATAGAACAGATTGATGTGAATAGTGTTTCACGGGACAAGTGGATGACTGCTCTGGAAATAAATGGAGTAACTGTATCACTCAAGCTAGACACGGGAGCAAAAGTCAATCTGATTTCGGAGTATGATATCAGAGCAATGAAAATCAAGCCACGTATATGTCAAAAAACGGTGCAACTCAAAGCCTATAATGGACAGGACATTCCAACAAAAGGAACATGCACTCTCAGGGTGAAAGTTAAAAACAGAGAACATCACCTCATGTTCGTGGTTGTTCCAGATGGCCGTGATTCTGTGTTGGGAGACAAGGCATGTGAAGACCTGGGTCTAGTAAGAAGAATATATACCATAAATAAGGGAGAAACACAGAACAGTGTGGAACATATAGTGAAACAGTTTCCAGACATATTTGAAGGGTTTGGAGTATTACCATTCACCTACAAAATACAGTTGAAAAAAGATGCGCAGCCAGTAGTCCACGCACCAAGACGGGTTCCAGCACCACTTCGTGAAAAGCTAAGGCAAGAGCTGGAAAGAATGACATCAATGGGAGTAATAGAAAAAGTGGAAGAGCCTACAGAGTGGGTTAACTCAATGGTGTGCGTGAAGAAAGCCAATGGTGATTTACGTGTGTGTATGGATCCAAAAGACTTAAATGCAAACATTCAGAGAGAGCATTATCAGATTCCGACACGAGAGGAAATTATAAGTGAAATGGCAGGTGCAAAGATCTTTACAAAGCTGGATGCATCTCAGGGCTTTTGGCAGCTGAAACTACATGAGGACAGCACAAAGTATTGTACATTCAACACACCCTTTGGCCGATATTCCTTCTTGAGGATGCCGTTTGGAATTTCCTCGGCTCCTGAAGTATTCCATAGGACTATGGAACACATAATAGAAGGCATCGAGGGTGTGCGTGTTTATGTGGATGACATTGTATTGTGGGGATCCACAATAGAACAGCACAACAAGAGGCTCATGGACGTCCTACAGCGAGTAAGGAAGTATGGGCTCAAATTGAATAAGGACAAATGTCAGTTTGGAGCGAAGGAAATCACATTCCTAGGAGATAAGCTGTCAGAAGGGGGTGTGGAACCAGACAGGAGTAAAATACAAGCAATACTCAAAATGCCCAGACCTACAGACAGAAAGGCTGTATTGAGAGTGATGGGGATGATCAATTTCGTCGGGAAGTTCATACCAAACCTGTCTTCAAAAACAGTTTATTTGAGAGAACTGTTAAGTGATAAAGGCGAGTTCAAATGGACAGCTGATCATGAACAAGAATGGGGACGACTGAAGACTCTCCTCACTACAGAGCCTGTGCTGACGTTCTTTGACCCAACAAAGAGGACAAAGATCTCAACAGATGCATCAAAAGATGGACTGGGTGCAGTTTTACTGCAGGCGGAGGGAGAGAATTGGAGGCCAGTCGCATATGCCTCCAGAACGATGACTTCGTCTGAATGTCGTTACGCACAGATCGAAAAAGAGTGCCTGGGTTTAGTGTATGGAGTGGAGAAATTTCACGGCTATGTGTACGGCTTACCGACATTTGTGGCAGAGACCGATCACAAGCCATTAATTGCCATCATTAAAAATAACTTGAATCAAATGTCTCCAAGAATCCAACGGCTGATGATGCGACTGCAGAGGTATGATATGGAGCTAATGTACACTCAAGGAAAGTATCTAGTTCTGGCAGATGCTCTGTCCAGAGCTGCGGAACAGAGTGGAAAATGTGAAAGTTCCACAGAGGTTGATGTGACTCAGCATGTCAACACGGTAGCTGAAGCTCTTCCTGCCACAAATGCAAAACTCAAACAAATTGCAGTGGAGACTGAGAAAGATAAGTGTCTGCAATTGGTCATTACACATCTGAATGAAGGTTGGCCTAGGGGAGAATGTGCCCAATACTACAACATCAGAACAGAGTTGAGTGTTGTCAAGGGACTTCTGCTGAGACAGAACAGGATCATTATCCCTCAGTCACTGCGACAGGAGATGTTGAAAAAACTGCATGAGGGACACCTTGGTGCAGAAAAATGTAAAAGACGGGCTAGAACTGCAATCTATTGGCCCGGAATAAACGCAGACATCGACAGGATGTTGTCAACCTGTGATACTTGCTTGAAGCATCATGCTAAGCAACAGAAGGAACCAATGATCATCACTGATCCACCGGATGAACCATGGCAGAAAGTTGGGACTGACTTGTTCTTCCTGGATGGACGAAACTATTTGCTTGTGATAGACTATCTGTCAAACTATCCAGAGATCGCATTGCTTTCCAATACATCTGCTGCTTGTGTGATAAAACACATAAAATCTATCTTTGCGAGACACGGCATTCCGCAGGTGGTTTGCAGTGATAATGGGCCGTGCTACAGTGGCAAAGACTTCCAGAAGTTTGCAGAGGAATATGGGTTTCAACATGTGACATCGAGCTCATTATATCCGCAGTCTAATGGAAAGGCAGAGAAGGGAGTACACATAGTGAAGCTACTACTCAAAAAAGCAGTGGACAGCCAATCAGATCCTTATTTAGCTCTGCTGAATTACCGTGCTTCTCCACTAGAACACGGTGTGTCTCCTGCAGAAATCCTGATGGGGCGCAGATTACGAACCACACTTCCTTGCTTAGCAACACTAAACAAGAACAAGTACCTGAAAGGAAAACAAAAGCACCTGAAACGGAGACAGAAAGCTAATTATGACAAGGCATAAAAAAGCCTAGAACCACTTTCCAATAATGACACTGTAAGACTTGAGGATGGCAGTACCTGGACTAAAAGAGCCACAGTCCTGGAGGAGGTGAACCCAAGATCTTACACTGTCAGGACAGAGGATGGTCAGCTCCTGAGGAGAAATCGGAGAAGTCTGTTGAAGACAAAAGAGACAGTGCTAGTGGATACATATACAGGTGACACAGACTGTGCAGAGTCAACAACAACATCTGAAACACTTCCAGTACTGGATAACAAAGAGCCGGTTAAAGAAAGCGCTTAGATTTGCATTCACCTGTACTGAGAAGATCCAAACGCACAGTAAAGCCTCCTGATAGACTGGAGCTCTGAATATTGCTCAAACATGTCATAAGCATTTGAATTTTGTAAAAAAAAAAAAAAAAGGAAATGTAAAATGATGATTATTATTACTGTGAATTTAATGTAAATAATTCTTGAGATTGTTGTTTGATGCATTACATCTTGTATAAGGTGCTTGTTTAGTGGTTAGCTAATATATAAGTCATTAGTTGTAATAACTTGTTCTTTATGTCTAATGGAAAGGGGATGTAGTGATAGTGTAGTTGTGGATGTGAGTACAGAAACTAACCACTAGGTGTCAGTAGCATTCCACTTACCTGGAGAGTATCCAGACGGAGAGTCAGTAGAATGGACGTGTTAATGCTGTTCTAGTCTCAGCCTCAGACGTCACGCCCAGGGAACCTTGGCTAAACGTCTGATGCATATGGCACACTTTTCTGGAAACACTTCAGGAGTTTCGAAGTAGCAACCTGATTGGTTGAATTCTACAGGATGACCGCGAGACGTGTGTGTCGCGTTCTTTAACAGTCGGCCTGGAAACAAATGCCCTGACGCCAAAACCCCTCGTGGAAGATGAAAGCCGTTGTGTTTACAACTGTGACAAATGAGCGCTTACCAGGATCAACTAAACGCTGTTTTTTCAAATGTATGTGAAGTTCGCGGCTCCATTGTTGCAGTAAACTTGCACAACGTTCTTGAATGAATAATTTATTAAGACGCATGCCGGTCTGTTATTGTAGTGACATCGACATTGTATTGGCACGTCCCTAAACATGAAGCGGAACAAAACGACCTGTGATTGGTTGCGTTACATGTCAGTCAAACGTCCTCTCGACCAAGAAAAGCTGCGATAGAGTCCAGACCTTCTGCCGTCAGTCTGAAGGTCTGGCTACGCGAGACTAATGCTGTTCCTGCTCACGACCTAAAAGTCAATAAAAGATAAGTTTTGTTACACAACTGTTTCTTTACTGAAACTAGAAACATTACACCTACGTTCCTTCTTCTTCTTCTTCTGTGAATTTTATTGGCAGTTTGCAATCTATGTGCATTACCGCCATCTACAGGAATAAGGTGTGATCACATTGGGACATGGAATAATTTTCCCTCTTAATTTTTTCTCTCTCTTCAAGGTACTGCCTACATGTCAAAAGTACATGCTTCACAGTTTCAATTTCCATACAATATGGGCACATTCCCGTCTCATGTTTCCCTATTATATATAAGTTGCTGTTCAGTCCTGTATGTCCTAGCCTTAGCCTAGTGAACCATGTTTCCTCCTGTCGTGATAATGAACTCATTTTTTTAACTGTTACATTTTGTTGAATACTATATAAATGCCTACCTTTTTCCCCCTTATCCCATTTATCTTGCCAGAGTTTATGAATACCATCTTTAATTATTGTTTTAATTTCTGATTTGCTGAGTGGAACCTGTATTTCTACTTGTTCTGCTTTAAGTGCTTCTTTTGCCAACTCATCTGCCTTCTCATTCCCCTCAATACCTGTGTGCGATGGAACCCAAGTGAACTGTGTTATTAGCTTCTGTTGCGTTATTCTGAATATCATCTGATGAACTTCGTCTAAAAGATCTTGCCTGCATTCAGATTTCCCAGTCTCTATGCTAGTTAAGGAGGACATAGAGTCTGAACAAATAACCGATTTATATGGCTTCACTTCTTCTACCCACTGTAGTGCCATTATGATGGCTGTCATTTCTGCAGAGAAGATTGAGAGGTGATTTGAGGTTCTTTTTTGTATTATGACTTTATATTTAGGAATGTATACAGCCACCCCCGTTTTACCTGCTGGTTCTTTGGATGCATCTGTAAATATTTGTACTGTATCATTATATCTTACTTCTATATACTGTTGTACACTTTGATACAATCCCGTCTTAACTATGTTTTTAGTTTCTATATTAACTACAGGATAGCAGAAAAACCAAGGTGGAGTTATGCTCAAGTTAACAGTTTTGCTGCAGGATATAATACTGATTCCCATATCATCTGCCTCTTTTTTACTACTCCATCCAAAACTATTTTCCACAATGCGTCCATATTCCCAACATTCCTCTAACACCAATTTTGTAGGATGTATATTCTCATGCCCTTGTAAGTTTACCCAATATGCTAGAGAGAGCTTTAACCTCCTAAGATCTAAAGGCATCTCCCCTACTTCTACCTACGTTCCTGCTGTATCCTGCAGCCTATCTGGCAACCTCGAGTCAGGGAGGAGGGAGAGGGGTAGTCTCAGCCTCAGACGTCACGCCCACGGAACGTTGGCTAAACGTCTGATGCATATGGTACACTTAACTGGAAACACTTCAGGAATGTCGAAGTCGTCATCTGATTGGTTGAATTTTATCGGATTTCCGGGGGGGGCGCGAGTGTCGCGTTTATTTTCGGTCCACTGGGAACCAAAGCGCAGACGCGTGATTGCGAAAGAAAAACTGTTGTGTTTACACGAGTGACAATGAGCATTTATCAAGATCAGCTAAACGTAGGATTCTCAAAAGTATGCGAGGTTCACGGCATAGACTCTTTAAGAGATGTCCAGGAGTTTTGTTTGAGGCACTTAGTGGAGACAAAAAGGGATATTGCTGACTGACTTGTTGCACGCCGGTCTTTTGTTGTGGGGACATTTCCACGCCCCGAAATGTGACGCTGAACGAAACGAACTGTAATTGGTTGTTTGACATGTCGGTCAAACGGCCTTATGGGTGGGCCTTGGCCAAAGAAAGCTGCTATGAATTCCAGACCTTCAGCCGTCAGTCTGAAGGTCTGGCAACGCTGTAGCTAGGCCACATAAGGAAAGAATATTTATATTGCTGTGAAGTATTTGTATAATTCTTACCAGACAGCTGTTCTTTTATAATTATTCTTCCTCTGTTGATTGCCCGGACATGTGGTTGTGTTCCTGTTTTCTCACGCGAGAGTTCGTTCACGGAGCTCCAGGGAATCCCCATGACGTCAGTCTGATCAGCCGGATTAATGACTTTTACTTCTGTTTAAAAGAGCCGGAAAGTCGGCGTTCGAGAGCAACGCTACTATTGCTCTCTTGGGACTAGCAATCTATCGCACTTCACCCTTTTGCTTGTCATTGACTGTGTTTGTTGGACTCTTTGTGGAAATAATATACAAGTGGATTATTTCACCGTGGAGATCGCTTCACAGGACAGCGCTGTTCCTCTTCAAGTGCACGGACTTTGAAAGGCTTACCGGTGAGGCCGATTCAATGCACACACATACACTGAACTGGAACCCACACACACACTCACAGGACTTATTGCCTATACTGTATATATTTATTGTTGGTGCTTCTATTGAATACACTTTGAGGTATTATTCCATCTTGTTTGTTGTGGTGTTTTGTGAGCAAATAGAACATTTTTATTAAAAAATAGAGGGTATAACCCGTAGATTTTGTGGTGTATCCTACCTTCATTAGGCTGAGCGTTACAACGCGAGACTAGGAGAGGGGATACACCGCTCTACAGTAATTTGAAAGTGATTGCAGTACCAGTTTTGGCCACAATCCTACATACGGCTCCTTTAAATGTAGTCGAGAGTAGGCGGCTGCAGTGAGAGGAGGAGTGAAGAAAGCACAGGCAAGCCGGACAGTTCTCTCTTCTCGCAGTGGATCTGACACCTGTGAGATCAATGATGGATTCACGGGATTCACGCTCATGCACAGTGTTGCTAATAAACTGGATGTAATTTAAGTTCTGTTGCTTTTATATGAAAATAAATATAATGAACAAGACACCCAAAGTACTTGTTATTTAATTCCATTCCAAATAAGTGTTTATCAATATTTTTTTCTTTAATACAGACATAGGCTATGTGTTTTTTGTGTGAGTATTTTTTTTAATTTTTTTTTTATAATAAAATGACATTGCATAACCCATAGAGATTGCACTGTCCGAGAGTTTGGGAATATTCACACATAACATATACACATAAAACATGATATTCGAGTTTTAAAATCAAACATTTTAAAAGAGAACAATACATCATGGTTGTTTAAACCAATCAACATGAAGCTGTGTCGTCAGCAAGTCGTTTCCCATCATGCTTTTGATCAGCGCACTCGGTGGAGAGCAACTGCGCGCGACTGCAGAATCCGACACGTGCGCCTTGCGCTCGCGAGAGCTTTTTGACCCACGTCAGCATGACATCAGAGCAAGGCGGACCGCACTCGGACACATTTCTAACCGGCATGCATTACGCGCTGATCACCGGTGATCGGTTCTGTGCAGATTTTGCTCGGCCCAATTTACCTTAACCCACTGAGGTAAAATGGGCCACATGGTTTCAGCTAATATGGGCCATCATCTTTCACTCACAAACACACATACACGTACACGTGTGTGTGTGTGTGTGTGTGTGTGTGTGTGTGTGTGTGTGTGTGTGTGTGTGTGTGTGTGTGTGTGTGTGTGTGTGTGTGTGTGTGTGTGTAAAAACAACATTACAGCCTAACAAAATTCACCCGCACGGATATGGCACATATTTGGTTACTGACACGAAAACACTGTGTCAAAATCCACTAATGACTTCTGCATTGTTTAATGTGGCTTTAGCCCTCATGTTGTGTTCGAGTCATGACCAGAAGAGAACTTTCTTTTACCAAATCTAGTTAATGTTATTACATTGGACTGAAACTTACTAACTTTTTTTACACAGACTATAACAACTTCTTCAAAAAATATATTATTTTTGTTAGAGGTTGACCAATAGTGGATTTTACAGATACCGATAACTAGGTTTGACCGAACTTGCCGATAACCAATTAATCAAACGCTAGTTTTTAATGTGGATACTGGATACAAAACAAAAATACCACTCCCAAGTAAAACAGTGCTGAACTGAAATGTGCGGTAACACTTTATAATAACTGCACACTATTAATCATTAGTTAAGCATTAGTAAACAGTCAATTCATCATTTATAAAACATTAATAGACATTAATAAGCAGTTTATAAATACAGCTATAAATGGTTTATTCTTGATTTAAAAGAATATCTATAATGTGTTTAATAATTGTATTTTCATACTTTATTAATGATCAATTTATCATTTCTAAATGAAGTATTGCATTATTTTTAAACCAGTTATTTAAAAGTTGTCAGTGGTTCATAAGACTTAGAAAGTGTGAGTAAATGATTAATAAACTATTTAAATGTACATTCATACATCTTATTATTCAGACATATAGTAATAGTTACTTAGTGTGTTAATAAATGCTTTATTAACATGTATTTATACTGTTATTCAGGGTTAATTTGGGTAGTTATAAAGCATTTAGTAATTTTAATTGCATTGGAATGTGGATTTGCACCCAAAATGTTTTTTTTTTTTTAATGGCACATATGAAATATGTTTGTTTAATGCAGTTTAAATGTTATGTGGCTGTAAAAGCAATTGTGTTTTAAAATTAAAATGAATGATAAATTACTATTTCCCTGGCCCATTTTACCTGATACAGTGGCCCATTTTACCTGAAACTGCTCATGCAAAAAAAGTTGCCACAGCTGATGTTTCAAGAACTGTAGGGCCTAAATAATTATATTTTATTACATAATTTCAACACAAAATTATCAAAAAAGTCATTATTAATCATAAAAACACATGGAAAAGGCATATATGGTATTGTATTATTGTCCCAAACGATTTACCAAAAAGTGGCCCAATTTAGCTGATATCACCCTATTATCACTCATTTTAGTAAAATAATAATAATAATTCTGGAATCCCCCCTGATCAGTAGACAGGTGAAATTATGCATGCAGTAGTGCAGATACTATGCCTTAGTACATTCAGCCGCATCAAGATTACAAACTGATATGGCCTGATGAGGAAGAGGATGATGATGAGCAGAATACACAGAAATTTTTTAACACACCAGCTCAAAATTCAGTTTTGGCTCATAAAATCAGCCTAATGGTGCACAGCCTATTAAGCAATCATGATTTATTTATTTATTTATTCGTTCATTCATTCATTTATTTATTTATTTATTTGTTCGTTTATTTATTTATTTAACATGCATGTGTGCATTAAAAGTACCATTTCGGCAATGAGAACATTTCTGAGCCAAATAAAGATAAAGATGTGTTCTGGTGACTGGCCTGTTTATTGAACCAATCAGATAAGAGTAAAACGAGAGTCAGCGAGAAACTCATCTGATTGGCTACATGAAGAAGGTGGATCCGCCCTCCTCTTCGCGCTTGCAAAACTCAGTGGGTGCTTCTCATTTCTTATTTGTGCATCCTCGTTTCCTTTCCTCACTTCCTTTCCTAGCGTCTCAGCTCCCCCCCTGTAGGTTGTGAGGGAAGGACGCAAGGAAGGAAAGTGAGGACGGAGGAATCGAATGAAAGCTTTTTTTATACATTGGAAGACTTGATCACTCCAGCGTCACTTCACAGCGTCATCAGCAGCGCTCAAAGGATCTTATGTTGGTAAAGTTTGTTTATTTAAGAAATTCATAATGAATAATAATAAAGCAAGATACCCTGTTGAAATATGTGAGATGTGTGGTTTATATAAACTGCAAGAGTAAAGAATAAATTCAAATGATTGTGATCGATGTGAAGGGGAGGAGAATTTATACGTGCGTCACGTTTAGTCAATAAAACACTTCCGCATAGGATACACCTGTGTATCCTCGCTCATGACTCCTCTGAAAGCTCCTCACTCCTCGTCCTCGACTCCTCGCGGTGCAATTAGAGAATTGAGATGTCCTTCAAGATGGCTGAGCTCGATTGGTTTCCGGGTCATAGGATGGAGGACAGAGGAGCGAGGAGACGAGGAGGGATATTGAGAAGCACCCAGAGAGTGAGAGAATTTTGCCAAAACTGGAAGCGCAGGTAAAAGAATGTTGCAACTGTACAAATCGGGTTATTTCGGGAACTTTTTTGCCTCATGCACACAAGAAGTCATTTAAACATTTGCAACAGTTTATTTTTTTACACAAAGTTTGATTTTACGCAATTCATCTGTTTTGCAGTTCCCGACTCTGTTGTTTCGCTTGTAAATTGCTGTTCACAGGCCTGCAATGCTTTTGGCCACATTTGTGCGCAAAAACCATGCCAAAAGTGTAAGCGCGGAAAAATGAAAGTCTGAAGAATACCGATCTTATTTATTTTGCGTAAGCATGAAGCTGCAGCTTCAAAATACGTTAATTACACTTACGAATAACAGTTAAATGCTGCAAATATTTTTTTCTTACACTTGAAGGGCGATTTAAACCTTAACAAATCTTCTCTTGTGCATGCAAATTTATTTTACACTTGCAATCTTATGTACTCTTTCAGAAATCTTACCCTGCGCATGCAATTCTTTATGTCATAATTTTACCTTCATACTATGCCTGCTTACCCTGAAATGTACCTCAGGTTTGGGAACCGAAGCCCAAGTATGTTGTTAAACCTGCTTTCCGGAATATCCCCTGAAGAGTGTATGAAGATTCAAACAAACACTATACAGAAACCTGCATAAAACTACAGATACTTCTTCTAAAGCGTGTGTTTGTGTGCAGGACTGACTGAATGACTGACTGAAGGTGGCGAATACACAAACCCTCCTCTCAAACAGAAGGCTGAGACCTAGTTAGGCTGCATATCTCGGCTGCCACACCATCAAGGGTTGTTGAAGGCCGTCTCAATTTGAAGGATCCTTGAAAGACAACCTTCGTTTTGAAAAATGCATCACGTTCCAATTCCCGAAAAAGAACTGATGGAAAACGAGTTGGCACTGAGCTTGACTGTGTTTATTATGGAATGTAAGACACAAATAATGGGTGTTTCTCAATACTAACTACGCAGAGTTTGGACAAGTCCGGCAAATAGGACAGAGTAGGGCTTCGCTGCATCTTGCGATGGACATCCAGCCCCGCCCACATCCGGGTGTGATGCCAGAAACCACGCCCACTTACAAGTGTGACGTCAGAAGCCACGCCCACCCCTAAGAGTAACACTTGACGATGTATGACGTAGATGTAAGAGTAGTGTAAGCTTTGACTTCTCTCGCGGTTCAAACAAACATTGCTGAGCAACAAACTCAAGCTCCTCCCACATTCCTCTTTAAAAATTTGTGTTTTAGACTTCTAATTCGTGACTGGTGTTTTGTTTTGCTCTATCCTCTGTGCTTCCGCGTTGGTCATTACGTTGTGCGTCAAGGGTCACTCTTTCGCTGTAAATCGATGCATACGGTCGTCTGTCGGTAACTAGTTATTTTAGTCGATAAAGTTTTAAATATGGAAATTTTTCTTACACGAATGCATCACTTCACTCCAGAAGGCTTTTATTAACCCCACTTAGCCGTGTGGAGCACTTTTATGATGGATTGATGCACTTTTATGGACTTCAAAACAGAAACAGCCATTCACTGCCATTCTAAAGCTTGGAAGAGCCACGCCCACATCCAAGTGTGACGTCAGAAGCCACGCCCATGTCCAATATGGCACCTTGTGACTCCCCATTTCCATTTTGCCCCGGAAACCTGAATGTAAATCATGGGCTAATTTTCATTTTTGGGTGAACTATCCCTTTAAGATCTATTATGAATATTGTAGTGTTAATCTGAGATGTTGTAATAACACTGAGCTCATGCAGATGTTGATCAGGAGTTGATCTGATGTCTCGTGATATGATGTTATATCGCTTTAATGAAACTCTGTCTGTGTGATTGAACAGATTCAAATGAAGAGGAGAAAGAAAATCAGCAGAAATCACAGATCAGCAGAAAACAAGAGGACTGAGAGAAAAATGGAGGACAGAAATGAGACACAAACCAGTGAATCACGAGAGGAAAGAGGACAGAGACTTGATAGACGTGACAGTATGGAGGGAATAATGCCATTCTGTAAGTGTTTTATCATTATTGAACTTTTATTCTTAAAGGTGCAATGTGTAATATTTCTGAGGATCTACTGACAGAAATGCAATATAAGATCCATAACTATGTTTTCAGTGGTGTATAAAGACCTTGCATAATGAACCGTTATGTTTTTATTACCTTAGAATGAGACATTTATATCTCCATAACCGCGGGCTTCCCCTTCTACGGAGGTCGACATATTGTGTCGTCATGTTTCTAGCGTAGCCGACAGCGAACACACAGCGCTACAGAGCGCGTTTCATCACTACCTTGAAAAAGAAGCAGCAGGAAAAAAGAAGCAGCAGTAGAAGTAGCAGCAGGACCGTGGAATGAAGGAGCACAGATATTATTTAGCACAAGAGCCGACGGAGGATGAATCTGCTTTGAAGAAGCGAAAGCATGATGAAGCCAGACTAACGTTAAAACAGGAGAAACGCAGGCAGAAATCACGGGTAAACATCGGTGTGGCTTTACCCAGATGGAAGGGTCTAATGAGGAAAAAATGTTTTCAAAGCGACGCCGAAGTTGCCTGTTTTCTGCTGGACAGGTAAGGTATTTCAACTTTAGCGATGCAAATGAAAACTGTTGTTTGATAATATTAGCATTAGCTAGAAGCTAGCTATAGACACCGTGAGAAGTGACTTTTCCCTTGTCAGTGGTGTAAAATATGTAGTTGGATTGTTTCATGTAACTTAGTTCTTCTCCCTCGCTGTGTTATGGCTTTGCAATGTGGGGATAAATGTGCTGGTTACGTTCGTGAGACAATCAGCTGATTAGTAGTATTGACCGTAAAACAGTAACGGCTCAGTACAGCATAACAGCTCATATTAGCCAGCTAAACTTTTACTACCCTGTTAGAAAAAATATGTAGTTGGATAGTTTCATGTGGTTCTTCTCCCTCGCTGTGTTATGGGTTTGCTATGTGGGGAGAAATGTGCTGGTTACATTCGTGAGACAATCAGCTGATTAGTATTTGACTTGTTACTCTGCTGTCTCAGACGACGACATCTTTTATCCTACGTCGGCCACCGTAGCTTCTGCTTCTTGTTTGCAAAGGGAGGGTAAGCCGTGAGTGACTGGCTATTAAGCCCCGTTCACACCGCCAGCGACACGCAGCGACAAAGCGACATGATCCCATTAATTTCAATGGAGCGCTGGCGACATCCGGCGACACGAGCGACAGTGACCGTTGGCGACAGAATGTGGGCATGTCAAGCGACAAGAGACAAGCGACAAAAGTTGAGAATTTTAAACTTTATGCAAATGAGAAGCGATTTTCGCGAGCGACAACCAATAGGAAAGAAGCCTTTCAGTGGAGCTCACGTCACCGTCTCGAGTGCAGGCAAGACAGAAGAGTTTGAGGACGATTTCACTGTTTTATATGATTTGACTGTAACCACATATACGGATATAATAAAATGATGCATGGAAAAGAAACTGTCGACATCTCAGTGAGTTTCATGCATACATTTATAGTTCGAGTGGTGTAATTTTATGATGCAAGTTTAGTACTGCTGCAGTTCATTTTACAGTTTCCCCTGCATTATGTTGACTATTAGGGACAAGAATGGATTATTTGTCAAATTCGAATGACGTTTTAGTAATTTATGACAGTATGAGTGAGTTTAATTTGTTGATTGATCGATCGGTAATCTAGTAAATTAATTTAATCCACTGAGCACTGCTGTGGTAATATAAAAACACTCTCCCAACAGCATACTGTTTCTTTTGAGCCTAATTCCTAGTCAAATTTAAATTATATAGTTGTATATATCACTTGTGATGGTATTTTGTATAGATATGGCCAGACGTGCAGTCTACCAATAACATTAGAGCGACAGCACTACGAACGCCCACAAGCGACATCACAGTACAGAGCCTAGCGACATACAGCGACGAAGTCGCTGGCGGTGTGAACGGGGCTTTAGAATTTCGCAAACCACAACACTAGATGCCGCTAAAAACTACTCACTGCACCTTTAATTAAATTTTAATCTTGTTGTTAGATTTACAAATAACCCACAGTTGGGAAGTGCTACACCAACCAGGGACGTACTGGGACTGAAATTCAGCCCGGGACTTTAAGATGGAAAGGCCTTTTATGCGAGTGCCCTTGGTGCACGAGCAGAAGGATTTTTTGCAGTTTAATTCTAATAGTGTTTTTATGGTATAAAGAGAATCAGATTAAACTGAAGACCTTCAAGAAACTTTAGGATGACACCTGCCTCCTCAGGTTGTATAAGCAAGTCACCACTGCACTGAACACAACTAGGTCAGCAAAACCTAATCTCGAACAGATAAGTCACAGTATACTGCTAACTACCAGCATGTCATGTGAACAGTCAGTTGGAGTGATAAAATAGTTACAAATACTAACACATACCCACTCAGATACTCAAAAACTACAATGCAGTCCCATAAAATAGAGATTTGTGCATGTGTGTCCTCACTTTCAACTCTCCCTGGCGGCCTGTGTTGGACACTGCCTCTGTCTGTACTAGTTACTGCATGAGAAGAACATCACTAGGTTAGAAATATTATTAAAAATAACTAATTTGATCAAAAAACATAGATATCTAATTCAGCAAGCCATTAAAATAAAGGCAATAGTGGCTAAGCTCCTTTATTCTGTGTGATTGAACTTGAGGCATAAACATATGACTCTATTTTAATATATCTTATTCTATCTATGCATAATATGATTGCCCACCCAGCCCTGCACACTGCCCCTGTACTTTTGTACTGGTTCCATTCTCCTCATCCTCCTGCTCTTCTTTCTCTTGCTGCTTTCCTTCCTCCTCATCAGTATTACTGCAGGGGTCATCATCAACAGAAGAAATAAATCAATATTTACTGTAGATCAGTTAGATACACAAAACAAACACTTGAGATGAACAACAAAATACAATACAAAGTAAATACAAAGCACAGAATAAAATAAACAACAAAATACTAAATACAAACAAAGCACAGGCAACATACTGTAAATATACTGTACTGTAAGATTTACATTTTATCCACGAACAACGAGGAATATCACGGAATATCAAGTAATTTGCCACAAAGCCACAATATTTTAGAATATAATATCAGGTTTATTAGAAAGCTAGATTAGGAGACAAGCAAGAGCAGAAGAGATGTATCTGTTGTTGTTGTTGTTGTTGTTGTTGTAAGTGTCTTGTTGGTTTAATGTTGTGTTGTTCAGGACGAAGTGTTTTCAGCATTTACTGGAATTCAAAAGTTGTGGTGATAAAGCCTGAGCAGAGAATACTGAGAAACTCATTTAGTTATTATTTAGTTCTAAAACAGGAAGTGTTGTGGTGGAGGTGAGACAGAGGAAGGACTGAATGACCTGTAAAACACACTTCACACTGTATAAAGCTGATCTTTCTGAACGCCTGATCTCTCACAGCGGCACTGGATGTGTCCTTTCTTCTGCTCATCAAAAGGTAAATAGAACACTTTATCTTTAATTGTTCAATTTTTTAATAATTATATAAATCCAGACATTTATGTCTCTATTATAGTGAAACTGAAATGTAAACCTGTATTGCTCAACAATCATTAACTGATTTCAAACTTCACTCTAAACTGAACTACTGTATTCTTTTGAAGAGATATTACCAAAGGCAAAATATATGATAAATTACAGCATGGGAGAATATATATGGAGCTTCACAAACTACAGAATAATTAAACATGTGACAAGAGAGAAAGAGGACAAAAAGTTACAATCTAATGAACCAGAACAGAAAAACACACTGAGACTAGTCAGAAAACACAGCATTAATAGTGGGAAACCAAACTGAGTGTTTATGATGTTAATATCACACACTGTATGTAGGCCGAACACTGGTAAAGTGGGACACTTTCTGATAATTTACTTTTGTATAATTTTTATTATGATCCAAATGTCTTAGCCCTTCATATGATACTATTCTATCGCTTAAGAGATCTACTCTACTATACAGAATAAAAAAGAAAGAAAGATTGAACACAGGATGGATGACATTTCCTCAAACACACATTGACTCTATACTATATTTTTCCGGGCGCTACTGTCAAACTGGGACACTTCAAAACACATTCAACTGTTATTCAAATGTAGGCCCAATGAATTAAAGGGATAATTGTTGTGGTTTCAATCTTTTTGGGAAATCACTTCTCAGAGATCTTTGATGCCAGAAATATTTGACTTTATTTTACAACAAAGCCGAGCGTCTCCTGCAAGAGATCACTCTCGATCGTTTGCTCAGTTCCACATATATACATTCATCCTTTTCCAAAGATGGTAACACACCCTATAGATTATTTTGGGGTAAAGGTCTTGTACCGTTACTTCTCAGAAAATTATTTTCTGCAGCAAGCAATATTCCAGGCCTTTCTTTAGGCTTCCAAAAGTCAAACCAAAGTCACACACAGAGGAAATAATAGTGTACAAATATATAGCCAAATTACATTTCTAAATAATAAAATCTTCTACATTCCCTCCTCTGCTTATTAAGCCCCACTTTCACTATCCTTTTTCAAAATCCACCTCCTCAGTAATGCTATAGTGACTAAAGTAAGTCACCCATTCTGCTTTCCAATAACTAGATTATGCCACCAAACTCCGGAGGAGCATAAGAACCAAACATCTCTCTCCATACATTTTTCTTTATACACTTGGTTCAGCATTGCCTGTTATTGACACAGTTATGTGTAGAGAATGTCAAACATAAAAGTCCATTATACTATTAAAAGTTTTCATGCAGTGTCAATATCCTCTTCGACCCAGACACTTTGCTCATCGTAGAGGGTCACCGTTGTGGAGAGGTTCGGCTAGCACACACACCCAGGGTCTGGCTCATCAAAAATCTTCTTCATCCTCATTAGAGGTACTTGATTCAACATCCAATGTTTGTAAATATCAATTTGGTTTATAAGCCCAATCTTAATAATATATGATTTGGTTGTCCTCTAAAATTAGTTTTCATTATCTTGAGATTTCAGCATTTACATTTGTTTAACCGTGGTTTTACACCTTGTAGTCTTAATATGTGTTGTACACAACAGAATAATAACCCCTTCCAATATTGCATCTCCAAAAAACATCCCTAACTGAGTGAACCATGCTCATAATTCTTCAAATTTTAAATCAAGGTTTCCTTAACTTCTGCTCTTAAGCTTTTTTGATTTAATCATGTATTCGCTAAATTTGTATTTTTAATCACCCAAAAATGAAAACTAGCCTATGATTTACTCACCCTCAAGTCATCCTCATTTCGTCCTTTCAGACGAATACAATCTGAGTTATATAAAAAATGTCCTGGCTCTTCCAAGCTTTATAATGGCAGTGAATGGGCACCATTTTTTTGAATTCCATAAAAGTGCATCTGTCCATCATAAAAGTGCATCTATCCATCATAAAAGTGCATCTGTCCATCATAAAAGTGCATCTATCCATCATAAAAGTGCATCTGTCCATCATAAAAGTGCATCTATCCATCATAAAAGTGCATCTATCCATCATAAAAGTGCATCTGTCCATCATAAAAGTGCATCTGTCCATCATAAAAGCGCATCTATCCATCATAAAAGTGCATCTATCCATCATAAAAGCGCATCTATCCATCATAAAAGCGCATCTATCCATCATAAAAGCGCATCTATCCATCACATCTATCCATCATAAAAGTGCATCTATCCATCATAAGAGTGCATATATCTATGATAAAAGTCATCTATCCATCATAAAAGCGCATCTATCCATCATAAAAGTGCATCTATCCATCATAAAAGTGCATCTATCCATCATAAAAGTGCATCTATCCATCATAAAAGTGCATCTGTCCTTCATAAAAGTGCATATATCTATGATAAAAAGTCATCTGTCCATCATAAAAGTGCATCTATCATCATAAAAGTGCATCTATTGTAATGGAAATTTTACATTTAGATGTGTTTTTCTACTTTTAGATGTGTTCTTTTATCTTTTAGATGTGTGCAACTTTTATTAACATTGAGGATTTATGTACTAATAAGCATTTAAAGTTGCAGTAGGGAGTTTTGAGAAAATGTTGACTTAGCCTGAAAATTTGAACAAGCACAACTTCCAGGTCCAACCCCCTTGCTCTCTGCTGCGCTACAGCCCTCCCTCCACAGCTCCTCCCTCCACAGCTCCTCCCTCCACAGCTCCTCCCCCACAGCGGAGCCTGCCGTGAACGCGCAGGCTAGTAAACATGACCACTGATGACGGCAGATTATAAACAGTTATGGAACATTCACTAATAGGGACGAAACATCAACAATATGCTTTACATTGACTATGGCCTGCCCATACTTTGACTACAAACTTGGTCCTCAAATCATTATGTATTTTGCAATACATGTAACTTTATAACGTTGCACTCTTTCTATAAGTTATAAATAGCTAGTAAGATAACGTTAAAGGATTAGTTCACTTTTAAAAATAAATTTTGCTGATAATTTACTCACCCCCATGTCATCCAAGATGTCCATGTCTTTCTTTCTTCAGTCGAAAAGAAATTAAGGTTTTTGATGAAAACATTCCAGGCTTTTTCTCCATATAATGGACTTCAATAGGACACAAACGTTTCAAGGACCAAATGACAGTTTCAGTGCAGCTTCAAAGGGCTTTAAACGATACCAGACGATGAATAAGGGTCTTATCTAGCGAAACGATCGGTCATTTCAAAAATAAATAAAAAACTTTAAGTTTTATAAGCACAAATGCTCGCCTTGCTCTGTTCTGTGATGCACGTTCGTGACTCTCCTGTTTGAACGCGTTCATCAAAATGAACAAATCTTTTTCGAATCATTTCGTTTGTTGAATGAACGAAATGACTCCGAAAAAGACTCGTTTGAAATCAACGAATCTTTTTGCGAGTCATTTCGTTCGTTGAATGAACGAAATGACTCGGAAAAAAGATTCGTTCATTTGGATGAACGCGTTCGAACAGGAGAGTCACGAACGACGGTACGCGCTCGCGCTGTGCAAGAGAGGGGTGATCAGCGCGTACACGAGCGTGATTGACACTGCTAAGACATTCCTCCTGGCTCTGATTGGTTGTTTCTGACCGGGAGCGGTGTATTTCTGCAAATGGCAATAGGACCACAGGGAGGAGCCAGAGGAGCTCGATTTTTTCCACAGATTATCTGTCTCATATTCTACTGTGAGGACATAATGACAGTTTTAACAAATATTTGTTTACAAAAGCTACCTACTGGAGCTTTAAAGGAAGATGTTCATATAAGCAAAAGGACATTATTAAAGATATAATCAAGCTGTTAGAAATGCATAAGTTAAAATAAGCTTTCTGGAATAACATGTATGTGTGACAAAAACCCAAGTAGCAAAGGGACTATGTGTACTCCAAGCGACCTATTGGGTACTTCAAGTGTGAAATGTATGTGTGCAGCTTTTGATCAAACCAGAGATAGGCAAAAAGTGTGAATTCAAACAGTAGCTAAAAACAGGAAATCTTAACGAAGATGTCTTCGTTCTGTCTAGACGAATTTATGTCCAACAAGAGATCTTGAACAAACACGTTTCCTTTTAAGGTTACAGAGGCAATCTTCTGAAACAGATGCAGCCTACTCAGGATGTGTTAGGGTATATAACCTGGTGAAAGGGATCAGCCCTTCGCCCTTCTCATGTCAGACTCTGTCTGTGTGTGAACTGCCTTTCTTGCAAGAAATAAAACATTTGATACTTTGACTTTTCCAAGGTTTCGACTTGTCTCCTTCCTCCTAACTTTTCGAATAGAAATATTTCCACGGCACTATCCATCATAAGAGTGCATCTATCTATGATAAAAGTCGTCTGTCCATCATAAAAGTGCATCTGTCCATCATAAAAGTGCATCTGTCCATCATAAAAGTGCATCTATCCATCATAAAAGTGCATCTGCGCATCTGTCCATCATAAAAGTGCATCTATCTATGATAAAAGTGCATCTTTCCATCATAAAAGTGCATCTATCCATCATAAAAGCGCATCTATCCATCATAAAAGTGCATCTATCCATCATCCATTATAAAAGTGCATATATCTATGATAGAAGTCATCTATCCATCATAAAAGTGCATCTATCTATGATAAAAGTGCATCTATCCATCATAAAAGTGCATCTATCCATCCTAAAATAGCATCTATCCATCATAAAAGTGCATCTGTCCTTCATAAAAGTGCATCTATCCTTCATAAAAGTGCATCTGTCCATCATAAACGTGCATCCATCCATCATAAGAGTGCATATATCTATGATAAAAGTCATCTGTCCATCATAAAAGTTCATCTATCCATCATAAAAGTGCATCTATCCATCATAAGAGTGCATATATCTATGATAAAAGTCATCTGTCCATCATAAAAGTGCATCTATCCATCATAAAAGTGCATCTGTCCATCATAAAAGTGCATCTATCCATCATAAAAGTGCATCTATCAATGATAAAAGTCGTCTGTCCATCATAAAAGTGCATCTGTCCATCATAAAAGCGCATCTATCCATCATAAAAGTGCATCTATCCATCATAAAAGTGCATCTATCCATCATAAAAGCGCATCTATCCATCATAAAAGTGCATCTATCCATCATAAAAGTGCATCTGTCCATCATAAAAGTGCATCTATCCATCATAAAAGTGCATCTATCAATGATAAAAGTCGTCTGTCCATCATAAAAGTGCATCTATCCATCATAAAAGTGCATCTATCCATCATAGAAGTGCATCTATCCATCATAAAAGCGCATCTATCCATCATAAAAGTGCATCTATCCATCATAAAAGCGCATCTATCCATCATAAAAGTGCATCTATCCATCATAGAAGTACATCTATCCATCATAGAAGTGCATCTATCCATCATAAAAGTGCATCTATCCATCATAAAAGTGCATCTATCCATCATAAAAGTGCATCTATCCATCATAAAAGCGCATCTATCCATCATAAAAGCGCATCTATCCATCATAAAAGTGCATCTATCCATCATAAAAGTGCATCTGTCCATCATAAAAGTGCATCTATCCATCATAAAAGTGCATCTATCTATGATAAAAGTCATCTGTCCATCATAAAAGTGCATCTATCCATCATAAAAGTGTCCTCGAGTGAGTTCACTAGTGTAACAGCGCTTCTGTTGTTGTACAGCGCCAGCGTCGGCCAATAGTGAGCCTACGTGTGACGTATCTCTACGCTAAGTTAACTGACTCGATTGCCCACAGAGAAGGAAATGAAGAGTTGAAATAAAGTCGTTATTTTTGTTTGTTTTTGCGCACAAAAAGTAAGTAAAAAGTAAAAAGTAAAACTTTATTTATATAGCACTTTTCACAGACAGGAAGGGTCACAAAGTGCTTCACAGTAAAAACAAAAATAATAAAACATAATAACCACAACACACATAACAACAAAACCATATGGCCAGTTAAACGCTTGTCTAAAAAGATGTGTCTTAAGGTGTTTACTAAAAGTTTCTACAGAATCCAGGGCTCTCAAGGCTAATGGAAGAGAGTTCCAGAGCCCTGGAGCCACCACACAGAAAGCACGATCACCTCTTGTTTTAAGACGTGTCCTAGGAACGGTAAAAAGGTCTTGGCTTGAAGACCTCAAAGAGCGACCAGGAGTGTGTATGTGCAATAGGTCCTGGATGTAAGAGGGAGCTTGACCATGGAAGGCTCTGTAAGTAATGGTTAAAATTTTAAACTACACTCTAAAACTAATTGGGAGCCAATGAAGAGCCTTAAGCACAGGTGTGATATGTGATCTCCTGTTGGTCCTTGACAAAAGTCTTGCAGCAGCATTCTGTACAACTTGCAGTTTGTCCATGGAGGATTTGTTTAAGCAAGTGTACAGTACATTGCAATAATCCAGGCGAGAGGAAATAAAAGCATGAACAAGCATCTCCAGCTCTTCTTTAGAAACCACCGATCTGATCCTAGCGATGTTCCTGAGATGAAAAAAACAGGAACGAACCACAGATTGAACATGACTGCTAAAACTCATCGATTTATCAAAAATGACACCCAAATTTATAGGCCTATAATTTCTGAATGAAGCTGCATCAAGATTATTCTTTTTCAAGATAGGCTGAACAACGGCATGCTGGCCTAGCTGAAGAGATAAGTTTAAAATTGAAACCAAACATGGGCCAAGATGATGTATGGATTTTAAAAGCAAAGATGTAGGTAAAATATCAACAGGGCTTTGAGAAGGTTTCATCGTCCCCACTAATTTAAGGATGTCATTCAGGGTAATGGGGCAGAAGGAGTCCAATATTGAAGGTCTGTGCTGTTTAACTATATGTGGGTTTGCTGATGGAAGAATGCCTGCCCTGACAGCTCTAACCTTGTCCACAAAATAAAGCATAAAGTGGTTGCAGTCAACATTTGAAAACACAGGGACAATACATGTAGCAGGGACAAAATGTTGTTAATAGTTTCAAAGAGAGCTTTAGGATTTTTTTATTTATTTATTTTTTATTATTTTTATTTTTTTTATTGGCAGATATCAGATTGGCAAAGTATGAGGCTCTAGCAACCTTAATAATTTTGTTTAAGTCCATTAAAAGCTCTTTAAGATACAGGCGGTGGACTTGTAGCGGAGTCGCTTTCCATAAGCGCTCAGTTCTCCGACAAACACACTTTAAGCTGCGAATGGCATCATTCATCCACGGGGCTGTATTAACAGCAGAAATTTCTCTAGTTTTGAGAGGTGCTACTTTATCCAACAGCAGGGTGCAGTGATCCTTAAAAGCCTGTGCACAAGTGTCCACGTCTTTCGAAATAAGGACCAAGCTTGAGTCAAATGCGGCTGAAAAACTCTCAACAGTAAGCTGGTTAATCAAACGTGAGCAAGACACTCGTTTAGCAGGGAGAGGATCCTCATCACAAATAAGATCAAATAAGATGCAATTGTGATCACTAACAAATACATCTTCGATACAGACATTATTAATATTTACACCATAAGAAAGAACAAGATCGAGTGTATGTCCCTTGCTGTGCGTAGGACCAGAGACATGCTGAGTGAAGTTAAAAGATTCAGTAATATTTACAAATTCAGAAGCATTTTTACAAGTGTAGCAAGGTGATTTTACATGAATAAACCAAAATATATTTTTCTATCTCTAAACCCTAGTTTCGGTAGGTTCAATATATGTCCAGAATTAATGGACCAGAGGCTGAAAACTCATTTTCATAATTTATTCACAAAGAAAAAAAACAAAGAATAAAAATAAACACTATGAAACTGGACAGAGTACAGGGTCACTTAGATCCACAATAACCCTGTCACGTGTAGGAGAGAGAACCCAAAAGCAAAGGGCAGTTTGACAAAGTTTAATAGTTCAGACAAAATAACACAGGTGGCACATAAGGCGAATAAATCCAACTGAAGAAAGTCTCATCCAAAGGAAAGAACGGAAAGTCTTTCAGTAATAGAACAGAAATGTACGGTCAGGACCGGCAACGGGAAATCCCCGGAGGATGAGACAGGCTGGGTCCGTAGAGAGCACGGGAACGCCAATCCTTGACCACTCACGTTAGCTGATGAAGTAACAAAGCAGAGACGAGGTAATATAGTAGACAGATTGAGGCACGCACCAGACAGGACACGACACGACAAGGCTTGTCTCAGCAGGCACACAGGTACGTAACATATGGCAATAATCTGACAAAGAACAAAGGACAGGGAAGACTAGAAATAGAGAGTCTAATCAGAGAAAGTGGGAACCAGCTGGGGAGGAGAAGAGGGAGAGAGATGAGGTGATGAGAGACAGCTGAGAGCGGCAGAGATAATGAATGGGAATGTGTGTGTGTAAATGGATGTAATAACGAGTGTGACCAGGAGAGGGTGGTAGAGTGTAAGAGGAGGATACCGGGATCATGACAGTACCCCCCCCCTCAAGGAGCGCCTCCTGGCGCAACGGAGGAGGAGGACTGGCGGGAGCGGTAGAAGTCATCGATCAACGAGCGGTCCACGACGTCCCGGGAAGGAATCCAACTTCTCTCCTCAGGACCGTATCCTTCCCAATCAACCAGAAACTGATGACCCCGACCCCGGGGGCGCACGTCGAGAAGTTTGCGAACCCTGTAGATGGGAGCACCTTCAACGCGGATAGGGGTAGTGACAGGACGGGTAGGAGCACGAGTAACGGGTTTAATACATGACACGTGAAAAACCGGGTGAACGCGTCGAAGATTGGCGGACAATTTGAGTCTGACTGAGACAGGACTGAGTATCTTAAGGACGCGGAAAGGCCCGATGAATTTAGGGGCCAGTTTACGCGAAGAGGATTGGAGAGGAAGATTAAGGGTGGACAGCCAAACCCTCTGCCCAACGGAATAACGGGGGCTTTTGACACGACGTCTATTAGCGGCCCGCCGGGTGCGAGCACGGGACTTCAATAGAGCGGACCTGACCCCTCTCCAAGTACGCTTAGCACGTTGAATGAAGGCTTGAACGGACGGCATCTTAGAGTCTGCCTCTTGTGACGAAAAAAGCGGAGGCTGGTAGCCGAGACAACACTGAAAAGGGGATAGACCAGTGGCAGAAGACGGGGCGGAATTAAGCGCGTACTCTGCCCAGGGGAGCTGCTCTGACCAGGAAGCCGGATTGCGAAAAGCGAGGCTACGGAGAATGCGACCGATCATCTGGTTCGCTCGTTCGGCTTGGCCATTGGTCTGTGGGTGAAAGCCGGAGGAGAGACTAGCCGACGCTCCAATTAGGCGACAAAACTCCCTCCAGAACAGGGAAGAGAACTGAGGACCCCTATCGGAAACGACGTCGGAGGGAAGACCATGAATCTTAAAGATCTTGTCGACGACAATCTGGGCGGTCTCCTTAGCAGACGGGAGTTTAGGTAAAGGAATAAAGCGGGCGGTCTTAGAAAAACGATCAATGACAGTAAGTATCACGGTGTTCCCCTCAGAGGAGGGGAGGCCCGTGATAAAATCCATGGCGACGTGAGACCATGGGCGAGACGGTAACGGAAGGGGGCGCAGCAACCCGGCCGGGGGAGAATTACCAGATTTAGTCTGAGCGCAAACGGCACACGAAGCGACGAGACGGCGAATGTCGCGCTCACGAGAGGGCCACCAGAATCTTTGGCGGACGGCGGCGAGCGTGCCCCTAACGCCGGGATGGGCAAACAGTTTGGATGAATGGCCCCACTGAAAGACCGCGAGACGAGCAGAAGGAGGAACGTACAAAAGACCCTTAGGACAAAGACGAGGAGTAACGGCGTGGGCCAGAGAGCGCTTAACCAAACGTTCTATTCCCCAGACAGCTGCACCCACCACCACGCCCTGAGGAAGGATCTCCTCCTTATTGGGAACAACCTCTGGGGAAGCAAACTGTCGCGAAAGAGCATCAGGCTTGAGGTTCTTAGACCCGGGGCGGAAGGAGATGGAAAAATCGAAACGCGTAAAGAAAAGTGCCCAGCGAGCCTGACGAGCGCAGAGCCTCTTCGCGGAGCGAATGTACTCTAAATTTCTATGGTCTGTCCAGACAACGAACGGGACTGAGGCACCCTCAAGCCAGTGACGCCACTCTCCGAGAGCTAAACGGATGGCCAATAACTCGCGATTGCCAACATCATAATTTCGTTCGGCGGGCGAAAGACGATGTGAAAAGTAGGCGCAGGGATGAACCTTCTCATCAGAAGATGAGCGTTGGGAGAGAATAGCTCCAACGCCCACCTCTGATGCATCAACTTCCACAATGAACTGTCTAGAGATATCAGGAGTTCGTAAGATCGGGGCAGAGGAAAAAAGGGACTTGAGCCGATCAAAAGCTGTCTGGGCCCCCTCCGACCAGGAAAATCGGACCCTGGCGGACGTGAGGGCAGAGAGAGGGGCGGCGATCTGACTAAAGTTACGGATAAACCGACGATAAAAATTTGCAAAACCTAAAAAACGCTGAAGAGCAACGCGCGACTCAGGCACTGGCCATTCCGTGACCGCACGGACCTTGGAGGAATCCATGCTAACGCCCTCAGCGGAAATTACCGAACCAAGAAACGAGATGGACTGCGCGTGGAAGGTACACTTCTCGGCCTTAACAAACAGTCGGTTCTCGAGGAGACGTTGGAGAACTTGTCGAACGTGTTGAGTGTGTACTTGGAGAGAGGGAGAGAAAATTAAAATATCGTCAAGGTAGACAAAAACAAAAATGTTCAACATGTCTCTGAGTACGTCGTTAATTAACGCCTGGAACACGGCGGGAGCGTTGACCAGCCCGAAAGGAAGAACGCGATATTCAAAGTGTCCTAAGGGGGTGTTAAACGCCGTCTTCCACTCGTCCCCCTCCCTAATGCGGACAAGGTGGTAAGCATTACGAAGATCTAGTTTTGAAAAGATCTTGGCCCCCTGCAAGATTTCGAAGGCAGAAGACATGAGGGGCAAGGGATAACGGTTCTTGACCGTGATGTCATTCAAGCCTCGATAATCTATGCAGGGGCGTAATGAACCATCCTTCTTTTTAACGAAGAAAAATCCCGCACCGGCAGGGGAGGAGGAAGACACAATGGTACCAGCTTCGAGCGAGTCAGAAAGATACTTCTCTAGGGCTTCGCGTTCGGGGGCGGAGAGAGAGTAAAGTCTACCCCGGGGAGGGGTGGTGCCTGGAAGGAGGTCGATAGCGCAGTCATACGGTCGATGGGGAGGAAGAGAAGTGGCCCTGGAACGACTGAAGACCGCTCGAAGATCATGGTACTCCCGCGGGACCCCGGACAAATCACCCGGCTCCTCCTGAAAGACAGAAACAGAAGAGACAGGAGGGACAGCAGACATCAAACACTTGACATGACACGACAAATTCCATGAAAGAATTGAACCTCTAGACCAGTTAATCTGAGGATTATGCTCGACTAACCAGGGATGTCCTAAAACAACAGGGTTAAAAGGAGAATGCAAAACTAGAAAAGAAATTGTCTCTTGATGATTGCCAGAGATGGTGAGACTCACCGGAGCAGTGGCAAAGCGAACTCTAGAGAGGATACTACCATCAAGGGCGTGGACAGGGGTGGAGTCTTTACGTTCAATGAGGGCAATCCCCTGTTCTCGAGCCCAAGTCTCATCCACAAAATTTCCCTCGGCTCCCGAATCGATCAAAACCGGACAGGAGGTGGAAAACCCGGGCCAGCGGAGAAGAGCAGAGAAAGTAGTGCGTGCACGTGACGGAGGGTCTAGGGTTGATGCGCTCACCAGTAACCCTCTCTCTACTAGTGAGCTTTGGCTTTTACCGGGCAGGAGGCGACACGATGGGAGGCGGAAGCGCAGTACATGCAGAGACGAGCCGTTATACGGCGCTGGCGTTCGGCCGCGGAGACTCGTAAACCACCCAGCTGCATCGGCTCGGAGTCAGTGAAAGGCGGCGGTGTAGAAGAGCGAGCCGGGGTGGAGAAAAGTGCCCTCTCAAGGCTGCGGCTGCGGCGGCGCATCTCGAAGCGCTTCTCCACACGAATGGCCATATCAATAAGAGGATCCAGTCGAGTGGGTGATTCACGGGCGAGGATCTCATCCTTAATGTCAGCATTGAGCCCATCGAGGAAACGGGCTACTAAGGCAGGCTCGTTCCAGTCACATGAAGCAGATAAGGTACGAAATTCAATTGAAAAATCTGCTGCTGACCTTCTCCCTTGACGAAGCGTAGACAAAAGACGGGAAGCCTCCGCTCCGAATGCAGAACGGTCAAAAACCCGCAGCATCTCCTCCTTGAAGCGGGAATAACGGCTGAGACAGTCAGCCTCCGAACTCCACACAGCTGTTCCCCACTCCCGCGCCCGGCCAGCCAGCAAGGAGATGACGAAGGCGATGCGAGAGCGATCCTCAGCGTATGTGGAAGTCTGTAGTGAAAAGACCACCTCACACTGAGTTAAAAAGGATCTACATTCCTTGGGCTCACCGGAATAGCACGGCGGGTTGTTAACTCTCGGCTCAGACGTGTCACGACTTCTAGAGTTGGAGGATTCCACTCGGAGGTGATGAAGCTGTTGTGAGATATCGGTCATGCGAGTAGCAAGAGAATCCATGGCATGGTGAGCGGCGGCCAGTTCATCCTCATGACGGCCCAGCATGGCTCCCTGGATCTCAAGTGCAGATTGAAGAGGACTCTCCCTTGCTGGGTCCATTTCTGGTCAGATTATTCTGTCACGTGTAGGAGAGAGAACCCAAAAGCAAAGGGCAGTTTGACAAAGTTTAATAGTTCAGACAAAATAACACAGGTGGCACATAAGGCGAATAAATCCAACTGAAGAAAGTCTCATCCAAAGGAAAGAACGGAAAGTCTTTCAGTAATAGAACAGAAATGTACGGTCAGGACCGGCAACGGGAAATCCCCGGAGGATGAGACAGGCTGGGTCCGTAGAGAGCACGGGAACGCCAATCCTTGACCACTCACGTTAGCTGATGAAGTAACAAAGCAGAGACGAGGTAATATAGTAGACAGATTGAGGCACGCACCAGACAGGACACGACACGACAAGGCTTGTCTCAGCAGGCACACAGGTACGTAACATATGGCAATAATCTGACAAAGAACAAAGGACAGGGAAGACTAGAAATAGAGAGTCTAATCAGAGAAAGTGGGAACCAGCTGGGGAGGAGAAGAGGGAGAGAGATGAGGTGATGAGAGACAGCTGAGAGCGGCAGAGATAATGAATGGGAATGTGTGTGTGTAAATGGATGTAATAACGAGTGTGACCAGGAGAGGGTGGTAGAGTGTAAGAGGAGGATACCGGGATCATGACAAACCCACTCTTGAGCTACAATTCACTGTAATCGTTACAGATACTATAAGAAATCAACAATGTGCACACTTCATGGCGTATACTGTTAAGACCCCCTACACTCTACACTTAATACTAATAAACGTCTATTAAAAAAAACACAACATGCATAAACCCAGTTAGTAATGATTTAAAAAGCTACATTCGTCACTCCACACTTCAACCAACACAATAAGGGGGGTCACACAGATATAAAGGTCACCATCATCGGACTAAACTACAGTATAATTATACAAAAGTGAGTAATATTGCACATTCCCCTAGCCCAAAATAATACAAATAAATAGAAACAAATAAAAAGGAATAAATAAACCAGTTAGGCCCAAAACAGTACAAGGTGAAAGAAAAACAGTGACAGGCAATCACACTAACAGTTTTCTGCAAGGAAAAAAAAACAATTATGAGACCGCATTCTCACATTTTACCATATACACATACACATAACTACCAAACATGTTCTACACATCATTGTACCTGTTATTACATCTGTTGCACCCAGCCTATAATACGTGCACGCTGTGCGGGCAACACTAAGAGCGACAAAAGAAAAATAATTGTCACTCACTTTATATTATTGTCATTCCAATAAAAGTATATTTAATTTACATATACACTTACAAGCAAATCTGTCCGTTTCCCATTAACCGGCGGTGTAAGCCACCAACTGCTGCAATCGTCTGTCTGAGCTCGCGCTCAATATTTGGCGTCACTCTGCTCTATAACGCATGTGCTGTTGCCCTGTCCTGTGATCCAACTATAGCGTGAACCGACAAAGAGCGAGTGAAAGTTACCTGTGCCCCTAAATAGCCTTCCCCGCTACGGAACTAAAAGCGACCGGAAGTTACCTGTGCCCCCTAAAAATCCTTCCCCGCTATACTTCCATATTCTGTAACCAGAATACTAAAAAATGATCCCACTACACAAGTATCATCATCCACATGGATATTGAAATCGCCAACAATAATTACTCTATTCAGCTTAATAATAGATGATAGAAAATCAGCAAAATCAGTAAGAAAAGAGGCCGCTGGCCCAGGTGGCCGGTAAACTAGGATACAATAAAATGCATTTGAATGACCAACCTTCGTCATCTGTAGTTCAAAAGAAGAGTACGTGTCAGCGAGCACTGACTGGCATATAAAACGTTTTTTAAACACCTGATAAAATTACAATCCACAGGACAGAGCTCATTAAAGTGATAGTATTCCATATCCCGTTGCCAAGTCTCCGTGAGCAACATGAAGTCCATGTTTTTGGAAGTAAATAAATCACTGAAAAAAAGAGACTTGTTTGCAATTGAACGGGCATTTATCAGACCCATCCTGAGCGGTGCAGGAACACCCGAATCAGAGATAGAGGCTCGCGGCAGCGACCTCAGATGCGCCGAACACACACCCCGATCCGTGACATGGTTTCTCCAGTGCACCGGGACCAGAACCCCGGGGACGCCAGGGAAGACAGAACGAAGGCATGAAGGTCTGGAGTCACAGTCCAAGACCCCCAGCTTGAAGAGTTTTTTTCAGATGAAACTGCCTCCCTGCCCTTTTTCCTCGCTTTCTCCGCCGTCTATTTGTAGATCGTATTAGGCCCTCTCCTTGCCGCATACAGACAGCAGTTGCAGTCGGACGTACGAACGGGGCTACAGTCTCGCCTGCACCACTCCAGGTACATCCGTCACCAGACTCCGCCATGGAGGATCGGATCAACAGCATTGTTTGGCGATCGTACACCCATGCAGTAGACACAACATTTGTTGACAAACTTAGTAGCAATACAGCGCTGAAAACAAACAAAACAAGTCGGGACGAACAACCAGCCGCAGAGGCAAAGCCAAACACAGGCGCCATCACGTAAAGAGATTCCAGTATTCCAGTATTCTCGTCGCTTGATAAACATAAGATTGAGCCACTGTAGTCACTTGGACTATTTTAACAATGTCTTTAATAACTTTTCGGGTACATTGATACATTTGAGCTGTAACCAAACTAGTTTGCATTGCATGTTCTATTCTAGATTATATTCTAAATACTGCATAATTGACTTTGTCTTTTTATTTAGTCACGTTATATATAAAAAATAACTTGTATCAATAAATATATCAAAAGTGTCACTGGCAAAACCTTGTTATCTTCTATTACCAGTGAAGGAAGGAAGTACTCAGATATTTTACTAAAGTAAAAGTAATAATACCATAATGAAAACATGTTTAATTACATAAGTACAGTACTTTTACTTAAATAATATTTTAAATAAGTAGTCAGCAAAATGTACTAAACTTGAAACTACTCATTATGCAAAATGGATCTATATAAAGTGTTATAATTATATAAATTATTGGAATATTGCTTGATGTTGTAATGTAGCGTTAAAGGCAGAATGGGCTTTAACACTGTGTCTACACCGGACGCGGCCGTTGTTGCTCGCTTCGCAACAGCTGTTTACACAGTGGCTGTTACAAAGCAGAACAAGGCATCAGTTTACTGTCAGAGATTTGTCGCTTGTGTCGTGCCGCACCCAATGTGAACAGAATCACTGATTATAATGGGTTAAACTGTCTTTTGTCACATCGCGCCACTCGCGTCCGTTGTCTTGTTCAGGCAGCAGCAGACAAGCAGTCTTAAAGGTAAGTTGCTAACTAGTTAGCAGTGCGGTGGAGTCTGTTGAATGGTGATTTAACGCTACGTTGTCACCAGATGAGACTGTATAATGTAAATAAACAATGTCCTTTTAATCTCACAACGAGCTTATTATACTACATTAGCTAGCTAGCCATGTTTCATACCTTGTCAGTGGAGTGGAAGCTAATGTGTGCGCGCATCTTACACCGTGTCTGAAGAGACCTCATTTCTGAAGTGTTGGCTGGTGTCACCACAGTGACCTGGGTCGCCAGTAGCAAACAATGGAGTGCGCTCTGCTGAACAAACTACGTAGTTACAAAATTAACAAGCATTTTATCCGTTATATGTTCTGTAAAAAAATAGTTCATATCGGCGGCATATTCGCCGATACTGATATATCTGCGACAGTCTCATATACCAATACACTGAAAATACACTGTCATCATCTTTAATGTGTTTATTGTTTCTCCCTAAATGAATACATGATGTTAACTATACTGTAACTGCATGATTGTATCATCTGTATATTTCTGGTTTAGCTGCTCTTTTTAAAGATGTCTATCAATGTAAGCAAATATCATTTGGTAATTACCCATCTTTCGAATATCTGGGTATTGTGTTAAAAGGTGCTCCACGCATTTTACTTATCATTGTTTACAGTCCTCCAAAATACTCTCCAGCCTTTGCTGATGACTTTACAGAACTGCTATCAACAATTTCCAACAATTTTTGACTGTTTTGCCATTGCTGGATATTTTAACATTCACATAGATAATACTGAAACCAATATGGCAAAAGAAATCAAAACTGTTTTAAAAACTTTTGATCTGACTCAGCATGTACATGGACCCACACATAAATGTGGACACACTCTAGATTTACTTATCAGTAAGGGTCTAAACATTTCATCGATTGTTATTAAGGATGTAGCACTGTCTGATCATTCCTGTATTTTCTTTGATATATTGATCTCTCCTGCCATTGAAGATAGATCTGTGCCTGTCAAGAAGAGATGCTTAAATGAGAACACTAGTGTACTGTTTATGAAGGCCATATCTTTAACACCAAGCATATCTGCTGACTCTGTTGATTTTCTCCTTGATTCTTTTAACTCAAAAGTTAAGAGCGTAATTGATGATATTGCTCCTGTGAAAGTCAGGAAGAAGAATGGCAGACAAAAAGCACCTTGGAGAAACTCAACAGCAGTGCAAAATATGAAAAGACAATGCAGAAAAGCAGAGCGCATGTGGCGGAAGACAAAACTTGTAGTCCATTATAACATCTACAAAGACAGCATCCATGCTTTCAATAAGGAACTAGGCAAAGCTAGACAGACTTTCTTCGCAAATATTATAAACAGCAATATAAACAACACACGCACTCTTTTTGCTACTGTAGAGAGACTGACAAACCCCCCAAGCCAGATTCCCAGTGAAATGCTCTCAGAGAGCAAGTGCAGTGAGTTTGCTTCTTTCTTCTCTGAGAAAATCAATAATATCAGAAAGGTGATCAGCTCATCCTTGAGTTGCGCTGGGGTCAGACAGATCAGACCACTACCTGAGAAAGTAGTCACTATGTCTGATTTTGAAGAAATTGATGGCAACATTTTTGGAAGAAACCGTACAGCACCTTAAAACATCATCCTGCGCTCTTTTTTCAAAAATGTGTTACACAGCTTAGAAGCAGATCTCCTAGAAGTGGTAAATGCCTCACTTCTCTCTGAATCAGCATACTATCACCTGAAAAATATTGCAAGAATTAGATGCTTTGTTTCCAGTCCAGACTTAGAGAAACTTGTGGATGCTTTCATCACCAGCAGGGTGGATTATTGTATTTGGACTTCTCACTGGCCTTCCCAAAAACACCATAAGACAGTTGCAGCTCATACAGAACGCTGAGCAGAACCAGAACATATGAACACACAAACCAGTCCTCAGGTCTTTACACTGGCTGCCAGTTACATATAGGATTGATTTTAAAGTATTATTAGTGGTATATAAATCACTCAGTGGCCTAGGACCTCAATACATTGCAGATATGCTCACTGAATATAAACCCAACAGATCACTCAGATCATTAGGATCACATCAGCTAGAAATACCAAGGGTTCACTCTAAGCATGGCGAGTCTGCTTTTAGCTATTATGCCAGCCGCAGCTGAACCAGCTTCCAGAAGAGATCAGATGTGCTCCTACAGTCACATTCAAATCCAGACTCAAAACACTTCTGTTTAGCTGTGCATTTACTGAATGAGCACTGTACCACTGTTCATACTGTATTTTATTTATTTTATTTTTTATTCTAAACTGTTTTAATTATTCTGATTTCTTTTGATTATTTTAATTTACTCTATGTACAGCACTTTGAATTACCATTGTGACTGTTTGTACTGTATTTTTTTTTTATTCTAAACTCTTTTAATTATTCTGATTTCTCTTGATTATTTTAATTTCTTCTATGTAAAGCACTTTGAATTACCATTGTGTATGAAATGTGCTATATAAATAAATTTGCCTTGCCTTGCCTTGCCTTGTGATTCATAGAATAAATCAGTTTGGTTACATTCTAATGTTTCTATACAAACCATGATACAAACCTGTAAGTGTAGAAAATGTTTGTCTTTTATTTTGTATTTTTGCGTGTATGTTTCCAGGTGGTTCGGTCACATGGGTATCGGTGGGTATATACCTGGTAGTGTTTCCTGTTTGGTGTATTGTGTAGAGAGGGTGTGAGTAGCGGGGAGTGCTCACTTTCTGTTGACCGTCACGCATATTTCCTGCTGCTTAGCCTCTCAGCGCCTATAGGTTGCCGCTACATTAAGTCAACAGAAAACCTACACAACTTATGGATTATGGATGCAACTTGGAAACGGCTGTTTCTGCATACAGCATGTTGTGGCGGACGTGCACTGTGAAGTGGATTGACGGACACGACGCATACAGACGGCAAACGAGGTACGTTAGCGGTTTTAATGGATTGTGCTGTATTGCCGTTGTGGAAGACGCTGTTGTAGTCGTTGGATTGGCGTTGGGTTGAATGCGCTTTGTGCTGCTCTTGCATATTTATGGGCTCTCGTGTGCTGCCTTGCTACGTTCATTCATTGTTTGGCTCTGTGAGCGCGCTGTTTGAAACGGAGCTCACATTGTCCGTTGCGTTGGAGAATGATGTATTCTGAGGATATGGAGCTCGCTGCTGATAGCAGCAAACGAGAGCATAAACCCACGGCAAAGGCCCTGGTGGCTAAAATTGAAGCCTTGCAAAGGGATCGCAAGAGTAAAGTGAATAAAGTGAAGAATTTGATTGGGTCAATGAAAGAGCTGATGATATGCGATGACAATGCGTCTCAAGTGTGTTCTATGCTGAAAACGATACAGCTGCTTATGGATGATGCATCTGCGCTACATAAAGGAGTACTGCCTCTACTACCTCTTAAGGAACAAAGTAAACAAAATGAATGGTTTGACTCCATTTTGGCCTCTGTTGACGTGGTGTCCACGACACACAATACTCAGCCCTCTAATGTACATCTACAAGCTGGAATGGATTCTGGGAACTTTGAAAATGAAATTCAACCAATGGACAGTGCTTCAAATATAAGCAGTAAAAGATCTTCTGGAGTTACATCTCATGGGTCTCGATCTTGCCAATCTTCCATTCGTCTTAAGGCTGAGGCAGAACTGGCTGCTTTATTGGCTTCTCAACAAATGCTGCAAAGGAAACATGATTTAGAGGAACAAGAGGAACTGTTGAGGAGAAGGAGGGAAAAACTGGAGTTGGAAACTAAATTAGCAGAGTCAATGGCAAGAGTAAAGGTGTATCAAGACGTTCATTCTGCATCTCATTCATCTGTGGATAGGACTGTGTTGAAACCCCTTCCTTCGGTGGCGGAACCATTTGTTCCTTCTGCTAGTGTGCCAGCGGCATCAGAGTCCACACCTGTCACACGTACATCACATGTCGATAATATACAAAGGATTTCAAATTATTCTCTATCTCAGTTAGGACAACAACAGTCAACAAGATCTAAAATGAAACCTTCACAATCTACATTGCCTAATAGGTCATCATTAGATAATCAGAACAACGAATATGCTCATGGGTCAAGATCAAGTTTTCAAATTGACGTGAGCCATACAAGCATGCTTCAGCTTATGGGTAAGCAGAATGAAATAGCTACCCTATTGGTTAAACAGCATAACTTGTCTTCACTTCCACCTAGAGAAATACAGTACTTTGATGGAGATCCATTGCGCTTTCATGAGTTTATGCGCACATTTGAGGAAGTGGTGGAAAAGAAGGCAGACAACCCAGGAGATTGTCTGCACTTCCTGGAGCAATATACACAAGGACAGTCGAAAGAACTTATTAGAAGTTGTCAGCTCATGACCCCGTCACAAGGTTACTTAAAGGCTAAGGCATTGCTTAAGGAGAACTTCGGCAATGAGGTAAAAATAGCTTCGTCATACATGGAAAAGGCTCTTTCATGGAAAGCTATAAAATCTGAAGACGCTAAGTCTCTGCAAGAGTATGGTCTTTTCCTAAGGAGTGGTTGCAACGCTATGCAAGACATTCACTATATGAATGAGCTGAATCTCACCACTAACATGCAAATTATCCTCTCAAAGCTTCCTTATAAACTCCAAGACAGATGGAGAGTCGTTGCATATGAGTTAAAGGAGCGACGCCACAATCAAACCACCTTTTCTGATGTTGTTGACTTCATCGAGAAACAAGTAAAAATTCTATCTGACCCTGTGTTTGGTAATATTCAGGATGTTTCACCTGCTGGAGGTAGGAAGATGAAGTCAGCCAAAAACTAGAAGCAGCTTTGCAACCACTGTCACTGCTATACCTGAAATGAAAGAACACCATAAGATATCAACCAACAGAATCTGTCTCTTTTGTAGCGGTGAACACATACTGGATGTCTGTAATAAACTTATTAGAAAAAGTCACAGAGAAAAGATGAACTTTCTGATGACGAGAGGAATTTGCTTTGGCTGCTTGCATACAGGTCACCTCAGTAGGGACTGCAAAAAGAGAAGTATCTGTAATATATGTAGTCTTAAACACCCAAGTCTTCACATTTATTCTCATGAGAAGGTAGATACTTTGGACAAGAAGAAAGCCGAATTCAAGTCAGCAGTGGCTAGTGCTATGGTCTCTCTCCAAACTAGTGGTCTTACTGGGGCTGGTAACGACAGTAGTGCATTACCTATCGTTCCAGTTTGTGTTAAATCAAGAAAGGGAAACAGTGTGGTGATGACGTATGCTTTTCTTGATTCTGGAAGTTCTGCTTCTTTCTGTACGGAAAGTTTGATGAACAAGCTCAACCTCCCTGGAAAGAGAGTTAATATTCTTCTCAGAACTATGAGTCAAGATAAATCAGTCGGTAGCTACGTTCTAAAAGATTTGGAGATTTCTGGGTTGAGTCAAGAATATTACTGTGCATTGCCCGAAGTGTATACTCAAAAGAGCATGCCTGTGACCACAGCAAACATCGCCTCACAGAAAGATCTTGAATGTTGGCCTTATCTGAGTCATATTTGTCTACCTATGATTAATGCTGGCATTGAGCTTCTGATTGGAGCTAATGTTCCAGAAGCATTGGAGCCTTGGGAGGTCATACGTAGTCAAAATAATGGCCCGTAAGCTGTAAGGACCCTGTTCGGATGGACCGTTAACGGACCACTTAAAGGAGTTGGCATGAATGGAGATGATGCTGCCAACCAACTTTCTGTGACTGTGAATAGGATTGCAGTAATGAAGTTGGAAGAGTTGTGGAAGCAGCAATTTAAGGCCGATTTTCCAGAGACTGCTCATGAAGAAATGTTAGGAACATCTAAAGAAGATCAGCAGTTTATGAATTTTGTGTCCAATTCAGCAAGACTATTTAATGTTCATTATTATATCGGTCTACCACTCAGAAATGCCGAAGTAGTCATGCCTATGAACAGGAGAATTGCAGAACAACGTGCTTTAACTCTGCAAAAAAGGTTTAAAGTGAATTCTTCCTTTCATGCAGATTACACCACCTTTATGGAGGACATGATCCATAAGGGTTACGCAGAAAGGGTACCTGTGGCTGAATTGGAGAGACGTGATGGACGTCTGTGGTATTTGCCCCATCACGGTGTATATCATCTCAAAAAACACAAGATCAGGGTTGTGTTTGATTGTGGAGCTTCTTATCAGGGTACATCCCTGAATAGCAAGCTTCTACAAGGTCCAGACTTAACCAGTTCACTGGTGAGTTTACTTGTACGATTTAGACTGGAATCTGTTGCCCTGATGGCCGACATTGAGGCCATGTTCCATCAAATCAGAGTTCACCCAGAAGATTGTGACCTCTTGAGATTTCTGTGGTGGCCAGAAGGTAATGTAAACAGCAGTCTGGAGGAATACAGAATGGTGGTTCATCTATTTGGGGCTACATCATCACCAAGTTGCTCAAGTTTTGCATTGAGGAAATGTGCAATGGATCAAAAGGATCTATTCGACCCCAAGACAATGGATGTCGTTTTCAATAATTTCTATGTGGATGACTGCCTTGTTTCCGTATCTTCCGAATCAGATGCTGTTCAGCTGTACAAGGATCTTACTAGTATGTGTGCTAAAGGCGGATTTCGTTTAACAAAATGGACGAGCAACAGCCGTGCTGTATTGGGTGTAGTACCTGAGAAGGACAGAGAGAAAAAGGTAAAGGATTTGGATTTCGATCGTGACACTTTGCCAGTGGAAAGGGCATTAGGAGTGCAATGGTGTGCTGAATCGGATGCCTTTCAATTCAAAGTAGTAGTCAAGGATAGACCTCTTACCAGGAGAGGAATTCTCTCAGTGGTTAGTTCCATCTATGATCCTCTGGGGTTCTTGTCACCTGTGATTCTGTCTGCCAAGAGGATACTGCAAGATCTATGTAGGGAGGGAATTGGATGGGACAATGATATTCCATCAGTGTATGTTCAACGTTGGATGAACTGGCTGGATGATCTGCATCACTTGGAGAGTTTTGAGGTCAGAAGATGTTTGAAGCCTGATGGGTTTGGAGATGTAATTTCTGCTCAAATGCATCATTTTTCCGATGCTAGCAAGCAAGGATATGGTGTGGTATCCTATTTGCTGCTCCATAATGACCATCAACAGGCATATTCTACTCTCTTAGTAAGCAAGGCAAGAGTTACACCATTAAGATCCATTACAATCCCTCACCTGGAACTTACAGCTGCCACTCTTGCAAGCCGTATTGACAAAATCTGGATGAAAGAACTCAAGATGCCCTTTCAGAACTCTGTTTTTTGGACTGACAGTACTTCAGTACTCAAATACCTTCGAAATAGCACCTCAAGATTTAAGTGCTTTGTGGCTAATAGAGTGTCCGAAATCCTGAAGGTTTCCGATGTAGAACAATGGAGGTACGTGAATTCGTCAAGCAATCCAGCAGATCTGGCATCTAGAGGAGTGAAGGCGGATTCACTTTTGAAGAATGAGACGTGGATTTCTGTGGAGTAGTCAAGCGAAATAGTGTGACAGTGTTGGGTTATGTTCCCTGGTGTCCACTAGAGGTCCTCTTCCCCCCACGGTGTCATTCACATTAGGAACTGCATTCCCCACAATCCTTGTCTGTGCTCATCACTGTTCATTGCACTCAGCTGTTCCCCATCATGATTGTTAGTTTCTGTGTGTATAAATACCCTGCCTGTTTAGTGTTTGTTACGGAGTCCTTGTTATTCGTCACACCACTTCGGAGTTCTTGTTTCTTGCCTGTTCTTGTTTTGTTTCTCGTGTATTTTATGTTTTGGATTGCCTTATGGATTTTGACCCTTGCCTGGACTGGTTTTTGTGAGTACGGATTACCCTTAATAAATACTGCTATTGGATCCCTGTGTGTGATTTCCTGTGTGTGGTATCGTGACAGAAGGACTCCGTCCATGTCAGGATCCAGCAGTACGGGGTTCCGTATCCCTCCCCCTATGAATGGGAGGAGAGGAAGGCCACCGAGTGGGATTCCTGGAGCCGGAGAGGTGGAGCCACGTATGAACATTTTCCAATGCTTTGCGTTATGGGCCCATCAGACTGAGGAAGTTGCGGCGGCAAAATCTCCAGTGACCACTTCCGTCAGAGATGGTGAGTCGTTCGAGGGGACTCGTCTGGCCAAGTTCTCCGGAACTCTGGGAGGTTGCAGGGGAGGAGGTGGTCGACAAATTCCACGACACCGTCCTCCGCCCTGCCATGTTCCTAATCCGGAGCCGCTGGTCTGGTCCAGCACAAGACCCTCATCGCGGCTTCCGCCCAGCACGAGTTCATCACCGCTGGTCCTGTTCATCATAAAGCCCTCGCCGCTGGTCCTGCCCAGCACAGGGCCATCATCGCGGGTTCCGTCCAGCACAGAGCCCTCACCGCTGGCGCCGTCCAGCCCAGAGCCCTCACCGCTGGCGCCGTACAGTCCAGCGCCCTCTCGCTCTCAGAGACGGAGGAGGAGGAAGAGGACTTCCTGTCTCCCGCAATGCCCTGAGGTCCTTCCTGAGCCCCCTGTCAGCCCAGAGGCCGTCTCCAAACAGCCCGCTGTCAGCCAGGAGGACCCGACTTTGGTCGTCTCTGATCCAGTTGATCCAGAGCTGACCACCATCAGTCCTGTCACGGCCAAGCGGGCTGTCTTCACATTTTATGTACTGGCGGTCCTGCGTGCCTGGGGGGTACACACCTCAAGGGTGGCTGTTCCTGAGCCGGAGCCAGTGTCTGTTCCTGAGCCGGAGCCAGTGTCTGTTCCTGAGCCGGAGCCAGTGTCTGTTCCTGAGCCGGAGCCAGTGTCTGTTCCTGAGCCGGAGCCAGTGTCTGTTCCTGAGCCGGAGCCAGTGTCTGTTCCTGAGCCGGAGCCAGTGTCTGTTCCTGAGCCGGAGCCAGTGTCTGTTCCTGAGCCGGTGTCTGTTCCTGTTCCTGAGCCGGTGTCTTTTCCTGTGCCGTGGTCGTCTTCGCCCTGGTCGTCACCGCCATGGCCGCCAGAAGGGTCTTCACCGCCCTGGCCGCCCGATGGGTCGTCTGCTTCGCCCTGGCCGCCCGATGGGTCGTCTGCTTCGCCCTGGCCGCCCGATGGGTCGTCTGCTTCGCCCTGGCCGCCCTGGCCGCCCGATGGACTGTCTGCTTTACCCTGATTGCCGGCTAAACCATCACCCCTTGTTTCTGTTCCCTTCCATGGACCTGGACGTCTTGATAACGCATTGATTCCTGAACACTCTAAACACCCAATTATATTGGCAAAAGATTTACACATTTCTAACCTAATCCTGTGACAAATTCATGAAGAAGTGGGACATAGTGGATGGAATTTCATGTTGGCGACTCTTCTACAGCGATATTGGATCCCTGGAGCTAGCGTAGCCATAAGAACATTTGTCAAAATGTGTAGTGTGTAAAAGGCTTAATGCAATTGCAGGTCATCAACAGATGGCTGACTTACCTCACGATCGAGTCTCACCAGACAAACCACCCTTTACTCATGTTGGACTGGATTGTTTCGGTCCATTCAAAGTAAGGAGAGGAAGAACCACTCTAAAGCGTTATGGGGTCATTTTCACCTGCTTGAACATTAGAGCCGTTCACATTGAGATGGTTGCATCACTGGATACCGACTCATTCATTCACGCACTCAGACGTTTTATCACTCGACGAGGACAATGGCTGAAATACGCTCAGATAATGGAACGAACTTTGTCGGGGCTGATCGTGAATTAAAAGAGGCGATACAAAATTGGAACCACAGTCAGATAAACGACGTTCTTCTACAAAAGAAGATTAAATGGACAATCCTCCTACCGGTTTGTCTTTTATTTTGTATTTTTGCGTGTATGTTTCCAGGTGGTTCGGTCACATGGGTATCGGTGGGTATATACCTGGTAGTGTTTCCTGTTTGGTGTATTGTGTAGAGAGGGGGTGAGTAGTGGGGAGTGCTCACTTTCTGTTGACCGTTTATACGTATCTTCATCATCAATTGTTTCTACATGAATAGTCTGTTATCATGCCAATAAAACGTTATTGGATATTCAAATAAAGAAAACGCGGCACGGATATTTCCTGCTGCTTAGCCTCTCAGCGGCTATAGGTTGCCGCTACAAAACCTATTGATTAACTAAGGCAGCACATTAGGGTTTTAATACATTGCTTCTGTCTATTAAACCACATTCCTTTAAAAGATAGCAGTAACTACCCTAGAGGTAGCCTGGCTCCGCCCTCCTACGTACTTCCGCTCAATTTTCATTTTCCTTCAGTACTAGGTCTGGGATTGTGCTGTAGTCTTTGGTTTTCTCCAATCAATTTTTTACCGGGCCAATCAGCAAACAGAGGGAGTGGCTGAGAACGATGACGTTGATGTCGTGCGTTATTTTGAGTTGTAGTTCTGTAATGGCAGCGGAGAAAGATGCGAGTGAAGCCATTCGGTCCGTTGTGGCAACGCTGCCGAATATCAAGAAGTTAAAGCCGGAGCAAGAACAATCTTTGCTTATTTTAGTTGGTGGCCACGATGTTGTGGCCCTCCTCCCCACGGAGTTCGGGAAAAGTTTGATTTTCCAGCTCGCTCCGTTAGTGGTGAATTAGTTGGCTAAGGCGAATGCTAGGCATACGTCACGACTCACGACCAAACGTTAGCGATTGGTTATGGCAGATCCAGAGTGACTCTGGGCAGATCCAATAGTGTAGAACCCATGAACAGCAACAGAATGTCCCATCTAAAAAGGAATGACATATGAGAAAGTTTCCAATAGCCTACTGTTGTTTTTACTTGAGCTCAAGTAAAAGATGGGACATTCTGTTGCTGTTCATGGGTTTCCAGCGGAAAGTCATTTAGTGATTTTACTTTATCAAAGTAGTATTGAAATATGTTTTTGGCTTTAATGATTGTATTGAGTGGTAACCATTTTATATTAGGCTAATAGGCTATATATTATTTAAATGGTTCACCGCTGGGAGTGATGATCGGTCAACCCATGAGTCACTGAGAACCAATGAACAAGTGTCTGTGGGTTTTACCTGATCTCTGATCAGTTTTATACATTTGTAGATGTTTTAATTAGACATTAGTATAATTAAAATGAATAATAAGTGTCTTATTGGCCTGTTTAGCTGAGCCATTCATAGAACAAACAAAACAAACCCTGCAATTGATAAAATAACATAACACTTGATAATCTTATTAGATGATTAGATGATTCCATTTGAAAGATTTTACTTACAATAAAAAAATTGCAATAGATTTGTAAAAGGTGTTTTTATGCATGTTTGGCTCGGGTTTTTGTTGCATTTACATTGTTCTGACCACTAGGGGTCACCGTGGAGACTGGTGTCAGATTATTTCGAAGCCTCGACACAATACGGCACATTTGCTTCAACTGTATTAGTGTTCCACGAAGCCTCGATCTGCCCACCACTAGCAACCCCTAATATTTTTTACACAGCGGGGTTAGTTGTTGCACAGTGTTACAACTAAGTCGCCAACTGTAGCCTACAACGATAATGAAATTTAAAAAAAGGGAGCCACACAACTTTTCAGGTTTGAGTATTTATTTATTTATATTTTCATTTGGCCACATTTAACTTTGTTGGACTTTCACAAACAATGTTATTTTTTTTCACATTTGTTAACTATGCATTGATCACTTGTTTTTTTATTTATTAAAAAGCATGTTTTTCATGCAATAAACCTTTAAATTTGATTTTGAGCTCTTTTTTATTATTATTACTGTTATAATTAATAATAATAATTTTGCATGCAGCCGCCACACACAAATATAATTCAATAGCAATTACAATATTTGATGATTTTATTTATTTATTACAAAACTGTGCAGCCCTTTAATATATCTCTATCCATGATATTGATCCATAATAGAAGGATGATTGGATGAGGGATGCATGTATGGATATCTATCTATACAGATGTACAAACAATATCAAACTATACAGATAAAATAGTACTGAATTATGTGTTACACTCAAGCGTTACAACTAACCCCTCTGTCTATTACAATTATGCCTGCATATAAGTTGTAACATTTGTACTTCTGTCACTTTTAATGCAACTGTACAAAAATGGTTGGTCCTAGAAAAAAACTTTAAGTGTTCATTTGTAGCAAAGATGTGTATGTTTGCTTGTGTAAAAAAAAAAAGACAAACCTAACCTAATTATTTTTTTAATAATTGAGCCAAAACCAAAATGTGTTAGGTTGTGCCCCGCGCTCCCCTACTATTATTCCTTGTAATTGCTCTAATGTCTAATTAAAACATCTACAAATGTATGAAACTGATCAGAGATCAGGTAAAACCCATAGACACTTGATCAATGGCTCGCTGCTGTGGGGCGATCTGAGTGAATCCGCATGATTCAAGGGTTCACATATAGCGGCTGTTTCAATGGGCCGCGATCCGTAAGCCATCCGCCATATTGGAGCGGTCCGTGAACATTCGAGAGCAAGTTGACTGTGCGTCTGCAACCGTAGTTAGACGCATGTATGAATATCTCTATCTATATCAAATAGACACCAGCAGATGATTTTGCTAAACTAACACAATATGTAACGGGTGACAAAAATGCTTGGTGAGCGGAACCCTCTGGACGAACCATGAGTTCCCTGTGGGAATGATTTGTGTGCGACACATCCCACTCCGGTTCCGGGTGTGGCAGAATCATTGCCCGGCCTGATTAGCGCTAATGCACTACAGGTGCGAGAGAGAGAGAGGAGCGGCGTTTACACGGGCTGTTTGCTTCATGAGCCATAGATAAAAGGGCCTATTGGGAGAGCGTCTGTGTGGTTGGTCCGTTGTTTGTCCCGTGCTGGTCTCGTGCTGTTCTGTGTTCTGTGGTTCTGGGTTTCTCGGAGTAGTGTTGGACACAAGCTTCCTCTGGAAAACTGTCTGGGTGTGGAAGTTTGCTGGACCATTGAAGTTTGCTGGATCAGAGTGATCGTCTGTGGGAAATCTGCTGGACTGAGTTATCGATTGAACCTGCACTGAGAGGAGAGAGAGAAAGATAAGTGAATTGATTTCATCTTGCGAACATTCAAACAGTTTGAAGAGGATGTAGTGAGTGTGGATCTGACTGTTGGAGAAGCTATGTGTTTCAGAGTGTGTTGAGGAGGAACTGAAGATTTAATACCCCCCCCCCCCCACGTGAGTGTAACAAACGGATTGAGGCCTCTGAACAGCCCTATCGTGTGAGTGAATTGCAGTGCTTTTGCCTTATTAATACACATTGATTTATGGCTGTGGAATTGAAGTGAACACGAGCGTGGTGTGCTTTTGCTGAGAAGTGGCCCCAACCCATGCATACACGTTTGTGGACAGTTGTTACTATATCTGCTCTCCATCAGAAGCCTAGAGTGATACAGCTGAGCTGAAAAGCAGCCTGTACTGTGAAGAATCCTTACCTGTTTTACTTACCGTCTGAGTCTGGAAGCATGCAGCATTGCTGGTGAAGTAAGCTTTTAAACCACTGTCTCATTACTGTGCACCGACGAAAATACTTTGTATTGTGAAGAATTCTTACCCGTTCTACTTACCGTCTGAGTCTGGAAGCATGCAGCATTGCTGGTGAAGTAAGCTTTTAAACCACTGTCTCACTACTGTGAACCGAAGAGAGTACTTTGTACTGTGAAGAATCCTTACTCGTTCTACTTACTGTCTGAGTCTGGAAGTATGCAGCATTGCTGGTGAAGTAAGCTTTTAAACTACTGTCTCATTACTGTGCACCGACGAAAATACTTTGTATTGTGAAGAATCCTTACCTGTTCTACTTACCGTCTGAGTCTGGAAGCATGCAGCATTGCTGGTGAAGTAAGCTTTTAAACCACTGTCTCACTACTGTGAACCGAAGAGAGTACTTTGTACTGTGAAGAATTCTTACCTGTTCTACTTACTGTCTGAGTCTGGAAGTATGCAGCATCGCTGGTGAAGGAAGTTTTTAAACTACTGTCTCATCACTGTGCACCGACGAAAATACTTTGTATTGTGAAGAATCCTTACCTGTTCTACTTACTGTTTGAGTCTGGAAGCATGCAGCATCGTTGGTGAAGTGAGCTCTTAAACCATCGTCTCATTACTGTGCACTGACGATAAGTACCTTGTACAGAGAAGAATCCCGCCCTTCCTATTTACTGTCTGGGTCTGGAAGTGTGCCGCATCTCTGTTGGAGTAAGCTGATAAACCACTGGTTCACTATTGTGCACTGACGAACGTACTCTGTACTGAGAAGAATCCTTATCTCCTTACTTAATGTCTGAGCCTGGAAGTATGCAGCATCGCTGGTGAACGGAGTCCCGAAATCGCCGTCCGAGAGGCACTGTGACGCTCGATCCACGTCTGCCCGCAGCTGAAGGATATCTAGAGGACATTGAAGTCTATTCAATTGGCGCCCATTGCTATATTGTTCAATAAAGATTGTTACTCCTTTGAAACTACCTCTGTTTCTGTGTCCCTCTGTTGCGTGCCCGTGGTGTCGGCTCCTCACGGTGTTGACTAAGGTAGGGGTGGTTGGTCATCCGAATCCCCCCCCCCGACCTGTGACATCAAGTGGCGTAGTCGGCAGGATACACACCGTGAGTTGTAGCGGCCACAGGTACGCGATGGTGGACGAAGAAGCACCAGCGGCTCGTCCACAAGTCATGCCGATCTTCATGGGAGCTCCCTGGGCACAGCGCTATGGAGGACCAGGATCGGAGTTGGGCTTGCATGATTGGAAGGCGCAGACAGAGTATCTGGCCGGATTACAGGGACTGAGTGCATCACAGAGAGTACAGTTCGTGTTGGGGTCTTTGGAAGGAGAAGCCAAAAGGGAAGTTCTGGCTGCATCGGAAGCCACACGGGCTACCGTGAAAACTATCTTCGATTTCTTGTTCGGATTATATGGAGACTCTACCCCAGTGGCCACTCTTCGTGCCCAGTTCTTTAATTATCAACAGGGGCCTAAGCAGACACTTCGGGCATACTCCTTGAAATTGCGGGAGCAGTTTGGCCGGCTGAAGGGACGACCGGATCATGGACTAGGTGAAGGGGATGTCTTGTTACGAGACCAATTTGTCTTGGGGCTGCGTGAAGGGCCGGTACGTCAGGGTATATGACTCCAGCTTCGACGAGACCCTAGTATGACCTTTGAGGCTCTGCGACAAGAGGCCTTCGCGTTGGAACTGGATCAGGGAGAGATGACTCGTACACCGGTGTGTGTGGCAGCAAGTAGTGCCAGTGGACCCGCGCCTGTCGAACCGAGCGATTGGAAGCAGAAACTGAGAACTGAACTGTTAGAGGATGTCAAGGGACAGATGGCGGAACTATCTCGGAACCTGCTGGGTGAACTTCGTCGAGGTCGAGTCGAGGGCGGATCAGTGGTGAGAGAGAGGTCGTATTCGGAGGAGGGGCGAGGTCCTGTGCGCTGCCCCCTACGTCCTGCGGGCCCCGGTTCCAGTGGGATGACCAAGGAAGGCCTATCTGTATCAATTGCGGAGACCCGGGACATATCAGTCGGCGGTGTGGGCTCCGTCGGGGTTCTCAAGGGGGTTTTTAGTCTTACCGCCACTGTGGGTCAAGTGGCCGGGACCCCTTTGTATGACCCTCCTTCTGTTCCTGTTTCACGAGATGACTGGGTTGGGCGTTGTCCCACCGTGGAGGTTCAAGCTAATGGAGTCACGATAGATTGTCTGGTCGACACAGGTTCTCAAGTTACACTATTCTCAGAGAGCCTGGCACAGGAATTGTTCGCAGATCATCGGCTCCAAGCAACGGAAGCTTCCAGGCTGACTTTACGGGGGGCCAATGGTCTGGACATCCCCTACACTGGGTACATCGTGGTAGACTTTCTGGTCCGAGGGATGCCCGTCCAACAGAAAGGGGTCGTTATCGTCCGAGATCATTGCTTGGGCATTCATCGAGCACTCCTAGGGATGAACGTTATACTGGATTGCTGGGAGGAATTGTTTCGGGGCCGGCCGGCCCGAACGTCACTGTCATCTGCGAAGCAGGACTGGGACCGAATTCTGGCCGATTGCCGAAGAGTGCACGCGGCTAGTCAAGTGGAGGAGAGAGAAGGCATCGGTCGAGTTGTCTGTCGGTACGCTTTGTCTGTCCCAGCCCAGAGCGAGACCATTCTTTGGGTCCGAGTGCCTGCAGGACCCTGTGGGTCGGGTACCTGCGTCTTGGTGGAGCCCCATGAGGACTGTCAGCCCATTGAAGTGGCTCACGGGCTGGCGGTCATCCATCGAGTGCGAGTTCCAGTAAAGGTACGGAATGCCAATCCTTACCCTGTGCTCCTTCGTCGACACCAACGTCTGGTCCGAGTTTCCTCGGTACGCTCTGTCCAGGTTCATGAGCATCAGGACGTCTGCTTCAGGCAGGTGAGCTCTGCGGTGGTAGAAGTCGCCGTCTGCCCAGTTGAGGCAGAACCGGGCCCTGTGGGAGGAGGGGTGCCGACCCATTTGATGGGAGAATCCCTGAAGGGTGAGAATCTGGAAGAGGAACAAGTGTTACAGCTCCAGGAAGAAGACTATGGCTGCACAGGGGTAGTGAAGCATCAAATACCCACCGGCGAGGCGACGCCTAGCCGAGAGCGGTACCGTCCGGTGCCACCCACCCTCTATGCCAAGGTCCGCGCTCTGTTGAAAGGGATGCTGGAGGGAGGCATCGTTCGAGAGAGCAGTAGTCCGTGGGCGGCGCCAATCGTTCTGGTTCAGAAGAAAACGGGAGCTTGGAGGTTCTGTGTTGACTACCGCAAACTTAACAGCATAACGAAGAAAGATGCATTCTTTCTTCGTTGCCACGGATTGAGGACTCGCTCACCAGTCTCACCCAAGCGGCGTGGTACTCAACATTTGACCTGGCGAGTGGATACTGGCAGGTGCAGGTAGACGACCGAGATAGAGAGAAGACAGCTTTCACCACCCCGTTTGGGTTATTTGAATGGGATCGTATGCCGTTCGGCTTGTGCAACGCTCCTGCGACTTTTCAACGCTTGATGCAGCGCTGCCTAGAAGGACAACTAGTCGACTCAACGCTGGTCTACCTAGACGATGTGATCGTCTTCTCCCCTGATTTCCGCACCCATCTACATCATTTAGAAGAAGTGTTCAGGGCCATGGAGAAATATGGGCTGAAGCTTAGGCCAGACAAATGCCAGTTACTGCGGAAAGAAGTGCAGTTTTTGGGGCATCGTGTCAGTGCTGCAGGGATATCCCCCGACCCGGAGAAGGTGGCAGCGGTCCAAGGATGGGAGCCACCCCGGACAGTGAGACAGGTGCGGTCGTTCCTGGGGTTCGTGGGATATTATCGATGCTTTATAAAGGGATTCTCTGGGCTTGCTAAGCCATTGAACCAACTCCTGGCTGGTGCCGGACGCACCCGTGGTAAAGGCTCCCCTTCAGTACACTGGGATTCCACCTGTGAGACCGCTTTCCAGAACCTTAAGCAGGAACTTCTGAGGGTCCCTATCTTGGCCTACGCAGACTTCACCCAGCCGTTCCTCCTGTACACCGACGCCAGCAACGCAGGATTGGGAGCCGTGTTGGCCCAAGAGCACCAAGGAGTGGAGAGAGTGATTGCATACGCAAGTCGAAGTTTGCATCCCGCAGAGCGGAACGCCGCAAATTACAGTTCCTTCAAAATCGAACTACTGGCGATGAAGTGGGCCATGACGGAGAAGTTCAAAGACTACCTGTGGGGAGCCAAGGTGACGGTGATTACGGATAACAATCCCTTAGTACACTTGCAGACCGACAAGTTGGGGGCAGTAGAGCAGTGATGGGTGGCACAGCTAGCAAATTATGACTACCAACTTAAATACCGACCCGGCAGAGAACACGTAAACGCAGACGCCCTGTCCAAACTCCCAGACACCCGGAGGGACGATCAAACACTGTTTTGTACCCCTGGTCCCGAAGACGAGTTGCTGGTGGCTGTGGTGGAAGCTCCCGGGGCCCTGGGGCCTGTTCCGTCCAGTTGGGGGTGGGACCCCGGACGGTGGAGAGGGCTGCAGCAGGGAGATGCAGACCTGTGTCAGATTATGTCTTACCTCAGACAGGAAAACATGCCGAGGGCAGAGGAAAGGCGGACTCAGACGGTAGGAGTGCAACAGCTTCTGAGGCAGTGGAAGAAACTGCGACTCAGAGGAGGAGTAATCTGCCGTTCGAGGCGGGATCCCCGAACACAGGAGACCGTATATCAGGTGGTTGTACTGGAGGGCCAAGTCTCAGAGTTATTGACCGCATACCACACCCATACTGGCCATCAGGGCCAAGAGAGGACACTGTCACTGCTGAGGAGGTATTTCCACTGGCCTAGGATGGAAAGGAAAGTTGAGGAGTTCGTTCAGAGTTGTCCACGATGTACGTTGTTCAAACGCAGGAAGGAAGTCCGAGCCCCATTGGTCCCCCTGCGACCTAAAGCACCTCTGCACATCGTAGGAATTGATTTCCTGACTCTAGGTCGGCCAACGGACCGATTTCAAAATATTCTGGTGATGACCGACCTATTTACTAAATATGTCTGGGCTGTCCCCACCGTAGATCAGACGGCAGTTATCACAGCCAGCGCCCTTTGGAGGGCAGTGATACAACCTTTTGGCTGCCCGGAGACCCTACACTCAGACCAAGGTCCAAATTTCGAGTCCCGGTCATCCAAGAGCTGAGCCACCTTTATGGGTGCCGGAAGACGGTGGGAGTCGATGCCATATGTGGTGGAACGACGACAAGGGCCTGATGCTCCAGTTTTCTCGGTATGGCCCGAGGGGAAACCAGGACCGATACGGGTGCTCCATCGAAACTTGCTCCGTCCCTGTCCGAACTATCCGCAGCTAGCGGCCGAGGCCCCAAGTGCGCCACCTGCCCCAGAGGTACCCATGGTAGGGTGGGCTGTGGTCCCGAGGGACCCCGAAGTTGAAGCCAGAGTGGCTCCGCCCTCGCCACCCCGACGATCTCAGCGGGACACCCGAGGACAGCCACCTGAGAGGTATGGCGAATGGAATTGAGGAACACCGGTTCTAGGGACTAGAACCGATTGGCAGGGGGGGATGTCACGGGTGACAAAAATGCTTGGTGAGCGGAACCCTCTGGACGAACCATGAGTTCCCTGTGGGAATGATTTGTGTGCGACACATCCCACTCCGGTTCCGGGTGTGGCAGAATCATTGCCCGGCCTGATTAGCGCTAATGCACTACAGTGCGAGAGAGAGAGAGGAGCGGCGTTCACACGGGCTGTTTGCTTCATGAGCCATAGATAAAAGGGGCTATTGGGAGAGCGTCTGTGTGGTTGGTCCGTTGTTTGTCCCGTGCTGGTCTCGTACTGTTCTGTGTTCTGTGGTTCTGGGTTTCTCGGAGTAGTGTTGGACACAAGCTTCCTCGGGAAAACTGTCTGGGTGTGGAAGCCGCCCATTGAAGTTTGCTGGATCAGAGTGATCGTCTGTGGGAAATCTGCTGGACTGAGTTATCGATTGAACCTGCACTGAGAGGACAGAGAGAAAGATAAGTGAATTGATTTAATCTTGCGAACATTCAAACAGTTTGAAGAGGATGCAGTGAGTGTGGATCTGACTGTTGGAGAACCTATGCGTTTCACAGTGTGTTGAGGAGGAACTGAAGATTTAATTTGCCTTACTGATACACATTGATTTATGGCTGTGGAATTGAAGTGAACACGAGCGTGGTGTGCTTTTGCTGAGAAGTGGCCCCAACCCATGCATACACGTTTGTGGAAAGTTGTTACTATATGTATTTTCTCGTTATTTCATCTGACTCCATAAATGAAAAAGGTTTTAATGATGTCTGTGCATCATTAAGTGTGAGCAAATGTTTGACTATTCATTTTAAACTCTTGAATGAAAATAATGTCAAAGTCAATTAGAATAATCAAATGTAGTAATTCATTATGTCAGGTAAATGTATCATGCCAATTTCATAATCAGTTCAAATATAATCAATACAATAACATCAAATGCTCTGGAATAAAGAGAAAAGATGCAAACCCGACATTAGGAAATACATGAGTCGAGACTCTCAGCCTCACGGGCTGATCTGAGATACAGAAAAGGCCCTGATTCTTTTGGTGCATTCCATTATATAGCCAGAACCTCTTTCACATGGTAACATGTGCCAACAATAGTAATTTGCATTCGGAGGTTACACCTTTTGTGTGCAGAGGGCCATTTGCTTGAAAGTCACCCCCTTCTGTGTGCAAGATCTTTCTAAACTCTTAAGAACTTTATTACCTTTTGGTTTACTTCTGTGGGAATGAGACATCTGTACCAGTCGCACTGAGACATTTAAAATGATACCAAACATGTATAAAACTGCATGATAATTGTTCACATTAAAAACCTAAGATTCTTGTGTGAGTTTGGGTGATCTCGCCAAGAGTGGGAGGGAGTGGGGGTCGAGGGAAAGAGAATGATTCTAAGGTGAGAGGTAATTTCCTTTGTTTTCTCAGAGAGTAACCCTCTCTTCCAGTTCTTCCAGTTTCTCCAGTCTTACAGCAGGCGTGCCTACGTGTCTGGAGCGGTCGAATGTGTCATCTACGTATACAAATCTCTGGGTTCACACTAGTGATGCGCGGGACGGCTTTTTTTCCAACCCGCGGGTCCCGCTTTTATGAAATTATTTGGCCCGCCCCAGCCCGCACCGCACCACTGTATCTATTTTTACAACCCGCCCTGCCCCGCACCCGCGACCGTTACATAGACATAGTACTAGGCATTGCAATGTAAATGAAAACAGCCTTTATTTCAGCCTGAAAGTGCTTGGAAACATCGCCCAGTGAGCAACAACAGACGATTATGAATATGAACCATAAATCAGGTCATATTAATAAGATACTAATAAACATTTTCAACATTTACAAAGCAGCGTTTGTATTCATCTAATAGGCTAAACCATTTTTTATTTCTTAGAACCCCCCACAAATATGTCTTTACATGTTGGAAGTGCCCTTTTTGTGGCGCTACTGTTTGTATATTTTTCACACGAGTTGCACTTCAGGTAGCCGATACTATTGTTGTCTCCTGCTGCAACTAGGCCTACTTCTGAGAACCGCTCCCAAACATTAGATTTAGTAGCCTGACCTTTTTTTCTTTTGATCATGTAAATTCCCGACCTCAATTTCTCCCGCACCTGGTCTTCAATCTTCACTTTTATTTCTCCATTGTTGTTGTTGTGGCTGGCGACGGTAGCTGCGGAGCTGTTTGGCGCGCCGCTTTCGTGACGTGTCACGTGACGCTAAAGGTTTGGGAACCTCACGCAAGTTACGTTACTACGGCATTCGTATTCAAATAACCTAATAAAATATGAAAATAGATATTCCCAAATATTTAATATGGGCTGGATATTGCAAGCAACATACATGGATTTAAAAAACAAAAAACTAATGACCCGCCCCAACCCGCCCCGCAAATAAAGTGACAATTTCTTTACCCGCCCCAACCCGACCCACGGGTTACCCGCGGGGTCCGCAGGTTACAAGTCGACCCGTGCATCACTAGTTCACACACATCACCTCCCAGCAGTGAACTGCTGACATTTTTAATCATTTCGAAACATTTAGTACATAGGCTAACAAAGCCTCGTTTACCGAAATCACGTTACTTTGGCAGTTTAAAATATGCTCTGACCCACTGATCCGAAACACAAGATTTGTAAAGATTTTGAAGCTTCATGAAGCAGTGTTTCGAAATCGTCCAACACTTTGTGTAGCATAGCAATGGTGTCGTGAAGGCACTCGTCGTCTTTATGCTTTTTCTTCACCGGTGAGTGGATTAAATCTCGTTTAGATGCCATCTAGAGTGCCAATAGAACAAGGGATTTACATGAAATGCAGCCAAAAACTTAGTAGGGATAGATAAATCTGAAAAATAGACAACTGAGGTAGAGCGTCGATATTAAGCAGCCATCACCGTCCGCTGCGCATGCGCATCCCATTCCAACACATTTTTAATCAATACTTTTTAGTAATTAATGAATTATGAATTAAGTTCTGTCCCATTAACTGATGCCGAAGGTGCAGTATCGATCCAACTGCAAACCCTCCACCTTTACCCTCCATACTTAGAATTGCCAAAGGAGAAGGAGCGCAGGGCGCTTGGCGTTTTTGTTGTTGCTTGTAATGGCAACAGACAACAACAAGCACAACAATGGAACAAATACTTTAAATCAAGAGCAAGAGCAAATACTTTACAATGTAATATCAACATTTTATATTAATAAAACAGACTGTCTGTGAAATCAGATACTAGTAATACTTCCGCATATATTCTGTATCATAGAAACCAAAGTGTCTCAACTGAAAAGGCAGTATTTAGTTAAATAAGATTTAGTTAAATACGATCGTTATTTTATACGATTGTTATTTTAATTTCTCATACATGTCAAATTCAGATTCAAAACACATCTCTTTAGCTGCGCATTTAGTGAATGAGCACTGTGCCAGGTCCGACTGATTGCACTACAGTTTATTAATGTATCCTCCTTTTTTTCTAAACTGTTGTAATTATCAATTTTTATTCTCAACTTTTATTGTTATTCTTATTTCTTAAGCATGCTGTTTTTAATTCCTATGCATCTGTTGTAATTATTTTGATTATTTTAATTCCTTCTATGTAAAGCACTTTCAATTACCATTGTGTATGAAATGTGCTATATAAATAAACTTGCCTAGAAAAAAAAAAAAGAACAGCCGCTGTGCTGTGGAAGTGCTGAAGCACCTGCAGCAAAGCATTTTCATAAGAGTGTCTGGCATTTTCAGTTGCCTAAAAACAATTTGGTGGACAATAAGCAGGATGTGGTGATTGGTCGGTGTGGTATTTGTCCCGCCCCTCCTCAGTGATTGGACAGCTGGGTAATAAGTGACAGAATGTTGGCCCAGTAAACTTCACTGGAAATACTGATGTTGTGATATTCAACTACTTTACGTCAACATTTTAGCCATAGTCAACGCTTCATTTACACATGTGGCTGATGCTGTGCCTCTCTCAACCACAAACGCCTTCTTTCATCCGTTTTTTGCACTCTTCTCTTTAACTTTTGGCAGTCTATAGAACTTGAAATGTTTTTTTCTCAGGTCGACCGATTAGTACAGACCAAAACACGACCATTTTTCAGCAGCAATAATCAGCCAAATATGCAAGTTCAGTGGCGTTGTTTACGTTCAGTGCCTCCAACATGGCCGACTTCCCTGTGAAAACCCTCTTAATGGATCTGCCAGGAATGCCACAAACATGCAAGTAACCATGTTTATTGTAATGCCTGATCTGGGATCAGTGATTTCTGATGTGTGTTTATTCAAGTTCAGACAGATTATCTTTCTCTCAAAATCGTGCAATACTGTTATGCATCAGTAAATCAAGCCAGCAACTGACTAAACAATCAACTTCACATTGTTTCTCTTAGTAAGTTGAAAATAGTCGTATGTAAACTGTGATTAAAATATCTACAGAAAGCGATCAAGAACGATCCTTTTTCAATCGCCCAAGCAGTCAATCACACAATGCGAGTTTTAAATACTTAAATACTCACAATTCTTCTCGATAGCTGTAATGGTAAAAACATAGTAAAATTATGCTAGCTATTTCATTTGCAAACATGTAAGCCAATCACAGCAGTGGGTGTTTACACTGAAGTCTCACTGCAGACACATCCCTTCAAACAGAGTATAATGTTCAAATAATACTGACATTATAAGGGCATCCCAGGAAACATTATAAATTAATTCAGTTCATGACCCCTTTAAGGACATTAATGTGTGTCACAGTGTATCCATTTTCAAACAAAAATGAAAATTCTGATAATCCTCATGTTGATTTTTTGAAAATCTGTAGACTTTTGCAGATCACAAAAGAAGTTTCTCGGACAGCCTCAAATTAAGATTTTGTGACTGGGTCTGAAATAAAGGTATAGTGTATATATATATGTATATATGTGTGTGTGTGTGTGTGTGTGTGTGTGTGTGTGTGTGTGTGTGTGTGTGTGTGTGTGTGTGTGTGTGTGTATATGAAAATCCTTATTGAGAGAAATTTTGTGTTCATACTGTGAATTGTGTCTCTGTTCTTAAACAGGTGCGAAGATGAGAAAGAAAAACACAGCTAAAATAGCATTAATTCTCACAGGTGCTGTGTGCCTCTTCATTATCATGAACAAAAACGACACTGCAGACGACAGGACATCAAATAGCAAAGTCACCTATGAGATGCTGCGTCATCAAATCCGTTTGCCCAGATCCAAAATTTTCCAGCCGTTGTCTTCACGCTGTCAGAAGGATATGTCGGCTTATAATGTGAATAGATTTTCTACTCTGCCAGGTCATATCCAAGATTTCCTGCTTTACCGACACTGTAGGAATTTCCCCATGCTGCTCGACCTGCCTAATAAGTGTGGCGGACCCCTGAACTCTGCAGATGTCTTCCTTCTGCTGGTCATCAAGAGTTCTCCAGAAAACTACGAGCGGCGAGAAGTCCTGCGGAAAACATGGGCTAAGGAACGACTGCACAAAGGTGTGTGGATCCGTAGAGTCTTCATCATCGGAACAACTAAAACTGGCTTCGAGAAGCGCAGGTTGAATAAGCTACTGAAGCTGGAGAACAATGAGAACAAGGACATTTTACAGTGGGACTTCAATGATTCATTCTTTAACCTCACACTGAAGCAGATCCTTTTCTTAGAGTGGATGGAAAGATGGTGCCCACAGGCTAGATTTCTCTTAAACGGGGACGATGACGTCTTTGCCAATATGTTTAACATGATTGAGTATCTTCAAGATCAAGAGGACAATGATGGAAGTAAACATCTCTTTACCGGGCACCTCATCCAGAATGTAGGGCCTATTAGACACTCTTCAAGTAAATACTTTGTCCCGGTGCAGGTTCAGGAGTCTGAGAGATATCCTCCTTACTGTGGTGGAGGAGGCTTTCTTCTCTCAGGCTTCACGGCCAGGACAATCTACAACATGTCTCACTCTATAATGATACTGCCCATTGATGATGTTTACATGGGAATGTGTTTGGAAAAGGCTGGCCTCAAACCTACATCCCACATTGGTGTAAGAACCGCTGGTCTACATGTCCCAGCTGGGAACATTGACATATTTCACCCTTGCTATTACAGAGAAATCATTTTAGTCCACAGATTTCTGCCGCACATGATTTTTGTGATGTGGGATGAAATACAAAACCCACATTTGCAATGTGGAAAGACAAATTCCTCTCTTCAGGGAAGCCCATAAACAAAAGAACAGGGTGTGGGGTTAATTTTAAAGGGAAACATAATAGCTTGCTGGAATTGATGTAATCAATTTTGTTTTTAATCAATTAATTAACTTTTTTCTACACCATGTCACTTCTCAAGAAAATGATTTGGTGTTTTGTATTGCACTTTTGCCGAAATGAAAAGGGTGGTTGATTAGTCTTTATGGTTTTTATTCTTTCTTTTTAATAATTAGAGAGTGCTTATGGAGATAGATATCTATATCTTTCCCTTTTTAAATCAAATTTTATTAGGATAGTTAATTAAGTGTAGTGGCATTCACTTGCACACAGTATATGCATTAAATGATTGCTGCCAAAGCAAATAAAGGTTTTTACACCAATGAATGTTTTAAGAAGTGCGGTGCTATACTATAAGAAAGTACAGCAGGATAGAGTATTTTCATCATTTCAGTTCTTTTGAATCAAAGCAAAGATGCTTCATCTGAATTATTCATCTCGTGAATCACGAATCTGAATCGCAATATTCACTGGACTATGTGCAAGTCATTTTAAAGAGAAGTGTCTGTTCAAGTAAGCTTTAATGTGTGCTTTCAAATTATAAATAGGACAAATTATTTTGATAGACTACGTTTTGACGTGATAAAGTTTGTTAATGTGACAACTCTCCTGTTCTCTTCTAGAAATGTTTGTATTAATAAAAGGTGAATCAAGGTCAAATAGTTATAAAATGCTGTGTCATTTGCATTTTTTCACATGTTGTGTAGATGTATCTTTATTCTCTTAGTTTGCTTTGTTGTTTTATGCACCAGAGATTCACTGAAGTAGGACTCACTCACTCACTGAATCATTCAGAGCAGTTCCCTTGAGTTTACTCTTACAAAGACTTCAGCAGAACCTCACCATTCTCATAACCAGCTGTGCTGTTATTTATAAAATTACTTATACTATTCATATCGATTTAGTATCAATTAGTTAATACTTACATATTTTTAACTTATTTGAGCCAAACTTGAGTCAGACTCCATCAATGTATTTTTTATATATGAATATTGGATACATTATGCAACACGGAAGAACCATCAAAGATTGTAAAATATGAGGATTTTTGTTTTGTGCAACACAATGTTATATTTAGTTCTTTCTTGGTGGAGGATTGTTTAGATACTGACAGTATAATTGATAACATAATCATCAGCCATTTATAAATTCAGTACATGTTGTTCAAGGAAACACAAGAACATCTAGTTAGGCCAGATGAAAGCAACACAAATAGTCTATAGTTGCCAGCAACAGTCACAGGGCCAAGCCCTTTCAAGGCTTCCATGAATTGGAAAATTAGCTAAAAATACTTTGCTTACTTTTTAAAGTTTTGAAATGTTCTATAGTTTTCATGAAGGGTGTAGAAATACAAAACCCGTTCTTTTGAACGTCAGGAAGATCATTACTGTTACCCTTCCTATAATGTTGTTTGTAAATTCTTAAAAAAAAAAATTTTTGAACTGTTTTGATATGAAAAGTGATATTCACGGTGAGAATGAACATTTTTAGACAGGATTTGTTACATTCAAATGACAGAAAGCAACAGTTTCAAAAGAAAGCCAAATAAAGTCTTGAATGTACTCAGTATATCAGTAACAATTTGGACATTTCACCATATGGGATTCAAACCCACAACTTTCTGGTCAAGTGTTCACTGCTTATCACCACACACCACTCATGTCGTCCTGATTAATGTGTGTGTGTTTTTTATATATATATATATAAATGGTTTAGCGTGTGTGTTTTGTGTCATTCTGTCTTATTTTTCCTTCAGAATTGGGGCGTTCAGCTGCAAAGGATAAGCTGCGGTCAGAGACGGTCAGCTGCGTCTCCCTGTGTTGTGGTCACAGTATGGGTTTGTGTTTCCCTGGTTAACCACTGTTTTGTGAGTAACGGATTTCCCTATTAAAAACTTGCTGCATTATTGGATCTTCTGTGTTCCTTGAGTGTGGATCGTGACAGTTGTGGGCGTTCAGCTGCACAGGATAAGCTGCGGTCAGAGACGGTCAGCTGCGTCTCCCTGTGTTGTGCTGGTGGTTCTTTGTCTGAATGCTGTGCTCACAGTGAGGTGTGGCGTGCCGTGGTGTGAGTGTGCACGTATGATTGATTACTGTGTCCTTCCTGTACCCAATTCTGAAGTGGTAGCCTAATGTCTGGGTGGATTTTATTTCTTTGAATTGTTGGTGTTTTTGGTGTTAAATAAAATTGGATATTTTTATTGATTTTAAATACATTTTTCTATTTTTATACTCAACCCATGTCTGATACCTGACTCAGTTGTAATGAAGCCTTGCTCTAATGTGAAAGGCATTTCCCCGGAAATAGGTCCCGGGTTGGCGTAGTCGGTAACTTTGTAGCCCACCTTAGTTCAGATTTAGCTGGAAAAATTCCTACTCCACAGATAATCGATAACAGATATAATGATCTTATTGAAAGAAATCAATGTTCGATGTTTCTTAAAGCAGTAGAAGAAAAATAAATAACAGACATTGTTAAAAAATGCAAAACTAAAACATCCACTGATTGTAACGATATAGAAAAATTTAATTGAGGGGATCTCAAAACCATTAACTTACATTTTTAATGTGTCATTCCAAAATGGTCAATTTCCAACAAAAATGAAAACAGCAAAAGTCATACCTCTGTATAAAACTGGAGATAAACACCATTTCATAAATTACAGGTCTGTCTCTCTATTTCCACAATTTTCAAAAATACTAGAAAAACTCTTCAATGACAGATTGGAGAAATTTATTGATAAATACAAATTACTTACTGACAGCCAATATGGATTCAGAAAAAGTAGGTCAAAATCACTAGCTTTAACTGAACTCATTGAAGAAATTACAAATTCTACTGACAAAAAGAAATATGGAGTTGGGGTATTCATTGATTTGAAAAAAGCATTTGATACAATTAATCATGAAATATTAATCAATAAACTGGAAAGGCTCGGGATCAGGGGGATAGTGCTGAATTGGTTAAACAGTTATTTAAAAGACAGGAAACAAATTGCCAAGTTGGGTGATTATACATTTCATTGTTTGGACATTGTGTGTGGTGTCCCCCAGGGGTCAGTATTGGGACCAGGATTATTTATTCTCTACTACATAAACAATGTATGTAAAGTATCTGAACTACTCAAATTTGTATTATTTGCAGACGACACAAACATCTTTGGTTCTGGTCAGAATTTACAGCAACTCCTGGACATAATCACTTTAGAATTTAGAAAAATAAAACAGTGGTTTGACACAAATAAGTTATCATTAAATTTGAGCAAAATTAAATTCATGTTATTTGGCAATTGTAAATCAATCAGTCAAGTTCAGTTACAGATAGAAAGTGTTAATATAGAAAGAGTATATTAAATGAAATTCCTTGGAGTGATTATAGATGCCAAGATTTGCTGGAAAACTCACATAAAATATATCCAAACAAAATTGTCTATAGAAGTATTTCAGTCCTTGCTAAAACAAGCACATTCTAGATTTGGGGAAACACATATCAAAATTCATTGCAATCATTATTTATACTTCAAAAAAGAGCAATAAGAATAATTCATAACAATGGATATTTGGAACACACCAACATTATTTTTACAGTCTAAAGCACTAAAACTACTTGATCTAGTTGAATTTCAAACAGTACTTATGTTCAAGGCAAGAAACAATTTATTGCCTGGCAATATACAGAAAAGGTTTCCTGAAAGAGAAGGGGGCTATGACTTATGGGGAATGTCAAATTTTAAGACTCACAGTTTTTGAACTACTAGGAAAAGTTTCTTTTTTTCTGTCAGTGGTGGTAAATTGTGGAATAAATTAAATAATGAGTTAAAGCAATGTACAAACATATTCCATTTTAAAAAGATGTGCAAAGAAATTATATTCCAGAGGTACAAAGAAACACAGTGCTAATATAACCTGAGCTTATATTGAATAATTTGTACATATTGTTGTGTATTTAATTGATTATAGATTTATTATTTATGTAGATTTATTATTTTGTAGGCATTTCCTTAAATATTGTAGTAAGGGTGTAAAGGGGTGTACATAAGTTTTACTATTTCCTACTCCTTTTTGTACATGTAAATGGAGTTTTTTTAAGTACTTAAAGTATGGAGTTTTATTTTGTTGTTCATCTGTTTTATTTACCATTATTATTATTATTATTATTATTATTATTATTATTATTATTATTTTCTTTCTGTATTTACATGTTCAAAATAAAGATATCAATCAATCAATCAATCAATCTGTTGGAGCTATTTTTTAGTTTTGTTTATTTAGGCTTAAAGGAACACTTTGACTTTTTGGGACTTTAGCTTATTCAACGTATCCCCCAGAGTTAGATAAGTCCATACATACCTTTTTCCTCTCCGTGCGTGCTGTAAGTCTGTTTGACGCACCCACTGCTAGCCTAGCTTAGCACAAAGACTGGATGTAAATGGATACAGCTAGCATACTAATCCCTAAAAGTGACAAAATAACGCCAACATTTTCCTATTTACATGTTGTGACTTGTATAGTCACAGTGTGTACAAATAACAAGGTAATATGAGACACAGCCACTTTTTAAACGTTTAAATACCGGGAACTATTTTATCAGAAGGCGAAGCACTGCTACTTGGGCGGAGTGATTACCGCAGCACCCGAGAAGCGCCGTGGTGAGGAGCAGAGAGTTCATTCAGAGTTGGAATAATAGAGTCAGCAATTACTAGTAAATGCAAAGTTTACAATCATGGGTGTTCGCTGTATTGTGAAGAGCTGCGACAATAAACAGGGGAGACCATGATGTTTCATAGAATTCCAACCAAAAACGCTTACCTGATGAACCAATGGCTACTTGCTCTGGATATAGACATCCAAACACACCTGTAGACATCATCAAGGACTATTTAGTTTGCTCAGAACATTTCACGGAGGACGACTATTTTGAAATAGTTTGAAATGCAATTTGCCACAGGGACCATGAAACGTGTGCTGAAGGATACGGCCATCCCATCGATAGTAAATTCAGGACAAAGTGGATCACCTGCGTAAGTGTTCCGTTATGTTTTTAGATGACTAGCCTACTGTTACAGTGCCATTAGCTAGATGTAATGTAACCTTAGTGACACTATTACATGAATAGGGTGCTCACTACTATTACAGGCATGTGTGCATATTTCGTGTATTGACAAACTGTATGGTATGGCTATACTACAATTACAATGTAATCCTTTATTGTCATTGTAACCTGTACAACGAAATTTAAAAGTGCCAAACAGTTGGTGCATCAATAAATCAAAATAAATAAATAAAAACAAAACAAAAACCTCCCCATCTTATTGGAGATACACACACACACACCACCATTCATTCTGTCATAATTATTGCACAAGCTAACTATATAGTATTGTTTTATGAATGTTTTTTATGGCATTAAGGGTGGTTATTGCTGTTGGATAACAACTGTTTTTAAGTCTGTTTGTTCTTGATTTGATTGTCCTGTATCTTCTGCCTGATGGCAACAGTTCAAACAAGGAGTGACCGGGATGGAAAGTGTCTTTAATAATGCTCTGAGCTTTTTTGGAGACTAAGGGCTGTAGATGTATGATGGCCCACTCTCACCCTCTGGGTGCGACAAGTGAGAAAGCTTTTAATCCACATACAGGTGGGGTATGGAATGCCTAGGTCCATTTGTTAATCAGTTAATCAGTTTTTGAGGAAGGATGGCGTTAAACGCAGAGCTGTAGTCCACGAAGCTCCCCTGCTGCTCTAGATGGGACAATGCAGCATGCAGGGCTGTAGCTACGGCGTCCTCTGTGGATCTATTAGCTCTGTATGCAAACTGGTATGGGTCCAGACTTTTTGGCAGGCATGATGTAATGTGACCCCTGACAAGCTTTTCAAAGCATTTCATCACCACTGGGGTGAGTGCGACTGGCCGGTAGTCGTTGAGGCTGGAAATATAAGTTTTTTTAGGCAGGGGGACGATGGTGGAGGACTTCAGACATGGTGGGACTGTGGATTCAGCCAGGGACTGGTTGAAAATCCTCATAAAGATTACAGCCAGCTGATCCGCACATTCATTTAGAACACGCCCAGAGATGCCATCTGGCCCAGCAGCCTTCTTCGGGTCCACGGCCTGTAGTGTATGCCTCACCTCATGCTCAGTGAAGGTGAAGTTACTATGGACCTTGGGGTGTGGTGTCGCTGCCATACTTGGTTCCACCTCAAAGCGGGCAAAGAAAGTGTTCAGTTCCTCTGCCAGCGAGGCCTTACCCTCAGCTGCTCCTACGGTGGACCTGTAATTGGTGAGCTGTTGGACTCCCTGCCACACCCGCCTGCTGTCATTACTTCCCAGATATGCCTCAATCCTCCGCCGATAATCCAACTTGGCCCTTTTGATGCCTCTTTTCAGGTCAGCCCGGGCCACAGTGTAAAGGGTCTGGTCACCAGACCTGAAGGCGGTGTTCCTCTCCCTCAGCAGCCGATGTACCTCCCTAGTCATCCAGGGCTTCTGATTGGGATAGACCCGGATCTGTTTTTCCACGGTAACAGTGCCTATGCAGTGACGTATGTAACACAGTACACTGTTCGTAAACATCTCCAGGTCTTGATGTAAAAACACATCCCAGTTGGTCCTATCAAAACAGTCCTGCAGCCGGTGCATGGCTCCATCAGGCCAGATTGTTATAGTTTTTGTGATGTTGGGCGTAATTTTCCTGAGGGGGGCATATACAGGAATTAACAGCAAAGACAAATGGTCAGACTGGCCCAAATGGGGTAGTGGTTTAGCCCTATAACCAAGTTTGATGTTAGAGTAAACCTTATCCAGAGTTTTATTTCCTCTAGTTGTGCATTTAACATGTTGATAGAAATGAGGGAGTACTAATTTCAAGTCTGCGTGATTGAAATCCCCCGCTATAATGTGTACTTTGTGCTAAGTGTTCAGGATATTTACTCTGTTGGCTGGTAATGCTACTATGCAAATGACTGCTAACCATTTTAGCATTAGCATCCGGTGGTATGTAAACAGCTGTACATTGAACTATGCATGATGATTATTACAAAATCACTTACTTGGTGGTTCATTATGTTCACTCGGCATGGGGCGTTTCTTCCAGTTGATCTTGTCACAACAGGAAAAAAAATCGACAACTGCCGGGTGTAGTAGGGCAGAGAAATCTTCTGTGGTAGTGACGCAAAGATTTTCATTGTCATCAAGCCTTGACATCGATGGCAATACCCGGTCCCATTCACTACAACAAAGGCACTCGGTTTCTGTCGGCATAGGTTGGCATGTTCCACATTTACCCCAACATTCCTTGTTCATTCTGATTCTCTCCTCGACCTCAGTCTGTTCGGCATCTTGTCTACCAGCTTCCAAAGTTTGTAACTCCTCATCTGTGTATTCTGGCTCAAAACAATATGGTTCTGGATCTTGGTTTGATACCAAATAAAAAACCTCTGACAATTCCTCAAAGTCAGCCATGATCACGAATCACGTTCGCTACTAGCTAGTTAGTCACGTTGGTTTTGTTGACAGAACGGCGCTTCTCGGGTGCTGCGGTAATCACTCCGCCCAAGTAGCAGTGCTTCGCCTGTGTCTCAAAGTGGCTGTGTCTCATTTTACCTTGTTATTTGTACACACTGTGACTATACAAATCACAACATGTAAATAGGAAAATGTTGGCGCTATTTTGTCACTTTTAGGGATTAGTATGCTAGCTGTATCCATTTACATCCAGTCTTTGTGCTAAGCTAGGCTAGCGGTGGGTGCGTCAAACAGACTTACAGCACGCACGGAGAGGAAAAAGGTATGTATGGACTTATCTAACTCTGGGGGATACGATGAATAAGCTAAAGTCCCAAAAAATCGAAGTGTTCCTTTAAGTTAAGTTATAGCCTAATTTATTTCCTTTCTTTTCTTGCTAAAGTTAATTTGTTTTATTTTGTATTTATGCTTATTTTTTTTGTTTACTTGTATTGTTGTTTATTGGTCACATGGTGCTATGTTAATTTACATAAGTAGGTCAAGGTGGGAGGGACCTCAGGCTGCGAGGGCATATGGTTTTTTACCAGCGTGAGAGAGGTAACAGAAAATGTCTGTGAGCTTGCTTATATGTGTAAATAAACCTCCTCAAACTCAATTTTGTTATGGACATTAGTTCACTTGGGTACCTCTAAACCTGCGTAAAGCCTAACCCATGATGTAGCCTCAGTGGCCATTTGAGAGGTTTGATATTATTAGTTTTGTTAAGTTAATGGACAAATAGCCACTACATTCCTATTAACATCTATATCAAAAATAAAACATTCGGACACAGTAGCTGTAATGAGAACATGGAGGCCAATTTTAATTACTATGAATTAATGTCACAGTTAAAAAATAAATAAAATCGATTATTTATGGCTACTGAAAATATGCTTAATTTTCATATTTAGTAGGGTCGTGGGCTTATTCATAGAGAATAAAATTTATTTTGGGGTGAGTTATGATGCCTTCACGTGCTATCAGAAATATAGCAAATACAAGTTTCCTAGTTCAAAATTGAAAAAAATTGTAATGAACTCCCTCTCAAGTCATGTTTACTTACTACTGAAAACTGTGATAATTTTGAGCTGGGAGTGACATTTTCTCTTTGTAGAATGATTGTATGGATAGGAACGAGGAAGTTGGATAAGGTTTGTGTGTGTGTGTGTGTGTGTGTGTGTGTGTGTGTGTGTGTGTGTGTGTGTGCTGAGGTGATGGTGATTAATATGCAGGTGCTGTCGATCTGTGTGTAGACTGGGGATTCCTGCATGTGAGCAGAATGAGGGATTATGGGAAATGTAGTGTTGGATGGTGACTGAGCTGGTGACCCTGACAATTATATTTTCAGAGAATAAATTGGGTGTTTATTGGATGCTTTTTAAATTTTACGATGGGGTCCCTCACATGAGGATCATATTTGGCGATACGAGGTATCACTTCAGAGTGGGTTTTTTCATGGTACAAAAACCCAAATAAATAAATAAATAAATATAAAAATTTACAAAAAATTCCACATCAGCTTTTTGTAGCATGATCCTCCATGGTTTTTAAGTGAATTGTGCCTACATTTTTCATCATTTCTTTCATTATCTGGTTGTTGGGTTTGTCTGATTTTTTCTGACGAACTGTACATGAAGCAAACAGCCTTAAAAATTAATCATTTTAAATCACATTTTTATTTTGTTGGCAGTTTTCATGATGGCTTTGAGATTAAATCACACCAGTTCAGCCTTAACCACCATTGGAGTTTTGACAAAAAATTGCCAAAGAACTGATTTGTAATAAAAAAAGAGTGTATGTTGTATTGTAAATCAAATATTACATACCAAGTTACACACTTCACCATACTTTACATTTTTATTTGTTTTAAATATAAATACTGTTTATGGAAATCTTTCACAAACTTCCTGATGCCAGTGATATATTTCATTTTATTTCACCTGTCTTAAAGATCTTATAGACCATTACTCTTGAACTTTGAAGTGCAGCAACTTATGCAGTTTTGTTTATTGAGTTAAACTTCATCCTCTGTGAAACATCACTTCTGATAAAACCGCACAGGAAACATAAAGATAGAAATCACACAGACATATGAAGAAATAAAACATCTGGTGAAGAAACAGGGAACACGACTGAGCCAGCAGATTCCAGTTTAGCTTTTTACAGCATGACTGGTTACGGCTGACAACTTTTGAGTTCAGCTTGGGTTGATATACAGAAGCATTACATGCAAGTGACAAATGGAAACAGCCAAAAAAAAAAAATCCATTCCTAATCGGCTTACTGCCAAAAGCACAGCATGACTAGCATTCTGCCAAGATGAAATATGTGTCCTCTTTTAGCTACAGAAATAAGTGTGGTGAACCTCAGTCACGTTATAGTCACTCCCAGCTTCATGTCTCTAGAGCTTCTGTGTTGATTGTTGACTCATTGAGAAACCTTTTACACTCCTTTTACAGAGTTTCTGAACTCCACAATAATGACTCAAGCAAAGTTACTCAAACACCTTTCTTCCCCATTGTGATGTGTGTATAACTTGAGCTCGAGAGAGAGAAATAACCAGAATCTCGAGGAACGAGTTGTAAATAGAGACAGATCTAATCTGTCTAAATGTGTCTCAGATGATCCAGTGTTATTCTCTCTACATGATCAACTTCATGAGGATAAAAATGAGTAAAATGATTTTAGAGCAGAGGAAGGAGATGATGACACAAATCTGACCAAATAAAAAAAGATTCATGACAACTGTGAATAATACAGTAACTTACAACTTTACTATGATATTTAATATTCACTGCATGATAAAGATTCAGCAGAAGAGCTTGTGTTTGAATGTAAAGTGTTATTGTGTGTCAAATGAGGGTCTGTAAAATTATTAGAAAACATGAGATTAGTTTCCACTGTTATGCTTATTAATAATCAACTATATATTTCTTAGAGGCAAAATTAAAGAAACGGGAAAAGATGGCGGATCCTGCCCTGGGTGGTTGGGAAGGCTCCACTCATGTGCTAGGATTTTACAAACATTTTAAACATTTTAAAATTGCCATCTTAAGTTTTCTCAGATTACTTTTTAAGGTAATTCTCTGGTCTTTAAACAATTTGCATCATGGAATTGTGAAGCGGGGCTGTGGGAGTAAAAGCAAACATGCGCAACGCAATGCCGGCATGTATTTCATCACCTGTGGCGTCTTGGTATTGATGCCTGTTTTACTCACGGGTAATCCACCAAAGACTCATCCCTTTATCATTGATCCACTGGGCATTTTATCAGAAAAATCACAACTATACCTTTTTGGATTTGGTTACGCCGCAGCCTTTACACGGATTCTGAATGATGGCAGAGCGCAGGTCTTTAAGCCAGCGCTCACAATTACAATGCGGCGCACGAATAGCTTATCTTCAGCCAAAGTAGTGTTGCTACTGCTCCTACTATCGGGAGATGTTAATCTGAATCCTGGATCACTTTTCCATTCAGAGCCCAACTCAACAGCGCATAAAAACATTCAGATGCAGATGCAGTCAGCGTCACCTGCAGTGATACTCCAGCCGGTTATAACATCTAAAACATCTTCGTTACTCGCCTTGGCTCCGGTGCTGGGTGGCGTTTCTTCCAGTGGAGCTGTGTGCACTGTCCCCGTGTGTCGGCCTGTCGGAGAGGGGGGTTTCGTCGGCGTGGTTCCCGAGGGGAGGCGTGGTCGGGTGGATGGACCGGTCCGGCCGTTTCTGGTGGAGACGCGGAGCCGGGTGGCAGTAAACGAACAGGCGCTCTGGGAGAGCATGATGGACTGGAGCGGTGGTTGGGGCTGCAAGCTCCGGGCCCAGAGTGTCCAGCGGCAGTGGAGTTTGATCGGTCTGGGACCACTATCATGGACACTGGGGTGAGTTATGCGCCTCATACTGATCAATGTAGTATACAAGCTACAAATTGTCAATATGATGATGGCCCGTCAGTGATGGTGGATGAAGGTCAACAAAGACAGAGTCCCGCGAGGGACAAAACACCTGCAATAAATCGCGCAATGTTGAAACAGTGGAAGTCAAGACTCTTTCAAACTGTTAATCATGCTAGAATCATCTGGAACTCTGAAACAAAACCCAAAGGAATATTGGGAGGACATATAAATATCAGAAGCGTATTGCCAAAAATAGGCCAGATTCACAATTTACTTATTGACTCTAATTTAGATTTTCTGTACATATCGGAGACTTGGTTGAATCATAATGTTCCTACTGACTTAATTAACCTACCAGAATACACTTGCTATAGGAGAGATAGGGCCAAAGGAAGGGGAGGGGGTGTTTTAATCTATATTAGGGAGCATTTTAAAAGTTCAGAACTTGAATTGAATGTAAACATGGAGTGTTTGGGATTGAATATAATTCTCTCTCCAAACATGAAATTTAACATAGTCGTGCTTTATAATCCTCCATGTCACGATGTGAATTTCTACAATGAACTGAAGAACCTTCTTTCTCTTGCTGACAATGGCTGTGAATGTATGATATTTGGGGACTTTAATATTAACTGGATGGTTAAAAGTGGTAAATTACAATTAAAGTCAACTATGGAGAAATTTAAATTCAAACAGCTGATTGATAGACCCACTCGACTCACTAGAAAAAGTGAAACCCTTATAGATCTGATTTTTACTAACAGGCCAGAGAGAGTAACAAAAACATATAATCTCATTACTGGCCTCTCAGATCATAATATGACACTGATTGTGAGAAAGTTAACTAAAAAACGCTTACTTCACAATAATAATACAAAAAATTCAATTATAACAACAGGGATTCCTAAATCTAAAGAAGCCAATTTTGAATATGACTTAAAGGAAGTTAACTGGGAAAAGGTAATTAGAGAAACAGACTTAAACTATAGCGCAAACAATTTTAACTCTGTGTTAAGTGACCTAATAAGTAAACATACAAAAACCTGGAAAAGTACACCTAAGAAACATTCTCTTCCATGGTTTAATAGTGATATCCGTCAGATCATTAAAAAGCGAGATATTGCTCTTAAAAAGTCCTTAATAACAAAAACGTCTCGGTTACGTATGTAACCTTAGTTCCCTGATAGGGAACGAGACGCTGCGTCAAGCTGTGGGAACGCCTCTGCGTTGTGCGTCCTGAAGCACGTATGGAATCAGCCCAATGGAGAGATGGAACGTCATAGGCGGGTGACGTCATCGACCAGGAAACTATAAAGCACCCCATAAACACAAGCGCAATAGCTTCTGATAGGCCTGAAGGAAGCGCTAGCGGGAATGCCGGGAGTATGGTGGAATGACGCAGCGTCTCGTTCCCTATCAGGGAACTAAGGTTACATACGTAACCGAGACGTTCCCTTTCAAGGGAACTCGAGCTGCGTCAAGCTGTGGGAACGCTAATACCCACGTCGCCATAGGACCAAGTGACCGCCATGTGAGAACTAGCGCACAGAGGGCGAGAGCACCTGTGCCCCAGGGGAAGGAATTAAGTCTAGGTCATAGATCTTAATGAAAGTATGCGGTGAAGACCATCCAGCTGCATCACAAACGTCACTGAGGGAAACTCCTGACAATAAGGCTTTAGAAGCCGCCATACTCCTGATAGAGTGGGCTCGTACAGCCAAGGTGAAGGCTGACCAGCCGACTCATAGGCAAGTGAGATAGCCTCGACCACACACTTGCTTATTCTCTGTTTAGACACGGGACACCCCTTCTTGGGTGGCCCAAAACATGCAAATAGTTGTTCTGACTTCCTCACAGGGCAGTTCTGTGGATATAGGCGTCTAACGCCCTAGCAGGGCAGAGTAAATTAAGTTTCTCCTGGTCAGACGACATAAATGGAGGAGGACAGAAGGCCTGCAGAACTGTAGGTCTAACAACATTAGTAGGGACCTAGGGAACGTAACCTGGTCTAGGACGCAACCAAGCCAGGCGAAAATTCCAGGCACAAGGGTGAAACCGACAGAGCCTGCAAATCACCGATTCTCTTTAGAGAGGAGATAGCAAGAAGAAAGATAGTCTTAAACGTGAGAAACTTCTCAGGAACTTCTTCGATAGGTTCAAGAGGAGCTTGGGAAAGACCTTCTAATACGATGGCCACATCCCACGCCGGCACCCTCGTACGAACTGCTGGCCTCAGCCTCAATGTGCCACGAAGGAAACGAGTTATAAGCGGGTGTCTCCCCAGAGAAACTCCACTGAAAGGGACGTGGTGAGCAGCCAGTGCCGCCACATACACCTTTAGTGTGGAGGGGGATAGCCCTGTGGAGAAGCGCTCCTGCAGGAATTCCAGCACTGCACCCACTGGGCCGTTAACCGGGTCCTGCAGGTGTCCTCCACACCAAGAAGTGAAAAGTTTTCACTTCAAGGCATAAAGCTTCCTCGCGGATGGAGCTCTGGAGTGAAGAATGGTCTCAACAACCTCGGTTGAGAGACCAGAGTTCATGAGCTGGGCCCCCTCGGAGGCCAAGCCCACAGTACTGGGCGGGGATGAAATATCATGCTGCCCGCCTGAGACAGTAGATCCCTCCTGACAGGGGGCTCCAAAGGAGAACCGTCCAGGAGAGAAATCAGGTCCGCAAACCATACTCGGGCCGGCCAGAACGGGGCTACTAGTAGTAGGCTGACCCCGTCCCGGCGAACCCTCTCCAGAACTCCAGGTAGCAGAGCAATCGGGGGAAAGGTGAACAGACGTGACCTCGGCCACGGCTGCCCCATAGCGTCCAACCTCAGAGGGGCTGGATGGCTGATGGAAAACCACAGATGACAGTGCGTGGTCACCTTGGAAGTGAATAGGTCCACCTCGGCGCGACCGAAACACACCAAAGGAGCTCCACCACCTCGGGGTGGAGACTCCAACCCCCCGGCCTCGGCCCCTGCCTCGACAGGGAGTCTGCTACCACATTCAAATACCCAGGAAGATACATTGCTCTCAGAGATAGTAACCTCCCTTGGGACCACAGGAGGATCTGACGGGCCAACTTGTAAAGCCGGCGAAACCGCAGGCTCCCCTGATGATTTATATAAGAGACCACCGACGTGTTGTCTGACTGAACTAACACATGATGACCTCTCAGGTCTGCTAGGAAGTGTTTCAGAGCCTGGAACACCGCCAACATCTCTAGACAATTTATAAGCCATGATAGATGATGGTCCTGAAACAGACCTTGGGCTGGACGACCACTCGTGACCGCCCCCCACCCTGTGAGGGAAGCATCCGCCATTAGCGCCACGCGACCCAGCACAGGACCTTTGAATAGGAACCAAGTTTCTTTCCACATGACCAGAGCACGAAGGCAGCGCCGCGTGACTTTGACCGTGCGGAGCGGATTTCCCCTCGGGGAGAATCCCTTGGTCCTGAGCCACCACTGCAGCGGTCTCATGTACAACAGGCCGCAAGGTATAACGTTGGACGCTGCTGCCATCAGACCCGACAGTCTCTAAAACTGTATTACAGTAAGTAGCTGGCCTAGCTTTACTTGTTTCACAGCTGAGAGAATCGAAGCGATGCGGGTCGGAGCGAGTCGCGCCTGCATCGAAACCGAAACCCAAACGACACCCAGAAAAGTGGTCTTCTGAGAAGGAGATAATACACTTTTCTTTGCGTTCAGCCTCAACCCCAACTTCCTGATATGAACGAGAACGACATCTCGATGCCGAACCACCATCGTGAAAGTGCGGGGAGATAAAGCTAGGTCAAACAGAAGAACCCTGTGCTGGTACACCTCGCCCCCAAAGGCGAACCTCAGGAACTTCCTGTGTTGTGGAAGGATGGAAATGTGGAAGTACGCGTCCCTTAGATCTATCGTGACAGACCAGTCCTCGGATCTGATCTGTGACACGATCTGCTTGATAGAGAGCAACCTGAATTTTGGCTTCCCTACCGAGCGATTCAATAGGCGCAGGTCTAAAATTGGACGCAACCCCCCATCCTACTTTGGAACGATGAAATATCGGCCGTAATAGCCTGACTCCACACTGGGAGGAGGAACCCGTTCTATAGCCTCCTTTTGAAGGAGTGCTTTCACCTTTTGTTCCATAACCAGAGCCTGCTCGGGGCCCACCACTGTAGGCAGAACCCCACTGAATCTTGGTGGACGACACCTGAATTGGATAGCATAATCCTTTTCTATTGTCTGCAGGACCCAATGAGATATTTTTGGAAGGCTTTTCCCCTCTGCCAGAAATTCTACTAAGGGTACCAGTCTCTCGAGACTGGCCTCTGGTGTAACTTGAGCAGCAAACGCAGCGCCCTGTAACGGCACACCGGCAGGGAACAACTGGTTTAACCGCTCTGAAACCCTCCTCAGAGGGAGCGAGCGTCCCTCGGGAAATCGCTCGCTGGGACCGTCTGTGCCCCGGCATTAAGGCGGGGTTGGCAGAACGGGCCCCTGAGGGCACCGAGGAGGAATGGGCACCGTAGAAAGAGGTGAACACCTTTCCGCCTCGGTGGGAACCACCCTCAGTGTCCTGCGCGCCGTGGCGCCAGGACTTCTTCTCAGCCGAAGCCTTCTTAGCTAATATAACTGTCCTCAGATCAGTTCTATTACTGGGAGATTTTGGCTGAGAGTGCCGCGGCTGAGCCCACTGTCCAGCAGGGGGAGCACGAGACGCGACACTCTGCTTCAGCGCCTATGTGATGAGCTCGCAGACGGCCGGGGCTGCTCCCGCCCAGCAGTCCCAGGGACATGAATTTTTAAAAGGGAGAAATTTGTTAAAAGCTGTTGTTTGCTTTTCCTTCTCCTGGAATTTATTGATGACAGAATTTACAGCATCGCCAAATAAACCCAGGGAGGGAGAGAGGAGTGTCTAAAAGGAAAGCTTTTCCTTTCCCCTTTATATTTGTCTGATTTAACCACAGATGTCTTTCTACGGCCACGCAGGGAAAAATCAGCCGCCTGACGCAGTTCGCGAACCACGTCAGCACTGACCTCCTCACTCTCACTCACGTCCCTCAGCAGGTCAGCCTGGTATGCCCGTATTTTTTTTCTTTCATAATAGACATAGCAGCAGACATGACCTGCTGCCGAATACGCTTTACCCACAAAAAATGAAATATTCATAAGAGGCTTGGTGGGTAATGCCGGTGCCTTAACAGATGACGCAGCCTCGAGGGAGAGAAAACTCGCAAGCGTCTCTACCACGCGAGGCATAGCCGAACAACCATATGATTTATCCCCCACCATATTTAAATATGTTGAAGTCTGGGGCCTAAACATTTTCTCTATATGACACCGGTTTTTCCCACGATTTCGACACCTCAGTGTGGAGATTGGGAAAAAAAAGACGGCACGCACCGGCGTGGAGGTTGCACTCGTGACGGCGAAATCTCTCATCTAATTTTAATTTAGAAACAGACTCCTGTCTAGTCACTGGCCATACAATGCTGAGTTTTTCTACAGCTCTTGTTAATACCTCCACTAGCTCATCGCTTTCGGGAGTGTAAGGTGGCGAATCCTCCACATCTCCCTTATATATACTAGCAACATCCAGCTCCTCAGAACTGGATAGAAGCAACACTGGTGCCTCAGCCCGAGCGGAAGAAACCGCAGCGCGTGCTTCCGAATACGGGACTGAGGCACTGGATCTCACAGGTGAAGGGAGAGAAAAGGCAGAGCCCGTCTCTAACCCCGCTGAGAGATCCATATGCGATCCCCACGATACGCGTCGTCGCTCTGCCTCGGCAAGAGCGGGACCCGAACCGCGGGGAGCGCGCCCCGAACCGCTCTCCTCGAAGAGCGCCCGGCGGGAGCGGAGCGTCCTTAATGGCAGACGCTCGCAATGCTCACAATCAGCTCCCTCGAGAGCTGACTGGGCATGCTACACTCCCAAACAAACAACACAAAGAACGTGTGTATCCCCACTCGTTAAATAACGCGAGCAGGGAGGGACACACTCCCTAAACTGCTGTTTGTTCGCCATATCTCTCTTAATATATATATATATATATAAATTGTTTGTGTGGTGCAGAGTATGTAAGGACAGACAATATTCACACAGGGACAGATTCACATATAGCGCGACTGAAGGCACAGAAGCTATTGCGCTTGTGTTTATGGGGTGCTTTATAGTTTCCTGGTCGATGACGTCACCCGCCTATGACGTTCCATCTCTCCATTGGGCTGATTCCATACGTGCTTCAGGACGCACAACGCAGAGGCGTTCCCACAGCTTGACGCAGCTCGAGTTCCCTTGAAAGGGAACTAATACTGACCACCTTATTTATACGGGCTTGAGGAACAAGGTAGTATCAGAGCTGCGAAAGTCAAAGACTAAGTATTTCTCTAAACTAATTGAAGAAGCCAGTGGCAATAGTTCTAAAATGTGGCAACATATAAATAGACTTACTAATTCAAGTAGATATAAACACTCAAAAATAAATGGTCTTAAAGTTTGTCATAATCTGATTCACAGTAATGCGGCTATTGCAAATGTTTTTAATACTTTTTTTATCAACTCTGTTAAAGAATTAGCAAGTAATTTTAAATATATCGAACCATCTCTTGAAGAGCTTGACAATGCTCATACAGGCTCCTTCTGTATCAAAGAGGTATCTTGTGATAAAGTTAAAAAGGTGATTGTAAACATGAGTAACTCTATGTCTAAGGACATATACAACATACATGCTGCATTAATTAAAAGATATGAAAGCTGTCTGTTAGAGCCAGTTACTTACTTAGTCAATTTATCAATACAAACAAATATGTTCCCAGAGAGCTGGAAAACAGCAATAATCGCACCGGTCTACAAATCGGGGGATAAGGAAATATCAAGCAACTACAGGCCTATTGCTATCCTTCCTGTAGTCTCTAAAGTTCTGGAAAAGATTGTCGCTGAGCAATTAGCGGAACATTTAGAGTCTAATCAGTTGCTTTATCCATTACAGTTTGGATTCAGAGACAAATATTCCACCGAAACAGCTAACTGTTATTTGATCAATAAAATTAAAGAATCACTGGATAAAGGAAATGTTGTTGGGGCGGTGTTCCTGGAACTAAAGAAGGCCTTTGACACGGTAAATCATAGTATCTTGCTACATAAGTTAAATCAATTTAAAATGTCTTCAGAAGCTTTGCAGTGGTTTAGGTCTTATTTGGGTGGGAGACAGCAATGTGTAAGTCAATGGGGTGAAGTTACCTCTGCAAGCCAACAACTTGGGAGTACCGCAAGGGTCTGTACTTGCCCCTTTGCTGTTCACAATGTATATAAATGACCTACCAAAATGCTGTCCAGGCGTAAACTGTCAGATGTATGCAGACGATACTGTGGTCTATGTTTCCACTAAAACACCCAGTCTGGCAGGTGAACACCTGACAACAGCATTAAAGAATATCTCTAACTGGCTCGAGTTATCTCATCTATCGCTACATGTTAAGAAAACAGTCTCCATGTGTTTCTCTATACGAAATAGGCCGGTTAGCGATATGTTTGAGGTACAAATTAAAAATGAAGCAATAGAAGCAGTCAATGAAGTCAAGTACCTTGGGATTATCCTGGATAAAAATTTAAAATTTGATAACCATGTTAAGTACATCTGCAAGAAGGTCAGACCAAATATAAATTGTTTTCGGTTTATAAGAAGGGATTTACCCTGTCACACTGCAAAACTATATATGCATGCAATGATATTTTCACACCTATCATATTGCGTCACATCATGGTCACAAATCTCACCAAATAAATTAATACCGATTTTCTCACTCTAAAAACAGGCAATAAAAATCATGGACCGGAAACCCATGAGATGGCATCATTGTGATGTTCTGAGAAAGCATAAGCTTCTTGGCTTTGACAGTTTAATTGATTTTAATTATACTAAATTGGTTTTCAAATGTTTAAATAATCATGTTTCACCGCAGTTTTCTAGATTAATCAGTAGACGCCAAAGTTCTCAGGGGGCGAACACACGAGCAACTATCAGAGGTGACTGTTTAGTCCCAAAGTGTAAGACCTCCTTTGGTCAGTCTGCCTTCTCAGTAAAGGGGCCAAAACTCTGGAATGCTTTGCCTTCTGAATTAAAACTAGAGACCGATGGCAAAGCTTTTAACAGAGGACTTAAACAATGGCTAAAAACTGAACAGCAGTGCTCGCACGAATAACAAATCTCTGACTCTGATGCTTCTGCTTTATAATTTATGTATGCAATTTGTTATTTCTTTGTCTGTAATTATATGGTATATTTTCAGTTATTCTTCTCTGTTAGTAGTTTTAGTATTATTTTGCATACTAGTCTTGTTATTGTATTTTATTTCCAAAAGCCTCCCGTGGACAGGTGTTGTAAATTAGCATTTGTGCTAAAACACTTAAACAAATGCATATGGTTCGTCCAATGTAATTGTATGTCCATGTTAAATAAATAAAAATAAAAAAAATAAAAAAAAATTAGTATATTATCCAAGTTACCAGAGTGTGTTAAAGATATGGATGAGCAGTAATTGTCTTATTAATGATGATAATCATAAATAACATGATATTATTGATGAGACATAATCCTGTACACAGTATCTGTTGGTGAATAATATGTTGGTGAATAACTTCATTACTTTCTGTGAAATAAGCATTTATAGAGAAAATGTGGAAACAACATAGAGAAAAAACCACAGTGTGTGAACTCAGGGCCAGATGAGTAATAAACAGTTTCCTGCACCTCTAAACAGTGCATCACATGTGCACCATCTGAGACAAAACCCAGAAAGTGCCTATGGCAAAAAGTTGAGCCTTCACATTTTCACATTTCAGGAGATGTCAGAGCACTTTTTGTACAGTTATAAAGTCAGTTCTGCTCTCAGACTCTCATTAAAACACTGGAGCTTCTCTCTTTCCAGATCATCACAAGGTAATTAAACACTTTCATCTTTGACCATTTTATAACAGTATTTTGTTTAGAAATTAATTATGAACAGAGATGTTATTGTAAAAATTATTGTTGTGAAACTGAAATATAAATATGTTTTAAACTATAAAATCACTAACAAATGTGAAATTTCATTTAACTATATATTATATCTCTGTATTTTTACAGATTTGTGCAGAATCTGAATACAAAAGAAATGAATGCATGACAGGAATATATCTGGACTATCACAAACTACAGAAGAAGGATTTATCTTTCTATATTCAGTGATTTTATAAACACTCTGGATTATTCTACATCTCTCTTCTTCTCACAGGTCACAAACATGTTTCTAAACACATTTCATTTCTCATCTTTACTGAGGAGCTTTACTTCATATCCATGACTGGATTATTTGCTATTTTATCAGAAATGTTTTAATTCTATATTTGAAGTGCATGTTATCTGTGACATGATCTGAATCTATATCATCAGTTAAGTCTCTGTATTATAATTATGATTATAACGGGTTGTTTTCTTCATTTACAGTCTCTGTTGATCCAGTCGAGCTGTAAAGTGTCGTTCTGATGAATCAAATATGATCAAACATGAGGTGAGAAGAGAAAGATGATTATGATCAGGACTCATAACATCACATTTATATATTTATCATCATCATTGATTATTATGAATATTGTAGTGTTAATCTGAGATGTTGTAATAACACTGAGCTCATGCAGATGTTGATCAGGAGTTGACCTGATGTCTCGTGATATGATGTTATATCGCTTTAATGAAACTCTGTCTGTGTGATTGAACAGATTCAAATGAAGAGGAGAAAGAAAATCAGCAGAAATCACAGATCAGCAGAAAACAAGAAGACTGAGAGAAAAATGGAGGACAGAAATGAGACACAAACCAGTGAATCACGAGAGGAAAGAGGACAGAGACTTTATAGATCGAACAGTATGGAGAGACTAAAGCCAAACTGTGAGTGTTTGATTATTATTGAACTTAATTCAATTTATGTTTTAGTCTGTTTTACATTGAGAACATAATCCATATATATGAGGATACTATGATATATATATTTGTGATTTCTAGTGTCCTGTGATCCAGACGGGCCTGTAAAGTTTGATTCTGATGTCAAAACTGAGGAGAAATTCTCATCAAACCCTTCATCATGTTCTCAAGAACACACAACATCACTGACATCCATCAGCAGCTGAAGACCTGAACATCTTCATCATCATCATCATCATCATCATCACTGACATCCATCAGCAGCTGAAGACCTGAACATCTTCATCTTCTTCATCATCATCATCATCATTATCATCATCATCATCTTCATTATCACTGTTGGGTCCCTCACTAATTAGATGTTATTTGACTAGGAATTTTATTTGACATTACAAGTTTTGCATCTTTGCAGGACTGTGATATGAAGAGTGTGCAAAAGTAGAATATTTTATCAACAGTGTGAAAATGAACAGCACACAACCGGCATAAACATCAATTTTTAATGAGTTCAATATGCGTCACATGACTAAACTTACATCATCGTTTTATACACCTCAGCTCAGTTTTCCCAGTCCACACTACAACATGAAAACAGCGTTATCAAATTTATCCACTTTGGAGAGTGTTTTCAAAAAGCTTTGTTTTCATAAATAAAAATGCCATCTTAGTGTGAACAGAAGGCCAAAACGGAGAGAAAAATATGATTTTTCAAACGTAAATGGAGGCTATTAGTGTGGACAAGGCCTTAGATCTGGTGACTAAAAACACATCTCTTTTTGTCCTTCTGTCCACACTGCGGGTACGTTTACAAGACAACGACATGCGTAAAACGTCTCAGGTTACGACTGTAACCTATGTTCCCTGAGAACAGGGAACGAGACAATACGTCAACGACGTTATGGGGAACGCCTCAGGCGTGACAGGTGTCTGAAATCACTATCAAATCACGTCAATCATATTGACCGGCGACAGCCCGTGAATGATTAACGTGCGACCTGGAAGTATAAAAGGGCGCCTTGCAAACATGACTAATCACCTTATCGTCTGAAGGGACTGTACGGTAGGCAAGCCCCGAGGCATGGCAGGGAGACGTATTGTCTCGTTCCCTGTTCTCAGGGAACATAGGTTACAGTCGTAACCTGAGACGTTCCCTTTCGAAGGGAACTCAACAATACGTCAACGACGTTATGGGGAACGATATACCAACTCCGCCATGCTAAGGGGAGTGCATGCCAAGTGGCAGTGACAACTGTCAGAACCAGCAACTTCAAATGAAACGCTAGAACCACTCACCCTCAGGTCACACTGGGCTGCATTGAATGCAGTGACAGCATTCCCTACGGTCATAGCCCAAGCTACAGCCTCACAGAAAAACCTTCATAAAATGGTTAAATGAAAGGTCTACCTGGGCCGGCTCCGGGCCTGGAACCACAGCTTCCAATTAGAAGGGGTCCCTTCTAGGGAATGTGGCTAGGGAACCCGAAGGAACCCCAGCCAGTCACTATTCAGGGGAACGTACTCACCCCGAAATGCCACCAGGACGGCCTGACCTGGCGTCAGTACATAGACACTTAGTCTGGCCAAATCCTGTCTGTCTGAAGACAGAGCCTCTGGACAACAAAGCCTTAAGTAAGGCATCCAACCCGAGGGACTGCGAAGCTGGCAGTGAACCCTCGGCCCGGATCTCGGAGACGGGATATCCCGGAGAATATGACTCAGCATAGTGCTTTGTGGGGAGCTCACCTTCAGGGAGGCCTGGTGAGGCCTACTACCCAACCGTACTCATCCAAGGAGGCCTGGAGGAGCCTACTACCTGATAATCACAGCATGTGGGAACTCACCTTCAGGGAGGCCTGGTGAGGCCTACTACCTGACAGACAAAATATTTGGGAGCTCACATTCAGGGAGGCCCAGAGCGGCCTACTACCTGACAGCCACAATATTTGGGAGCTCACATTCAGGGAGGCCCAGAGAGGCCTACTACCTGATAGCCAACGTAAGTGGGAATTCGCCTTCAGGGCGGCCGGGTGAGGCCTACTACCTGATAACCATCTTAAGTGGGAATTCACCTTCAGGGAGGCCTGAGTGGCCTACTACCTGAAAACCACTGGTAGCTTCGAGCCCTGAGTCCGGGTGATAGTATAAGGTGGCCTGCTAAGGCCAGCCAGCTGGGGACTCGCCTATCAGAGAGGCCTGGTCGGGCCTACTAGCTAATAGCAAGTCATATTCTGCCATAAAGTACACTGATGGGAACCATACCACACAAGCATAATTTACTAATGGGCTTCCAGTAGCGCTATAAGGTATGTCCCACAATGTTGGGACTCACCTCCGAGGAGGCCTGTTTAAAGGCCTACTACCCATCAGTGAGTCAACTGCCCGAACCACCAAGGCCAACCACGTAAAGTGAGCTGGCCTACAGTGCCCTCTAGGGGGCTGTCCAATCAAGGAGGCCTGCTGAGGCCTACTACCTAATGGCGCAGCCTTCGTTGGCAGAAAAGCTGTTTACACAGCGCCTACAGCATCCTGGTGCCTAATCACATTGCCCATGGCAGTGTACTCCACAAGAAAGCTAGCACCCTCAAAACAAGGGGAGTACAACATACGCCACTCTGCAATGCTAAATTTTTAGCAGATCGCCTTTATTATCCCTGGCACAGCCTAGGCCAGCTACAGAGGCGGCCCTGGTGAGGGCCAGCCTGCAGGCATAGATCTATCTGAGGGCTCGGAGGAGCCACAGCCTTACTAAAGAATATAGTCTGTATTATTCCATACAAAGGCTGTAGATCGCTCAGCCTAATGAAAACCCAAACAGAGCTCAAGGGGCGAAATACTCAGTCGAAGTCAAACGGACCCGTGGGCCGGACATAAGATCTATCTGAAGCTCTAGCGTCAGTCAACACTCTAAGAGAGAGACCAACTACTCTACCCTGAGGTGGCTAACAGCCCGAAGGCTAACATAGTTATCGTTCTGGCCTCCTAATGGGGAACTTCAGGGCCCTAATAATCCAGGAAACTCTCTTACCTTATTACCTGATGACATGACCCCATAGCTCTATACAGGGAACGAGGTCTGTAGAGAGATACATTTCGGAATTTTAATTCACAAAAATTTACTCTTGAAAAGACCAGTCAGCTCACCTGCGGCATGCGGAGTGAAGACTCGCCAGATAGTTCTTTATGAACCTGGGGTCCCCACTTTACATGCCTGAAAGAGGCGTTTCTACTAACCAAGCCTAGGCGGGCCATTGGAACATCGTTCTTATCACAGGCCCAGCCCCAGGCCTGATGTAATGAACGTCTGGGGAGTCAGAAGAGAGGAGAGGGCTGGATTTCTTTTTAACGAAGCCCTCCGGGGAGATTATCCATCAGCGACGCTGTATGCGCTTGTGCTGGATAACCTCCCTCAGATCCCTCTTCTTGCGGGAGTCACGCCTTTTCTGCGCCCTGTTCCTCCACGGAGGGGGCGCACGAGAGGCGACACTGGCTCTCTGGCCCTGTCTACGGTCCTCAGACCGTGAAGGGCCAGGCCCTCCCGCCTGCCTGGGCGTGGAACCGGATCTCAGCGGTATGCAGGTCCTAAAAGCAGCTGAGCGCGCCTTCGCCTCCCTGAACTTCCCAAGCACCGCCTCCACGGAGGGGCCAAAGAGTTCAGAGGGCGAAACCGACGAATCGAGGAGAAAGGCCTTCTCTTTCTCCTCAACGTCGGCCAGGTTTAACCAAAGCTGTCTCTCCGTGGCCGCCATCGCCGCCATCGACCGACTGATCGTGGCAGCAGTCTGTTTGGTGGCCCGGAGCGCAAGAACCGTGGTTCGGCACGGCTCAGTAACCGCCTCAGGGGACATCCCTGCCCCCTGGTCGAGATCCTGCAGCAGGTCGGCCTGGTATGCCTGCAGCACCGCCATGGTGTGCAGGGAAGCACCAGCCTGAACTGCTGCCGTGTATGCTCTGCCATTCAAACGCGCTTTTGTCTTTAGCGGTTTGGATGGCAGAAATGGAGCTCTCAGTGTCGACGCCTGCCCAGACACAAGATAGTTCGCAAACGACTCGTCAAATGGGCGGCATCGACACATACCCATGCTCTGCGATCCCCTCAACATCAGCGAAATTAACCCGCTAATGTCAGTGAATACTGGCAGAGTATGGGCTCTTCCACGCCCTCTAGATCTCTGTGTGAAGATCAGGAAGGAATGGAAGGCTCACCTGAGCTGGTGGTGTATGGCCGGGGAGAAACCGATCGCCGAGCCTACCGCGAGCGGTCTCTCCTCTAGCGCGTTGCCATGGCAGCTACAGCCTGTTGGCGGCGCGCTCCACAACATCCACCAGACCTGCATACACGGGGCAGGGTGGCTGAGAGGGTTCTGGATCTACCTGATTATAAACCTCCTCAACCATCTCCTGCTCGTCCTGAAGAGCAGCAACTGCAGGAAACTGTCGGTGAAAAATCCTCAACATCAACCTGCAGTTCGCCCTCGTCAGCCGTCGAATCATCTGAGAGGTTTACAGCACTCTCAAGATGATCGACGAGCTCTATCTGGAAGCCCATGATGCAAGTCGCCGCTCTGCCTCGGCACGAGCGGGACCACGAGGACCAGACGTTGAACCCCCTTCACTCGAGAAGAGGGCCAGACGAGAGCGGAGCGTTTTAAGAGAAAAACGCTCACAGTTCACACAGAGGATTCCCTCGAGAACCTCCCGTTCGTGCTCTTCTCCCAGGCAGGAAAAGCACACTCGTGTGCTGTACATTTAATTTTCTTACCGTTTCATTGAGTAGCGTTTTCAAACAGACAGTCCCTGAAGACGATGAGATGATTAGTCATGTTTGCAAGGCGCCCTTTTATACTTCCAGGTCGCACGTTAATCATTCACGCTAATGATTCACGGGCTGTCGACGGACAATATGATTGACGTGATTTGATAGTGATTTCAGACACCTGTCACGCCTGAGGCGTTCCCCATAACGTCGTTGACGTATTGTTGAGTTCCCTTCGAAAGGGAACGGAGAAGTTTTTCCTTTGAGTTTTCCGCTTACATTGACACCATTGTCAAAACGATCTCCAATCACACGGGTCCACGAAAACTAAAAACGCTGTATTCTGCTGCCAGGCCAGTAGATGGCGATGAAACACTAGAGACTGAACATGTAATACGCATGTGGATAACGTCATCGTCTTTAGAGATTTGTGTTTTTGTTGTTTACACGGAGACCGTTTTCAAAAACTTGCAATTTGTTTTTTCAAAACATTGTGTTTTCAGGCACCCAAAACGCCATTGTTGTGTAAACGAACAGCCAAAGCGCATAAAAAGTTTTAATTTGAAAACAGTGTTGTGTAAACCTATTTTTTTACAGTCTATGGTGTAAACAGCGTTTTTATTAATGAAAACTAAGCTTTTTGAAAATGCTCTTCAAAGTGGATAAATTTGAATAGTCTATCCTACACTAAAACAGGAAACTATTATAACCACAGAAAGACCTGTGACTTAAACTGAGACTTTCTGACTGAATGAGGCATCAGCTCTACCTCAGCACCCGTTATTGTACCATTTTATATAGCCTATATATATGCTTTTATGTTTGGATGTTTTATTTTTTTAATTTGTGTGTAATGTGATTTGATAATATAAGTGCCTTATGCTCTGTATTTGTTCAATAAATAAAACCTGACTGTGGCGAGGAGGCTGTGGTTCTGTGAGGTCTGTAATGGGAGAGAGAGGAAGGAGGCGAGCGTGAGTAAGTAGGTCAAGTGTAAAAGACGAACACCCGTGTCTTGTTGCAGTCGTTGGCATGGAGAAACCGGATATAAGCCGCTGTGGAGGGAGAGACGAGAGAGGAAACATGCAACAGGACTGTGCAGAAATTGTGACAAAAGAGAGACTGTAGAACATGTATTACTAGAGTGTGAAGCGTACAGCACACAGAGAATCACACTGTTAGAAAACGTCAAAGAATTAGGATATACACTTTTATCAGTAGAGGGTTTACTTTATTTTTCTACATTAAAACCATCAGCATGGCCAGTTCTCATGAGGTACCTAAAATAAACAGTTCTATTTGATAGAATTTAAGATCAACCAAGAATTTATATTTAATTATTATTATTAAATTTTTTTATTAAGCATCTAAATCTGCATTGAAGCTCCACACCCCAAACAGTTGGGGGCGGTTATGCACCAAATTGGTATGCCAACCGTCAATAAATTTGAAGAAGAAGAGACGAGAGAGAGAGAATCAAGGGCTGCGTTCGGAATCGCATACTTCCCTACTATATAGTAGGCGAAAAGAGTAGGCGAGCGAAAAAGTACGTTCGAATCCTCAGTATTCATAAAAGAGTAGGCGAGAATTACCTGGTTGACGTACTAATTATCGCGAGATTTGGACAATAGTGCGTTCGAATATGCCTACTTTCCTACTATATAGTAGGCGAAAACAGTACGTGAGGGAAGCAGTACGTTCGAAACATCAGTATTCATAAAAGAGTAGGCGAGAAGTTCCCGGATGATCTCCTGCTTTCGCCCAGACATTTGAGTGTCTTTCAGCTTGTACTCATCTATCCCAGGAGGCCACGCGAGAGGATACGTCATTATCAAACATTACGGAGATCAGCGATCCAGGGGGTTTTCAAATGTGAGTAAACGCGGTTCCTTATGTGTTAAACTACTATAGAGTAAACGTTTTAAGTGTTGAAGGAGTAAAGTAGTTAGTTAGTTGTGATTTTGCTGTAAAAACATGTTTTGTATAGCTAGCTAACAGGGGAGCTCTAAGCACACGTAACGTCTCTAAAGTGGATTTACATAACCATATACATCTTAAACACGCTTATTTAAAATGTCTATTTACATCTGAAAGGAAAATATTGTAAGTATTGGCATATTGCAGATGAGCACATCACAACATGAAAAAGACATCTGAGTGATGTATGTGTGGCATTATTATAGGATAACGTTAATTCACTGTTGTCAACACTGTTGACATTAGACAAATGTGCTGTAAATAAACAAATCTATAAAGTAACTAAACATGTTTTTATTCAGACTGGTGTGAGCACTGAGGATGAGGAGCCCAGAGCTGAATCCTGGAAACGGTGCCATGGATGAGACGCTCCATCTCTCCATCTGCCCTTATCGCCTCAGATTGTGAAGCGCAGCGCAGCAACAAGCTCCGGCACGAAGGCACGGTCACCTCTGGTGAATTCATCAGAGTAAAGCCGCAGAATGGGAACCGCTGTGTTGAGATGGCAGTAGGATGTGGGCTTCAGCGCCTGTAAATACATGCTTGTTTGAATAAAGCTTTGTTTCATGTGTTGTTGAATTGTATATGCATTTGTTTATTGTGTGATGGTTACTTTTATTTGTTCTTTTACTCATTTATACATGTTTCGATTGTTGTCAGTATATAAAATATAATTATTTAATGTATGCATTAATTCATTGCTTGACTGACAATTGAGATGTTCACGCGTGTATTCACGAATAACTCATATGACAAAAAATATATTTTGCTTGTTTTATTAAGTTATATAATTTTTAGTATATAAAAAAGTAGTAGGCCTATAATTACGTATTGGTCAGCATTTAATATTATTTTGTTTAAGTTTTGGGTGGGCTAACAATGCAATTCATTCTGAGGAGCGATACTTACAATTTCCGAGTATAAAGTCAACAGTTTTCTCCAAAGGAGAGATCTCCGAGCAGCTGCACGTCTCCTTGTGCAGACATTACAAATGCCGAGGAAAACTGTTCTAGGTTGTGCTGTCGAGTTACTGATGTTATGAAGTGTTAGTGCATCTGTCGCTCATATAATTTAAACTTATAAACTTATTACATAAAGATCATGGAAAGATACCATAGTTGTATCTAACAATGAACAATCATAATGACAAAACAGAAAACAAAGATCATTGGTTTGTGTACATCATAATATGATATTTATACACAGGAAAAAATAACAATAACAAGGCTAAATATCTTTAAATAGTTCTTCATAATACATTAAAAATTGTTTTGATGTTATAAGTCTGAGGGATGAAACGAGAGGTAAATTCATCAAGAAAAGAGGAAAACTTAAAGGAGAAACGTTATGGGTATAAAATAAAGAAATTAACAACATATTCAAGAGATGACGATTTTTTTTTTTTTTTTTTAAATATCGTCATAAGGATAAAACTGTTGGTCACATTAGTAGGGTTTAAAATATAACAACTTAAATCAACCCTAAATGTATTCACAAAATAAATTGGCAGCTGTTTCTTCAACAATACCACAAAATGAGCAAGTTTCATCAATATCAAGATATTTACAGATAGATGAATTAAACGTGTCGTTCATCTTTTAAGTTGTTGCGCTTGTGATAAGGCGTCGTAGGTCACATGATAACGTCAACATGGCGGATGATGTCCGGAACGCATTTCATACTCAACTGCTGCGTCCCAATTCGCCTACTTATACTACGACCTAAAAGTATGTACTCTTTTTGTGAAGAAAAAGTACATACTTTTGAGTGTGTAGCAAAAGAGTAGGCAAGCTTTGGGACATACTATCACGTCATCTTTAACGGACAGATCTGTCGCGTGCATCCTGTCACCGTAAACTGCCCTGTCAATCTTCCTGTCACAGTTAAAATCCTCCATTCAATCTAATTTGATTTCCTACCGTTTCGGAGAGCACGTTCATCTGCCAGTCGTGGGTCTTTCATGCGGAGACTCTCCTCATGTGTTTGCAATTTGAATATAATGATGCATTTAAAAGGTAATGGCTAAACATATCTTTACAAAAGTTCAAATGCTGCTGCAGATTAAATATAATGTAGACAACGTTGAATAAATAGGCTACATTTTCGTCAGGTTAGATACTGATAATTAATCACTCAAACCCCTTTATCTAAACCTCTACATAACCGCCAGACTCGCGCGTCCTCCGTGTCTGTAGTTTTTAAACACTTTTCACTCGTGTTTGTAGTTCTAACCGAATCCTCGTCCAACGCGCGATGGGTTGTGGGCAATATCAGCCGTTAGAGTGCGCATCGATCTGCACTTCGGATTCTGACCGGATATAGTAGACCATCCGGGTATCTTTGGAACACTCATTTCAACATACTGTGATTTGGGACGTACTAATTCTATTTTCGAATACTATTTAGGACGGATAGTATGCGAATTGGGACGCAGCACACGAGATTTGGCTATAAAGTACCTACTCTTTTAGCGCTCGTTAAGTAGGTACTCACTGAAATTAAGTACCTACTCATTGAGTATGCGATTCCGAACGCAGCCAAGGGGGTAATCAAGGGTGTAATCCATCAGCCGGAAGTTGAAGCTGCCTCCGGGGGCCGCCATTGTAGCTGGCTATCACCTGCTGTTAGCATCCCATTGACTCCCATTCATTTTGGGGTCACTTTGACAGCGAATAACTTCACATCTGAGGCGTCCAAAGACTTCATTTGTCCATTATTTATTTCTAAAGAAACACGACAATGTATAAAAGGCTCCATTACTTTGTATCTTACGTTATGGCCCCGTAGAAGCCATTCTTGTAAAAATAGGCTAAAAATTGCATCATAACCACGCGACTTTATGTCGCACAATAGAGACATTACCGTATAGACAGGAGGAGAAGCTCGCACAGTCTCGCAGGCAGTCTTTTACTGTCTAAAGTCAGCCCATGGCATAGATTGACAGAGTCCATAAAAGCAACGCGACAAAATATTTAAACAACGTTTTTGAGGAATTGGAAATAATTCGATATGTGGCAAGTGAATACATATGAAGTAACATTTATCCACGAACTTTAAATTATTTATCTACTACTACACCTACGGGGGATGGGGAAATTAATTATCAGGAAATTATACAGGCAATGGAAGAAGAAAAAAAACATCTCAATGTCTATCGCGTTTAACGTTGTTCCTTTATTTATTTACAGATCTACGCTTGAAGATGAAAGTGATCCCGTTCGGAAGCCATGTGTACAAAATGCCTATAACGTGAAATAAAGAAAAACGGTTTTGTTCAAGTCTTTGTGACCATGATTTATTAGCCAAAACTACATGATTTAACACCTAGCTCACAATTCTTTATATATTGGAATATTATATGGTCATGTAATATTGAATGGATACGAAAATGACTCGAGGGGACAGTATTTTATAGTATGGTTCCTGGGCTCAGACAGCATAAGACGCAAGACGATATGATCCAGAAAAACGTGTACTAGGCTATTTATGAAATCCGAACATATACTATATAGTAAATATAAAATCCATTCATACACATTCATCTTTTATACTGTGTCTTAACATCAACTTGATATTTATTCAGTTGTTATTCCCACTGTATGATGTGTGTGTGTCTCACCTCTTCTGTGATTTAATCAGAAACAATCAAAATGAAAGAATCTGCCGAATGCTAAACGGTTGTGGATGTAAATTCACACACACCTTGCAGAATATGCAAAATGAGAGCATTTTTTAACAAACTACAGGTTTATCTTAACATTTAAGATGCTAATATGTGCTACTGCTAGCAAATAACTAGTTATAGACTATCAATTTAATTATGTGTCACTAAAATAAATGAAATATTAATGGATGAATGAATATGTAAAATACCTGAATCATGTCAGGAAGCCTTTAAAATTTCACTTTGAGACTACTTTAATTGGGTCGCTTAAAATGACTTAATTCCATGATGTTGAAGTTACATGAAGAAATTATGTTTGTTTAACGTAACCCAGTGTGGAACCTGTTGACTAAACATTTTTTTATTAAAGCCAACATATCATTTTTTTGAGTGTTGCATCAACAAAAGTCATTTTAAGTGTTAGCAGAAAAAAAGTAGAAAACATTCTTACAAAATCAGGTTACCACCACTTTTTACAGTGTCATAAATTATAACTTGTGAACTCAACTGTTACATGTATGATAACCATCTGTTTCACTTCAAGATAAAATATATATTTGAACAAAGCATATTGCAAAATATCATTAAAAAAAATACTAAATCTGGACAATTGAAACATGCCATAGTTCTAAGCCAATCACAACAGCACACTAAAATCAGTATATATATATATGTTTCTTACATTTTATATTGCAAAGCACACTTATTATTGACAATCCTGAAAATCCAAACTGTAAATCACTCCAGTCTATGGCCAACAAAAGCTCTTGTTTGCAATAACATCTGCTATAGTGTTGAACTAAAGATAACATTTAAAATCTCAGGAGTCTACACGTAGTATTACATCGAGACACATTTACTTAAGTAGTAAAATACCATAAGATATTATGTCTTGTTTTCTGGCACATCATTTTGCTTGTTTTAAGCAAAAATTCATTAAATTAATTTTAATTAATTTCCCTGGAAAACAAGAAATAAAATCTTATGGTATTTTACTGATCTAGTAAATGTTTCTTGGTTTAAGAATTGTTAGATATTTGGACTGGAAACATGACAAAAATACTAAATAAAAATATCATGTTTGCCAAAGTGAAATTCTCAAATCCAGCAAAGCTCTTCTGAACACACTGAATCACAAGTGTGTTATTATTATAATCAGCGGCTGATTAGACTATTATTGCTCTTCATTATTTTACAGTAGATCAGAATCAGTAATGGGTTTGACTGTGAGAATCATGACTGGAGCATCTTCAGAGTTTCCAAAGATTCACACTGAAACTAGAATATTAATATAAGAAACGGATGATTAATTTCTAGAGCTGTTCACTGTGTCGATAGAGTCTGAAAGTACTTTCACAAGAAGACAGATCACTGAACGCTTTACATAAACCGCACAGAGACATCATTCACCCACCGTAGGGTTTTTATAGGGAGTAGATTGGTGTTTTTCCACGTCGACAGAACAATATGTCAAATAATTCCTCATAGAAAATATGCAGTTATTAACGTGACCAGTAAAGGCTTCGCAATACACTTGTCAAGCATTTCTTTTGTAAAGCATTCAGTCACAAACAGGGCCTTAAACTAACTTTTTGAGAAACTTACCAGCCATAATTTTTTTTTTACCACCCATGAATCTGTTTTGGCAAAAAAAGGCATATTTACTATGTTTTTAAATTTCAAGAAAAAAACAACAGCAAAGAAATGTATTAATTTATAAACTGGATACCGGTTGCAGTTTGTGTGTTCAGAGCAAAAACCAAAAAGAGATAATTTGATTAATTTATGTATTAATCAAATTTAGGTCTGACTGACTTTCTGTTTAAAAATGTTGTTCTTGCATCAGAATTCATAAAAATGTTTCCAACCATGGACATGCACAGTTTCATAAACTTTATGCAGATTTTTACTGGCGTTTGGCGAGTGTTGATTTTAGTCCCTGGTCACACATGAATGATGCTTATCACAATAATAAACTACACACATCAGATTAAAGTGTTTTGGACATTTATTTGCAGCAGACAAAATAAATCACTTTAAATATTTAATAAAAATGAATCACTGTAAATAAATCATATAAATTGTATAATGAAAAGGTGCATCAAAACACTAATGTCTGTTTCCCCTGATATTGTGCTGGAGTTTGATGATGTCAAGACTAATATCACTTCTTGCCTGATGTAACAGTAAAATGCCAATAGGTGTCACTGTTGTATTATTGCCCTCTAGTGTATCACTACAGTTCTGTTTTTATTCTTCTTCATTGTATATAATTAAAAGCGCGTGAAACTTCAATATTGCCAACCAGTTTACCGTAATATCACCACATGCACTTGAACAGTGTTTTCCGTTTGATGACTTTCCTCGGGCAGTTTTTATTTTGCTCTAGATTGCACTGTTCTATTTTCTGTTTTCTATACCATATATTTGTTAATTGATAAATATCCAAATATATCAGCATCTCGCTGGGTTTGGGTATATCGGATATTTCTTTGTGTAAACAATATTTTAGGTCTGGAGAATATTTACATGAAATTGCAGAATTCTTGATTTTCTGTGTGTGAGGACAAATAGAAAACACACACTCACACACATTTATTTACAATGCCTTCATTTCTATTATAAACAAGTGACATTCTTTCAGTTTAATTCACTAAATGTCATTCATTATCACATGATGGAGAAACCGGAGAATAAAAGTGATTCTGTCATAAACTCATCATAATCACAGGCTGCTTTATGATATTAAAGCTGAAGCGTCACAGAATTCACTGGAACTGAAGAGATCTTGATTCTGATCAAACCATTCAAACCTTCAGAATAATATCAAAACAGCAGAAGTGATATTTTATAGTGACTTACATTTGACATCTTTGTGTTTCACTTCAATAATGATTCCCTTAAAATGAAAACGTGTTGATTTTCATATTCCCTGATGAACTGAAATCTGTAAGTGTTTTCATTTGTTGCTGTAAAACACATTTTCATCTGTATCTTCTTTAACTCTGCTGTGATTCTGATGATGTCCTGTAGAGGGAGACACGTGACTGCATTACAGGGTCAAAGGGCAATCTGTGCATTATTTCACAGATTCTTTTCACTTTTATGTTTATTTTTATTGTGTTTTCCACAATACATATTTATTCAAAGCAGCTTCACAAGAAAATTAAACTTTCAATACAATTAAAATTAATCAGAGACTGTCAAAGTAACGCCCATATCAGAAATGTACAGATAATACAATCATGCAGTTACAGTAGTTAACGTCACATATTCATTTAGGCAGAAACAATGAACACATTAAAGATGATTACAGTATATTATCTTACAGTGTTATACAGTAATGTACAGATTGCAGTATATAGATGATAATGTGTTGATTCATCGGCCAATCAGTGATGACATGATGTCATTTCCCTGCAGCTCTAGAGTCAGTCATGTGACATTTCCAGCTCAGGTGATTGGCTCGAGTCAGTCCAGCATCAGAACTCTTTATTTGAAATTATTTTCTCAAGTGAAGTCTTATATTTCCGCAAATCTGCGTCCAGGGTTAATACATTATACATTAGTACAAACTAGATCCAGAGTAGAGGAGCGTGAGCACATCCGGTGGGATTCTGGATTCCTAAATCACTGTGTGATTTTAACTAAGTTGTTATCAGTCGCAAATAGTGGGCTAAATAAAAATACTATTAAGGTAATAGCAAGCATTAAACCAGCATTATCTTAATGTACTAGTCATAACCGCAGGGTTCTCAAGTTTTATCAAAAGCTTGAAGTGAGATCACATGCGGTTAGGGGAGGGGCCATAATGGAGCCCCGCCCCTGCCCCGCCCCATCCCCGCCCCCCAATTTTACCCACTGTTCATAATTAACCAGCACAAGCTGAAATTATAACAATTGGTAAATCTGATAAATGACAGAGCAATTCATCACAACAAATATACTCTTTAATGTTATATTTTAAAATTACAAATATACAAAAATTAAAATAATATAACAAATTGCTCCAAACAGTTTGGAAAAACAAATCTTTTTGCGTTTTGAATGTGTCTAGTCGAAATGGTTTAATGATTTATTGTGTGGTGGGACATTGTGAACAAATGGACATATTAGAGTATTAAAGTGTGTGTGTGTGTGTGTGTGTGTGTGTGTGTGTGTGTGTGTGTGTGTGTGTGTGTGTGTGTGTGTGTGTGTGTGTGTGTGTGTGTGTGTGTGTGTGTGTGTGTGTGTGTGTGTGTGTGTGTGTGTGTGTGTAGACACAAGAGTACACACCAGGCGCGGATTTATGGGTGGGCCTGGGTGGGCACGTGCCCACAGATTGACAGGTGGCCCACCCAAACAGATTAATAAAAACAATTTACATTTTTTATTTTAATAATAATAATGAATTAGGTTTGGCCATACTAACACTTTATATGATATGACAAGCGCTGAGCACGTCCATCTCTGGCTCAGTGCCAGCAAACGCACGAACGCACAGTTTGAATCTGGCAGTGATGTCATGTCACTGTACATATTTTGTCCAGACTTTGACACCCTTGCAAGGAGAGCGGACGAGGCACATTGTTCACATGAACACCATGTCTTGGAAAGACAAAGCTAAGGGCCCGTTCACAGATCGCCTCTTTTGCGCGCTCCAGTTTGTCATTTCAAATGTACGCGCTCATAATGGAAGCGACGTCGTCCCGACAGACGTGGTCAGGCGTATGGAAAGCCTTTGGGGCCAAAAACACGCGAATTTTAACGCGTATTTCACGCGTATTTCACGTGTAAAATACGCGTAAAATACGCGTTAAAAATCAGTATGAACGGGTCGGTGTCATTGGCTGCTGAAGACTTGGGTCTAACCATTTCTGTGAGCTTAGAGGGGTGTACCTTTCATAGACTAGGGAGGCTACCACCAGTTTACATTCTATAGATCAGCTTATTCAGGTTTTTTGTATAACCTATATGAATAATATATTTAAATAGCAGTTTTATGACAATTTAGATAAAATAAAATTAACTTGTTTTTCTCCACTCATGCCTTTTTGTAAATAAACACATTAGTGGACATTCTAGCTTTAACATCAAAGCATTAACGGGTGTGGGGAAATCAGTTACAGTGGAGGTAACCAATGCAGGTTTATGATCACTGCAGGTTTAAGATACAGACCACTGTAATCAATATCTGTCTTTGGAAAACAACGTGAGCTTTTGTTGTGCTTACATTTACAGCTATAGCAAGCAGGCGGCGCTTATTCAAACCTTTTTGTTCTCAAATTGGGCACTCAGACAAACTGTAACTAGGTATACAGGTGATATTATCAATTTAAATGAATTTAATGACTTAAAGTATTTACATATGTTATTTAAGGCTTTCAGGATTAGAATGAGAGCATGTGCTCAGGTCAGGACAGGTATAAGAACTTGATTTGGCTTTCCTGACAGCAGAAGTATTTTACATGTCACCTTGGTAATTGGTATTAAAGCAATTTATCTGTAAAAAATTATTAGACACTTTGGTAAAACACCATATAACATTTAAGTAAACATAAAAATCAGTGACGTAACTTTGTTTTAAAAAGTGGGTGGAACAGGTGGGGTGGGGGTTGCTAATAAAATGCTAAATCAGATTTATGTAGGCTACAATAACATTACAACGTCCAGCAATCGATTTAAATAGTAGGCTACATGGGGTTTAATTTGTCGTTTAATGAGATGAAGTATAATGTATAATGTATGTTGTCAGTGCCGTGTTGTCTCTAATATTTAATGTTAGAATATTTACTCTGCATTTTCTGTGTCTATAGACAACCACACACTAATACACCCACAACCATTCAATCCTTGTTAATAACTGAGTTGTTGTGGTGACAAATAAACAGGTTACTCTCAAATTTCCAACATATGTTCACCAAGTCTCTTACCGGACACCATGTGTCATATTTCATACCTAACCAGCAGTTTACTGAAATGAGACTGTGCTATAAAGCCAACTCTTTTTTTTTTTCAGTTCCCCACTTACTTTACCTTCCTCAAGTACTGACAGAACACATCCAAGCTTGTGATCATAAATTCATACAAATCATCTGCATGATAAAAAGTACAGTGGGTCAGTTTGTTAACATATGCATTACTATTTAAAATCAGAATTGATTTCACTGAAAATGTATTACATTTAGAAAAAATGAAATGAAGCTGAACTCTGCAGGGCAGAGGGCATTGACCCTTGAGGACCGTGTTTGCCCATTGCATTCGGAGCATACCAAGTGAACCCTGCTGATGTAAAAAAAAAAAAAAAAGTGTAAAGGGTTAAATTAGCAATTTAAAAGGGTAGTCATTGCAGTGTCACCTGTCAATCTATCTTTGTTATCATGGGCGTCAGTTTGGTTTGAAATGTGCTGGGGACAGAGACGCATTCGGAAGTGCATTTTCAGAAGTGCTGGGTACAATGACGTATTCATTTTTTTTCTCTCTTTCGCGCAGGTTATGTTTTCAAAGAGGATGTCCTGTAGCTCAGGCACGGCCCCACTTTTCAACAGGCCCACCCAAAACTTTCACACAAAAAAAACCTTTTACTATATTCTAATTTTGTCAATAATTATAAAAAAAAAATGCCAAAAGCTCATAATTTGTGCTCAAGCGCACGACCGCACGCATAAAGCAATTGCCACAAAGAACCGGTAAAAGTAATGATTATAAATGCATCTAAATACGCTGTGAATGTGAATTATACGCCGAGTTTCGGTTAATTTATGAGACGAACTCCAATTCACTCGCCGGCGCCTCCATGTCGTGATTCTGCTATATTTACTTCTTATTTATTAAATAAATCCAGACAATTGGTTCATGAAACATTGATTAAAATTAAGATATAATTAAAACAAAACGAAAATAAATGTAAACAAAGGCAGCTGTTCTGTTTGAGGTCTCTGTGAAAATTTTAAAGAAGTCTTTTAGTGCCGCTTTCTGAACGCTCACGTCCGTAAATGAGAACTGATACGTTGTTTTTTCCCTCATAAATGCGAACAGAAAAATCAATAAAAAATGTATTATAGTGTTTTTTTTGCTGGGTCAGACAATGATTGCCAAATTTCTCTCTCATATTGCTCCTCATAACCACTGAAAACGGTCCAAAAAATCGAATCAAAAGTCAAATTAATATGGACGGAAGTTAAAAGTGATGGGTACAAAATGACTCATGACGAAATCTGGTGGTACGAAATCACTGCATCCCCGAAATCGACGCCTATGTCTGTTAGCTTTATTTTATTAAAGCCTTCTATGATAAGGTTGATAAATGTCCATGTAATGACACTGTGAATGTGCCCCTGCTGTGTGAGGTCCACCTTGATATATGGCTGCATACATGACCGCACACAGTACACTGAAAATAAATAAATAAACTGGGTCCCACTTTATATTAAGTGTGTCCTTAACTATTATGCTCTAACATTTAAATAATTAGATACAACAATACAATGCACTTATTGTGTACCTAAAGGCTACATGTTTTTACATTGTACTTGTATTTTAAAAGTTCAAGTTTTATCAACTTCGTCTGCTGTCTAAAGTCAAATTTTTCCTTAATCATAAAACTCTAGAGATGGCAGCTCATGCTTTTATCACCTCACGTTTAGACAACTCCAATTCACTTTACTGCAGGATTTCAAAGTCTCAAATTGCTCATCTTTATTTACAAAAAGGCATGAGTGGAGAAAAACAAGTTAATTTTATTTTTATCTAAATTGTCATAAAACTGCTATTTAAATATATTATTCATATAGGTTATACAAAAAACCTGAATAAGCTGATCTATAGAATGTAAACTGGCGGTAGCCTTGTCTATGAAAGGTACACCCCTCTAAGCTCACAGAAATGGTTAGACCCAAGTCTTCAGCAGCCAATGACACCGACCGTTCATACTGATTTTTAAAGCGTATTTCACGCGTATTTTACGTGTAAAATACACGTGAAATACGCGTAAAATACGCGTGACATAATCAACGTGTATTTCACGCGTATTTCACGTGTAAAATACGCGTAAAATACGCGTAAAATACGCGTGAAATACGCGTGACATAATCAACGCGTATTTCACGTGTATTTTACGCGTATTTTACACGTGAAATACGCGTTAAAATTCGCGTGTTTTTGGCCCTAAAGGCTTTCCATACAGGCGTGTGATTGACTCGTCAAACGCGTGCGTTTCGACAGCCAAGGGACGCGCGATTTGCCATAAAAGCTGGCGTTCTTAACGTGCGCTTTGTGGTCACGGAAAACGCGCGCCAGAAACGCCCGGTTTTGCATCAAAACCTGCGTCCTCAACGTGTGATCTGCTATTTAAACGAGATTGTTTCTGTCTGCAGGTGTTTTATGCCTCAGAAGTGTTTTTGTAACAAGAAAAGAAAAACAACTCTCGGTTTCACGTTCACTGTTTTTTATTTCAGCACCTCGGACAGTCCCTAATCCCTTCGTTCGAGACACATCTCGCAAATTTTCCAGTTGTAATTCTGGTAACACTTTACAATAAAGTTTTATACATGATTTATTTAAAAAAATGTATGCATAAACCACGAGTTTTTGACGCGCGTTTTCCGTGACCACAAAGTGCACGTTAAGAACACGCGCTTTTATGGCAAATCGCGCGTCCCGCATGCTTTTGAGGGTCAGTGTGAAATCAGACACCTGACCAGGCGTTTATGAATATTTTGGCTTGCCATACGCATGTGGTGCAGGCTGCAGCGCGCTCGATTTTCCAGGCGCGCATATATGCCGCGGCGAGATGAAAACATCTCAACTTTTCAGATAGTGCCGCAAGCGCACCGCAGGTCATGTGACAAAAACCAACCGGTCAGCTTCGGCCTTTCCGTAACAACTTCGAAAGCTCGGCAGAACAGCTGATAGCTGTACAGTGCAGTTTTTATTTCTCATCTCCATAAATAGCCTATCTAGTAGTAAAGCTAATACAAAATCTAGAAACCCTAGATTCAGGCCCACCTCGACTTAATCCAGGCCCACCCATCTGTCACGTTCTGCATCCGCCACTGGTACACACTCCAGTTTATGAAATGTGTTTTGTGTTGTAAGTGTTTGTTGCACATTTTTAGGGGGCTTACCTTTGGTGCCCAGAATGATAAAATATATTTTTGCTGTTTCCCTGACATCTTTGAAAAATACAAATGCAATGGCAATGATTAATGTATGTTTTGACAGGATATAAAATATTACCCAGAGCACTCTGCTTTAATATGTAGCCTTAATGTAACTAGAAAGATTATTAATACAGTATAATATATAATTTAAAATAAAATGAAGAAATGCATCTTCATTCCTTCCCATACCCACTAACATTTCCCTTAGTTTCAGATAACGTAAGCTAGCCAAACTGAGCCAAAGCTTCTGGCCTGGTTCAAAGTAGTTGTAGAGTTTTTGACTGCATCAATAATAATGTATACGACGGGCTATAGCCTATATTAAATGTTCAAGCCTAAAAATTTTAGTCGAGCTTTCTTCCCACTTACCGATGTGTGTTCGTGCGATGTTGTTGGTTACCTAGTAACGAACGTATACGGTGGCCGAGAATGTTCCGTCAACTTCCGTGTGTTCGTGCATCTGTTGCCTAGTAACGAACGCAATCTGGCCGAGATACGTGCTGGCGGCAGGAAACTTCACTTTGTGTGCCTGCGCCTCGTATACAACGTTATATATAAAGCTTGCAGGACAACATGGTTAGCATTGCCTTTTCAGCGTGAGAAATACACGGTGTGGCGTGTGAGCGTGTGAATTGGTTGAATTGCGTGTGTCTCACGGCCAATGCGTGAGACTTGAGAACCCTGTAATCATAACCTCTGGTTATTGTTTGGGCTTTAACTAAGTTGTTATATGGGCGACTGTAGGGGCTACATGGGTACTTTTTAAAGGATACCCCGACTACTGCGGCATGCTGGCCTTATAGGCTACGTGCACAAGCGTAGTTTCGAACTTCCGCTATTGTCAGAAGTCGGCATATCAGTTTCTGGTTTACGACTGTTCATCCGCATCCGCTATAAACAAACAAGAGTGCTGCTGTTGTACGAAAAAAAGAGTTCTTAAACACATCTAAGTTTCTAAGAACTGTAGGTGGATCTAACGCCCGTTTCACACATAGCCTACTCCGTTTGCAGTGCAGGAGCAGCGCGTGCTATAGTGCTTTATAGTATGATGCGTTTGCAGTGAATAACTGATCCGCGGCTGTACCACAAACACACTTACTATTTTTATTTAAAATCCAGAAGTTATGCTGCAACTTTTATTTAAAAAAAAACGATTATCTTGGATACACTCTTTAATAATTGGACGTATGCACGTTTAAACACAATTTAAACAACGTAAGTTAGGGCTATTATTCCATGCATTAGGCTACTTATACTTATATTAAGTTGCTCAAGCAGTGGTCAAATGTTTACTATATAAAAATCGCAAATATTTTAAATAAAAACTTAAAATTGACAAAAACAGCCAACTCACATGCCTTTTCTTTTGCATTTAAATTTTATTACAATAGATCTTGCGTATCACAAATAACTTGTTTTTCCACCTCCACGAATGAGTGTTGTTCATGTCGCCTTGTTGAAGTTTCCCTTGATTTACCCTGGTCTTCAGTCTTCAAATGACTGTGAAAAATAGTAGTACCGGTATATAATTAATGCATTTATGGTGAGATTACTACATTTTATTTAATGAAACGCATTTATGGTGAAATTACTACATTTTCAGGCATGTGAGTCGGCTGTTTTTTTTTTTTTTTTTTTTTTTTTTTTATATTTGCGATTTTAATATAGTAAATATTTGACCACTTGCTTGAGCAACTTAATATGAGTATAAGTAATGCATAGAATAATAGCCTTAACTTACGTTGTTTAAATTGTGTTTAAACGTGCATACGTCCATTAAAGAGTGTATACAAGAGAATCGCTTTTTTTTAATAAAAGTTGCAGCATAACTTCTGGATTTTAAATAAAAATAGTAAGTGTGTTTGTGGTACAGCCGCGGATCAGTTATTCACTGCAAACGCATCATACTATAAAGCACTATAGCACGCGCTGCTCCTGCACTGCAAACGGAGTAGGCTATGTGTGAAACGGGCGTTAAATCCACCTACAGTTCTTAGAAACTTAGATGTGTTTAAGAACTTTTTTTTTCGTACAACAGCAGCAATCTTCTTGTTTGATTATAGCGGATGCGGATGACCAGTCGTAAACCGGAAACTGATATGCCGACTTCTGACAATAGCGGAAGTTCGAAACTACGCTTGTGCACGTAGCCTATAAGATTAACGTGGGAATCAGCTATAAAATGGTGATACAAAAACACCCCAAATGTTTTTGTTTTTATTAAAAAAAGCCGAAAAATTACGTCTCAATGCGTTCTGGGTAGTGACGTGTATAGGTTGTAGCTGGTTGTAGCCTAGCCGCTATAGCAGCTTCGTTTATTGTTTTTCAAACCTACCGGCTAGCTAGCTAAGTTTTGACAGTAGCGAGATGAACACGTCTGGGTGTGTGTTTTATTTTATATTTACCGTTCAATAATGTAATCGCTGCCGTCTGTCCCATAGAAGAACATGACAGCCAGCGTATGTTTTGGAACTATTGGGGCTTACATGAACCACGTGACAGCCATCGCGGCGACATCAAAGCGTGTCGCAACTCTTTCTCTCTATGGCTCTGGCTACAACTTATACACGTCACCACCCAGAATGCATTGGAACGTAAATAACTATGGCGGCCTACGAGTGAACGGATTTTCGGCTTTTTTTAATAAAAACAAAAACATTTGGAGTGTTTTTGTATCACCTTTTTATAGCTGATACCCACGTTAATCTTATAAGGCCAGTATGCCGCAGTAGTCGGGTATCCTTTAACAATAGCAAGCGTGTGCGGCGGCATTTTTGAATCACTTTAGCCATAACCTCTGGTTATCGATCTGGTGAGTTGTGATCCTGAGATCCGTGTAAACGGATTGGTTGCGGCAGCTTGGTATCGGACTCTGATGGGCACGAGCGTTGTCTGGTATGTTTGGGCTTGATCATACTAGAGCAGCGCTCGTGGATGACTCATGTTCTCTCTGTGGGAACATGATCATCGCGTCATATAGGTCGAGACTCGGTGAACTCGCAAGAGTGAGAGTCCCCTCATCCACCCCCCGATCTTCGGCTGGTGGCCAGGGTGACCTGAGGGTGTTGGTCTGGAACAAGGCGCCGACTCCGTGTCCGTGACCCCAGCCTCCCCTCAACGGCGGTGCCCGCTAGTGAATAGGTGATTCCCACGAGTCTACCCTCTGGTGGCCCGTGTGTTTCATTTAAAGCTACAGAGGATGATACTATGTTTGTAGCAGCTTCACAAGGTGGGTTTGATTCTCTGCGAAGTGACGACTCGTCACAGCTGCCACCCTCTGGTGTGCATACGGCTGTGCCTGAGTCTGATCCAGAGATGACGGCCATGCTTTCCTGGGACGATTGGTTTTTGGGTAAGGCCGCCGACCCTCGTCCACGGCAAACCCCAATACCTTCCCTCCCGGACGTGCATGATGAGATCTCGAAGTCCCAGAAGACCCCCTGGTTTTCTCGGGACCGCTCGCTGATCTCATCCGCCTTTCCCCCCTCGATGGGGCCGCTGTCACGGGTACACTGGGGTTCCCCCGGCTGAACGCTCTGTTGCGATGCTATGTGTCCTCAGAGTGCTTCTTCTCGGCGCAATCCTAAGCACCCGCCCGTGGTCTATGGTTTTCGTCTACATTTGTGGCGAGATCCTATAGCACCACGGGACTGGCAGCCGCCTCTCTGCAGGCCATGGCCATTCTGCTGGTCCTCGACCCAGATGCTCATGGACTTGCACGAGGGCGGGACTGACCCAGGGCTCTTCACTGAGTCGCGCGCCGCCACTGACCTTGCTCTCCGAGCGACGAAAGTGGCCGTACGCTCCCTGGGTCAGGTGATGCCTACCATTCTGTGGCTGAACCTGTCTGATGTGCTGAATGTCGCGCGGCCCCGTCTGTCCGACGTTCCCATATCCCAGGTCGGCCTCTTCGGCGGTGCGGTTGAGAACTTCGCCCAACAGCTCTCAACCGCCCATGTGCAGACTGACGTGATTCTGTCCCGATGGCCCGCCGTCCGCTCAGATCCCTCGGTCTGCCCACTGCCGAAGGCGCCCCCCCCCCGCGGCTCCCACCCCGCCCGTTTAAAGAGACGGGCCGGCTCTGGAAGCCGCGGGCGGACGCCACAGCCCTCTCCAGCCCCGCCCCCCGCTACGTGCCGGGTTAAGCGGCGCTCCTGAGACGGGCTCCACAGAGATGGGACTCAGTTCTTCCAGGAGTTGGTAGCAGGACCACTCCTTTCCCCGGTGGAGGGCCGGGGAAAAATCCTTATTCTCCTAAGAACTGACTCTCCCGTCTCTGGGAAGACAGAGTTCTCGGACGACACAGAGCGCCGCCCACAAGCCGTGCTCTCCTCGTCCCCCTCTGTCCCAGAGGTGCTTGACACGGCGTGCCGTCCACGGACCGCTTCGCCCCTGTCCCCCTCTGTCGGGGCGCGGTTGCTAACTGTGCCCCCACACCGGGCCGCTATGCCGTCCACGTCTGGGCCAGTTACTCCGCTTCGCTGCCCCTCCGGGGGGACGCCTGTCGTCCGCTTGATCCCGCTGGTTCAGTTCCTGGGAGCCTGGTTAGAGCTTCCCCGTCTGTCCCGCTGGATCGCGCGCACCATCAGGCTCGGCTATGCGATTCAGTTCGCACGGTCTCCTCCCCGCTTCAGGGGAGTCCGCTCCACTTTGGTCGGTGGCAATGCCCCTATCATGAGAGCAGAGATTGCCACCCTGCTGGCGAAGGGTGCAATCGAGACTGTCCCTCCAGCCGAGATGAGGTCCGGGTTCTACAGCCCCTACTTCACTGTCCCCAAGAAAACCGGTGGGTTACGGCCAATCCTGGACTTGCGCGTGCTGAACCGCTCCCTTCACAGGCTGCCGTTCAAGATGCTCTTCCCCAAACGCGTTCTCGAATGCGTGCGGCCCAGGATTGGTTTGCAGCGATCGACCTGAAGGACGCCTACTTTCATGTCTCCATTCTTCCTCGACACAGACCGTTCCTACGGTTTGCTTTCGAGGGGCAGGCATACCAGTACCCGGTTCTCCCTTTCGGGCTAGCCCTGTCTCCTCGCACCTTCACGGAGGTCGTCGAGGCTGCCCTTGTTCCCCTTCGGGAACACGGGGTTCGCATCCTGAGTTATATCGACGACTGGCTGATCCTAGCTCACTCTCGAGATCAGGTTTGCGAACACAGGGACCTAGTGCTCCGGCACCTAGCTCGTCTGGGCCTTCGGGTCAACTGGGAGAAGAGCAAACTTTGCCCCGTGCAGAGGATCTCTTTTCTCGGTATGGACATCGACTCGGTCGCCATGTCCGCGCAGCTTACGAGCGAGCGCGCGCAGTCACTGCTGACTTGCCTGAGACATCTCAGGAGCAAGAATGCGGTTCCACTGAAACATTTTCAGAGGCTCCTGGGGCATATGGCATCTGCAGCCGCGGTCACGCCGCTCGGATTGCTTCATATGAGACCGCTTCAGCTTTGGCTTCGCGACCGAGTCCCGAGGTGGGCATGGCATCAAGGCACGCTCCGGGTACCAGTTACTCCGATCTGCCGTCAGTTCCTCACCCCGTGGTCGAACCTCAGTTTTCTCAGGGCGGGTGTCCCCCTGGAACGAGCTTCCCGGCATGTTGTGGTCTCCACGGATGCCTCCACCACGGGCTGGGGCGCCATGTGCAATGGACATGCTGCTGCGGGCTCCTGGACAGGACCCCAGCGGCTATGGCATGTCAATTGCCTCGAGTTGTTGGCAGTACGCCTTGCCCTGCACCGCTTCCGGGCGTTGCTCAGGGGTCAACACGTACTAGTCCGCTCAGACAATACCGCTACTGTAGCGTACATCAACCATCAAGGTGGTCTACGCTCCCGCCGTATGTCATAACTCGCCCGCCACCTCCTTCTATGGAGTCAGAAGCATCTGAGGTCGCTTCGAGCCATTTTCATTCCCGGAGCCCTGAACTGTGCAGCCGACGAGCTCTCACGGCTTCAGCCCCTCCCTGGAGAATGGCGACTCCATCCCCAGTCGGTTCAGCTGATTTGGGACCAGTTCGGGGACGCACAGATAGATCTGTTTGCCTCTCACGACTCGACCCATTGCGCCCTGTATTTTTCCCTGACCGAGGGCACGCTCGGCACGGATGCACTGGCGCACAGCTGGCCGCCGGGCCGCAAATATGCGTTTCCCCCAGTGAGCCTTCTTGCGCAGACCTTGCGCAAGGTCAGGGAGGACGAGGAGCAGGTCATTTTGGTCGCGCCGTATTGGCCCGGCCGGACCTGGTTCCCCGAACTTGCACTCCTCGCGACAGCACCTCCCTGGCCCATTCCTCTGAGGAAGGACCTTCTTTCTCAGGGACGGGGCACCCTGTGGCACCCTCGCCCCGATCTCTGGAGCCTCCACGTGTGGCTCCTGGACGGCTCAAGGTAGGTTTGAGTACCCTTCCACCAGCGGTGGCGGCTACCATCACTTCCGCTAGAGCGTCGTCCACAAGACACGTCTACGCGTTGAAGTGGAACCTCTTCGTCGTCTGGTGCTCTTCTCACCGAGAAGACCCCCGGAGATGCTCGATCAGCGTTGTGCTTTCCTTCCTTCAGCAGGGGTTGGAGCGAAGGCTGTCTCCCTCCACCCTTAAGGTCTATGTTGCCGCCATTGCCGCACACCATGACCTAGTCGAAGGTAAGTCGGTAGGGAAGCACGACCTGGTCATCAGGTTCCTGAGAGGAGCGAGGAGACTAAATCCTCCTCGCCCTCCTCTCGTTCCCTCTTGGGACCTCTCAGTGGTTCTAACTGCTCTGAAGAGTGCTCCCTTTGAGCCCCTGCAGTCAGTCGAGCTTAGGTTCCTGTCAATGAAGACAGCGCTCCTGGTTGCACTGGCCTCCATCAAGAGGGTAGGGGACCTGCACGCATTCTCCGTCGACGAAGCGTGCCTGGAATTCGGACCAGCTTTCTCTCACGTGATCCTGAGACCCCGGCCCGGATATGTGCCCAAGGTTCCTACCACTCCCTTTCGGGACCAGGTGGTGAACCTGCAAGCGCTGCCCCCGGAGGAGGCAGACCCAGCCTTGGCACTGCTCTGTCCAGTACGCGCTCTTCGCGCCTATGTAGACAGGACGCGGTGTTTCAGGACCTCAGACCAGCTCTTTGTCTGTTATGGTGGGAAGCTGAAGGGAAAGGCTCTCTCCAAGCAAAGGTTGTCTCACTGGATAGTGGACGCCATTGCCTTGGCTTACCAGCAGCAAGGTCGACCGTGCCCCCTTGGTGTGACGGCCCACTCCACCCGGAGTGTGGCATCCTCTTGGGCTCTAGCGCATGGCGCCTCGCTAACAGACATCTGCAGAGCTGCAGGCTGGGCGACACCTAACACATTCGCCAGATTCTATAATCTCCGAGTGGAGCCAGTGTCCTCTCATGTACTTGCTTCAACTAGCTAGTACCGGACCCGCTCAAGTGTCTTCGCTTGCTCGCCATTCCACTCCTCGGACTGGATACGTGCGATATTCTCCTCAGGTGAGCTTTTCCGAAAGCCCTGAGTTCCTCCAGCACTCCTGACGTCGGCGCCAGTGTCTCTTGCCTGCGCGTCGGCTAGGTGCCTCCCGTGTGCATGGTCCCTCCCCTGAGCGACCCCCACATGTGTATTTCCACTGTAAGCCTCTCTGAGCATGTGTCTTTCCCTTGGCAAGCCACCTTGCCACCCCTGGGGTTGAAATATTCCACCTGCGGCTGGACACCCCAGTGTTCTCCTTATGTTCCTTCGGGTCATATGTTTATTCTCTAAGTCCCCCCCCTCTGGGTTGGCATTAATTGCATACTTCCCCTAGCTTGGGATATGCTTCCCAGTGTACCTTGGTATTCCTGTGTTAAATGGAGTCCTTCGTCCGTTTATGACAGGGATCTCGATTTACGCAGGGCACTGGAAGACAGCTGAGAAGGTGGCGTGATTAGACTGGTAACCCCATTCGTCGTCATCCGACGTAACTCGGAGTGACAACGAAAGGGAACGTCTCGGTTACGTATGTAACCCTCGTTCCCTGAGTAGGGAACGGAGACGTTACGTCTGCCTGCCACTTTCCGCTGTACCGCGGGGATCGCCTGAGCTCAGTCTTGGCTCCTCAGCGAAGAAACATAAACTGCTGTTGCGGACTTCCTCCTTTTATACCCACGAGGTGGGGTGGAGTTACGTCATGCAAATTCCGCAGACCCATGGCATTTCTTTGCCATTGGCTCGTTTTGTAATACTCGAAGTTGATAGGCTTTCTAAGCGAAACCCCATTCGTCGTCATCCGACGTAACGTCTCCGTTCCCTACTCAGGGAACGAGGGTTACATACGTAACCGAGACGTTTTCTAATGGCAGAAACCAAATCAATTATAATCAGTAGAAGTGCTTCAAGTTACATCCTTCATGACTGAAACTTTAAAGAACGCATAAAAACTGTATTGTTTATCATTTTAGCTATTATAATCTTTTAATTCATCATATGTGAAATATATGCATAACATCACTTTTGTGTTCACTATCAACATGTTGATGAAAGTGTTCATTACTGTAATTATTTACCATTAAGCTAAGAAGCTGTTTGATTGTTCCTCAAGTGTACCGTACTGTTAAAAAGTCTAATGTTCACAATATTTGAACATGAATTAGCTTTTCACCAATATAAACACAACATAATTTAACATTTGGAACGCACAGTTTGTAAATATTTAACAGAATTGCCCATTTCTCGTTTGGATCCAGTTAGTATACTTTACATTTATCACTACATAAAGTATCAATAATTAGAATCAGACTCAGATTAGTGGAACATTATTAAAGCGTGCAGAATCAAACTAACACAACGTTTACTGACGGATTGATGTGGTGATTCACAAACATCAGTGTCTGGAATGAAACTGCAAATAAAGATGTAGTGATTTTGTTTTCAGTAGTAAAAGTTGTTATAAAGTCTTTACTGATGTTTTTATTTAGCCCATACTGCATAATCATAATATGATAAACTTACAGTATGACAAAATCTTAGTATTATATCACTATATTACATTACTATTACTTACTATTTACTATACAAGGCTATTCACATTTTCCTTTCTATAACACTTGTGGCTTTTTTTAAATGGTTTTATTGTGTAGTTTGGTTTGGTTTGCTGATTGCTGATGTATGTGTGTGTGTGTGTGTGTGTGTGTGTGTGTGTGTGTGTGTGTGTGTGTGTGTGTGTGTGTGTGTGTGTGTGTGTGTGTGTGTGTGTGTGTGTGTGTGTGTGTGTGTGTGTGCATTAACTGTAAATTATGTTTAATGCATGTTTAATGTTATGTTTGTGTGGTGTTTCTGGAGTTAATCCAGGCTATAAGAGAACTGAGCAGCTCATAAACACCATCATCTCCTGATGAGCAGCGTCTTCAGTCTGATTCCCGGTAAGATCATGTCGTCTCATGTGGGAATTATTTTGTTATTGTGTTTCAGCCTTTATTCAAACGTTAGCACATGTTGTTCAGCCGGTTCACTCTCTAGTGTGCTTGATTATGTGTAGAAGAAATGAAAGAAATTAAGATGGAATTGTTTATTATTTAAGATTTATTTGACAGGGACAAATGCATAAAACATTGCTTTATAATAAATACAAAGTAGATGCCACGCATACAGGTTTCTAGCCATGACTAATTTGCAACCCCTGTCCCTGGTTAGGCTTATGAAATAAAACAGAAATTACAGAGTATTGAATGTAAGATATGTAAATATTAAAAGACATCCAACAAGTACATCCCATACATGAAAGAAAAATATGGGTTTAAGTAGATAAAAACTTTAAAATAATCTGGCAGATTTAACAATACAAAAACACAAAAGGCTGCATATGCGTGCTAACATTATGCAATCTTATGTTTGTATGCATTATGTTGTGTCCTATACAGTCAGTGTTCACAAAGTTGTTTCTGTTTCAGCCATTGCTTTAAATGTGTATTAAAAACCTTGAGTTCTGTCAATGTTTTAATTTCAGATGGTAAAGCGTTCCACAAATGTATGCCTGTTACTGAAAATGATGTCTGACCAAATGTTGTTCTACGTTTTGCAGCTATACAGTTTCCACTTATTGTGCCTCTAGTTCTTATTCCGCTTTTTTGTTTCTCTACTAGTTGACAGAATATTTCTGGTGCAAGGTTGTTCACACACTTAAAAATTTGTTTTTAAAAATGAAAAACTAACAAAACTGTCAAAACTCAATATATTATGCTTCCTTAGAATGATGCAGTGATGCCATCTTACAGATTTCTGGTCCATTACTTTTAGTGCCTGTTTATATAATGACCTAACGGGTGTAATTGTTGTTCGGTTGGCCTGACCCCACACAGTTATGCAATACGATAAATGAGAAAATATCATAGAATGCATAAACTGCTGTGCTGCCTTAAGGGGTATATATTGTCTTATTAATCGGAAGCAGTTTAGATTTGTCCTGACAGTTCTGCATAGTTTCTTTACATGTCTATCAAACTTAAGATGAGAATCTAAAATAACCCCTAAAAATTTAAATTCATGTACCTCATCTATCTCCTTATCATCAATCTTTATTCTATAATTTTCATTTACCTTTCTTTTTATTGAAAAGCACATAGAGACTGTCTTATCATAGTTTAGGGTTAGATGATTATTTCGGAGCCACTGTGATACCCCGTCCAGTTCTTTTGAAAGCATCTCAGCTGCAATCTGAGGGGTTTTTGCTGAGACATATATGATTGTATCATCTGCATACATTTGGCATTTAACCCCTTTGCAACTGTCAGGAAGATAATTTATATATAAACTAAAAAGTAAAGGGCCTAAGATTGAACCTTGTGGAATTCCGAGTCGACAAGTTTGGACAGATGACTGGGCGGAATTTATTTTAACACACTGCTGCCTATGTTCGAGATACGATCTAAACCAAGTTATTGCATCATGTGACAAATTAAAATTTTGCAATTTATTTAAAAGAATTTCGTGGTTAACAGTATCAAAGGCTTTTTTCAGGTCCAGAAACACTGCCCCCACTACATTACCTTTATCTAGTGACTGTTTTATCGTTTCAGTGAGGTAACAGTTTGCCAACTCTGTTGAGTACCGTGGTCTAAACCCAAATTGTTTGGCGTGTAGGAGATGATTACTTTCAAGATAATCAACAAGTTGTTTGGCAACTGTTTTTTCAAGAACCTTTGAGAGTGCAGGTAAAATTGAAATTGGTCTATAATTTGAGACCTGGTCAGATGCTCCGGACTTAAAAGACTGGAGTTAAAATAGCCGTTTTCCATTGCTGAGGAAATGTATTTGCTCTAATGGATAAGTTCACTATATGTGTAACTGGCATTAAGAGGACTGAACTGTATTTTTTTATAAAAGTTATCCTTGGCCTTAGATTGCCGTAACTGTGTAAAAACTTCTGCAGTTTCACTTTGGTCTACCTCTTTTATACAAAAAGATGTTGATTGGTCTCTTAGTTTGTGTTTTAATTGTACTGGTTGAAAATTTGCAGCCAATTCCTCAGCTGATTGGATAAAGAATCTATTAAACTCGTTCGCAATTTCAGACCTTTCATTATTGACGATTCCATTTATATTTAATTCGACTATTAATTTTTGTTGTTTAGGCACTCGATTAGTTAAAATATTTAGGTGTTTCCAAAGTTCTGAACTTTTCAGAATTCATCTTCAAGCTGAGTTTTTTTATTCTTGGGAATGCCTGTAAATTCTAATTTATGCGGAATATTGCAGAAGGATTGTAGACGCTTTTTGGATAGTTTTCTAGCAATTAAAATCAGATTGTGATCGGAAATACCTGTGATTAAGTTGTACGTTTTACTCACTCGCTCAGTTCTATTTGTAAAGATCAAGTCAATAAGGGTTTTACTACTTTTTGTTAATCTTGTCGGTTCTTTGATTATTTGGTGGAAATTATGCTTTGAGTAGATCATTTTTAACTTTTGCTTATTACTGTTGCTTAACCAATTTATATTAAAATCTCCTTGGAAGATAGTCTCACAGCGACAATTTAACTGTTTAAGTAAATCATCTAAATGCTTGTAAAATGAAACACCTGTCACATGTCTGTCCTGTCTTGTTATGCACATGGGTGTTTTGTTATCTTGAGCCATGTGCTCTTGTCGTTGTTTAAATCCCTCCCCCTTGTTATCTGATTATTGATTAATTGCTCCACCTGTCTGTCTCGTTACCCTCCTTTGTTTGCCTCCCTATTTAGTCTTCCTGTGTTTGCTGTCCTGTGCTCGTTCGTTGTCACTGTTACGTGGTTTAGTTGTGTGGAGTTCTGTGCCTGTCCTGTCTGGTCTGTGTTGGATTTAGTTTTGAAACATTGGAATTATTTTGTTGGTTTGTTTATTTTATGTGTTATCTTTATTAAATTCTTCATTTCACTCCGCATTTGAGTCCTCTTCTCCATTTCTCCACAACCCACCGTGACAACACCATGTGAGGGGGGATTATATAATGTAACAATATTAAACTTCATTTTTGTTGACAACAATACAGTGATGGCCACACATTCTAAAGATGTGTCCTTATTAATTTGGACACATTTAAATGTTTCTTTGATATAGATCAACACACCACCACCCCTGCCAGTTAGTCTGTCTTTTCTAAAACAATTATAACCAGGTACATCAATTATGTGTGTTGGAGTATTGCTGTTTAGCCAGGATTCACTTAGACACAGGTAATCCAAATTGGAGTCTGTCAGTAAATACTGAATCTGATCTAATTTTGATGTAATACTTCGAATATTCAAATGCCCTCCAACAATGCCCTTTGGTTTAGTCTTCGGATCCCATATAACCTTTGCATGATTCACAGTCTGAAAGAATCTAAATTGTCTTTGTTTACCTACCACATGACCAGTAGACCTGATGGTAACTACACTGCTGCAGTTGCTGGGCCCAGAGTCTGGCCTAGTAGTAACTAGGCTATTGATACTGCTGCTGCTACTGCTGAGGTCTGGCCCAGTGGTAGCTTGGATGCTGCTGCTACTGATGCTAAGGCCTAGGCCTGGCTTGATGGTAGCTGGGCTGCTGCCATTGAGGCCTGATCCTGGCCCGGTGGTTGCTGGGCTGTTTCTACTGACTCTGTTGAGGAATGAGCCTGGCCTGGTTGCAGCTGGACTGCTGCTGCTGAGGCCTGAGCCTGGCCCAGTGGTTGCTGGGCTGTTTCTGAGATTGAGATTTAAAGCAGGTTTGGATGTTTTCTTTAAGGTCCTGTTGGAACAACTTTCCATTTCACGTTCTTGAGATTCATTTGATGATGATGTGATCAGTTCATAAACTTCATCTTGTAGTTTGATGTTCATTGTGCTTCCAGGTTAGATCATGAGATCGTCTCATCCGTGAGTTTATATAGTCAACTATCTTTGTATTTCAGCCTCTGGTATCACTGTGATCATTTGCACTGAAACTAGTTTCCTGTAATTAACATTGAGTGTGATTTCAGTACAGTCAGCAACACAGATTTACATTTCTTACAGAAAACAGGCTTGCAGAGCAGCAGAAGATTCAATATTTTAGAGAGATCACAGTATTTGTGCTTTCTCTCGCGATCATTCATGGGTTTCTTATTTTACTGAGGAAATGAATAAACACTGAGTGAACTTTAAGAATGAAAGCATCAGATATAAAGCATTTTCACATTACTTCAGTCGTCGTAGCTGAGCCGAACCATTAGTGAAAGTTAGACTGGTTTTTCACTCAAACCATCATTGTTAGTTGACTGTGTCTTTAAGGTAATTACAGTTTCACACGTCGGATCAAATAGTTTGTCTGTAATCTCAGGCATTTCCTCCATTAGATCAACAAGCTTTGAGATGTGTGTTTTTACAGTGAATGAAGAGCTCTTTAAACACGGCAGTGGAAACTTGTGAAACATCTGTCAGTCTGTGTGTTATTCCACACACTTCTGCTTTGACCTGCAGACGAAACACACAATCCTGTCAGTAACGTAAGTTCTTCAAGATTTATTCCTAGTTTAATAAACCATTGTACACTTGCAGCTGTGCTGGACTGAATATTCAGAACAACTGCATTCTTGCTTCTGTGATATTGTTCAAATGGAGGATTTACAAACTTTAATCTTATTTCACGTATTTCAAGCTTTCTAACATTACACACACTCCTCTAAAGAACATGTGAAGCCAACTGAGGAAACTTTATTTCAACAACCACACAGAAAACAAGTTATTTCATATATTTTTTCCTATTGGTTTTAATAAAGTTTTTTTTTTTTTTTTTTTTTTTTTTTACAATAGGAAATGAATGCATGTTTTTTTTTTAACTGATGACTGGTTTGTTATTTAGTGCCTGTCAAGATTTCATGAAACAATGGCAGAACTAAACGCTAGGGATGCACCGATCCGACTTTTTCAGTCCCGATACCGATACCGATGCCTGGGCTTTGTGTATCTGTCGATACCCGATACCGATCCGATACCGCTGTTGAATTAATAATAAACTGTATACCTTCCACCTTATACATTCCTTCCACCATGTGGAAGAGACTAAAGGCACCAGACTTTACAAACTAAACATTACTTTCCCAACTAAGACAAAATAACATAGCCTAGATGTAATGTATTTAATTCTTTTTTATTTGTTATTTAACAATTGTGCATTCAAATCGAAAATAGAATGTAATCAAACTTCTTAAAATAAATTTAAATAAATAAAATGTAGCAGTAGAAACAAAATTGTGTATTGGTCAAACAATAGTAATCAAACAATTTTGAAAAAAAAATAGAATTCTTCATTGTATGTTATTAAGGGAAACAATTGTGCATTCAAATCTAAAACAGAATGTAATCAAACTTCAAGTTCTTAAATTTAAATAAATAAAATGTAGCCGCAGAAACAAAACAGTGTTGGTTGAACATACAATAGTAATCAAACAGTAACCAAACTATAAATATACTAAGTGCAAACAAAGTCCTGCAAACAGGAATTCAAAATAAAACATAGCAGCTGAACCTGAGAATAAACTAATAAAATGTTGGAAAACAACAACTTGGTCACACATATAAATAATAACCAAACATTGTAAACATGTAGTGGTCTGGAGTGTCACACCACTCAGACCTGTGAATGCTCACTTAACCAGCAATGGTAAATTCTTTCTCATGAAGACAAGCATTTCTGCTCTCTCTGCTGTAAGTCTATTTCTCTTTTCATCCACAATGTTGGAAACTGTGCTGAACACTCTCTCGCTTTCTACACTAGTGCAGGGGGCACAGAGGTATTTTGTGGCAGTGGCAGCAAGAAGAGGGAATCGGCATTTGTTGACTCCCCAGTACTGGTATGGGTTGTCTGAAGCCTTGTTTATACTCGACGCGTCCGCACGAGCGCGAGTCTCCGCTGACTGCGCGCGAACCTCTCCAAACGGACGAGGCGTTTATACTTGATGCGCTCGCCGTTGTGCTATTCTGTGAAACGACAGGGGGCGACTCGGAGTAATTCTCCTCTAAACCACCAGGAATCAGCAGTGAAGAAGTAGTTTGCCGTTTATTAGTAGTTTATTAATAGCTGATCCATATTAAAAGAGTAATAAATGCAGTAGGTTTATTGTACTTTTTTGTACAAACTAGTTAAACAACTGAAGCCTTATTGAAGAGTGTTTAAACCTTAATTTCATCAGCAGGGCTTACTTCTGCTATTGTAGGCTTATTTTGTAAATGTAAGCAGTTACTTTAGACAAGTGCAAACTGGGTGCTTAATGCAAATGTGTTCCTATTCACAAAATGAGAGGCTTTTATGGTCGCCCATCAATGAAAATGTCGCTGTGTATAGAAGGATCATAAACATGCTGGTGCAGACGTACCAGTTCGGCCAGATTCGGCTCGAAGTCGTTCATCTTCGGATGCGGCGCCGCGCGCGATGTTACAAAAAGTGCCGTGCACACCGCCAGGCGAAATGGGGTCTTGCGCACCCAACGCGCACGACCGCCCACACCGCAATTACGTCATTTTGCCGCGCGCACCTTCGCGCTCTTGCGGACGCGTCGAGTATAAACAAGGCTTGAGGCAGCGATGGTTTTCTCTGTAAGATATCCATGCAGTTGGATTGCAGGGCTCGAGCTGCTTGCTGCACCGGGATCTTCACACTCCTCCACAATTTGGTCAAACTCTTGCATAAAGCTGCTCGATGCTGCTGCTGCTTCCACCCGAGGGACCTTTTCTTGTGGCACTGCAGGCTCTGATGCTCCAGCTGTGCTGCTCCTCAAGTCTTCCTCTAGTTCCCTTGTCAGTGCATCTTTTGCACGCTTTGCAGATTGTGCACTTGTAAAGTATCTGAAACAGAAATAATAAACCATAGGTTAGGCTAAATATGAAAAACGACACTAAAACTTGAGGCTGATTTAAGTAATATACAAATATATATACATACAAGTAAATAAATAAATAAATAAATATATATATATATATATATATATATATATATATATATATATATATTAATAAACTATATATAGAATGTTATTATACATAATGTTGTATATAAAGAATTATTAATGTAGGCCTATAAAATTTCTGTTCTACATGTTTTAAAAAATGTACAGCATGGCATCTTATCAATTACAATACTAGAGTTACTGTGGAGCGTAAAACAATCTATAATATAGACCTAATGTAATTAGTTTGTTTACACAATCTTACCTGTCTTTATATCTTGGGTCCAGCAGGGTGGCAAGTGCATATAGGGGTTCATCTTCCACAGTGTCGAAGCGTTTGTTGACAGCTTGAAGCAATGTGAAAATAACAAAGATGCAATTTAAGTGAATATTTGTAAAGAATATATTTGTAAACTCTCCTGTAGGCGAGTTGAACTGAACCCAAGTGCAGTTTTATTGCATCCAAAAGTGAACAGATACAAAGTAAAGTTCTGACTTGATTTAGAAATATGAATTCATGAACATAAACAAATTAAAACTATGATGAACATGAACATTAAAACTATGATGAACTATGGTGAACAATGCAAGCCGAGCGTCTCTGCACTAGGTACAAAAAAACTTCCCTCTCAGCGCCTTTTGGACAAAAATGGCCCCATTGAAACCCATTAAAACTGCATTTTTTTTATCCCAGGGCCATTTAACTATAAACTTGCAAAAGCATCTTTTGTGTGAGAGCTGACTCACATTAACATGAATGTGAGCCGTTAGAACAGGCCAACTACACACAATGAGCTTTATTTTGATAAAAAGAACACATGCAAAAAAGCTTGAGATTTTTACTGTTACAAAGAAAAACAATGTTAAAAACTGTAAAAGAAAGAACAGAAAAAAGACTGCATGCACACCATCCCCTGATGCCAAGGAAGAGAGCCTTCTTACAATGTGAGCAATACATAACAGTATTTGCTACTCTTTTTTTTCTTTATTTTACATTTTTTATACAGTTAAATTTTTTCAGTAAAACTGGGTCACAGTTAAAATAATTTGAAACTTGCAAAATCATATTTTGTGAGATAACTGACTCACATTAGCATGAACGGCAGCCATTAGAACAGGTCAGTGTTTCAGCTGAACCGAGCCGAACCATGATGGCCCATTCTCTCCTGCGCAGGGGCTTGTCTAATGGCTGACACAAAGATTTCTCTGTGAATACTTTTTTTTTTTTAGATAACTGACTCACATTAGCATGCATGGCAGCCATTAGCACAAACCAGTTTTCCAGATCCATGATGCCATAGACCGATCCATGATGGCCCATTCTCTCCAGTGCAGGGGCTCGTGTAACGCTGCGACCTCATTGGTTGTCTTCTGGATGCTGCGATGTGATTGGCTAGTTTGAATACACACTCAGGTTAATTTCTGATATCTTTGGTCTGCTGGGGAGAAATGTGACACTGGACCACAAAACCAGTCTTATGGGTCATTTTCTTTAAATTGAGATTTATACATCACATGAAAGCTGAATAAATAAGCTTTCCATTGATCTATGGTTTGTTAGGATATGACAATATTTGGCCGAGATACAACCTTTTGAAAATCTGGAATCTGATGGGGCAAAAAAATCTAAATATTGAGAAAATCGCCTTTAAAGTTCTCCAAATGAAGGCCTTAGCTACGCATTACTAATGAAAGGAAATAAATGAAATTTACACCTTTGTGAGTTCCCCACCACTAAATTCAAGTGTGTGTGTGTGTGTGTGTGTGTGTGTGTGTGTGTGTGTGTGTGTGTGTGTGTGTGTGTGTGTGTGTGTGTGTGTGTGTGTGTGTGTGTGTGTGTGTGTGTGTGTGTGTGTGTGGTTACAAAACTGTTCCACACATTGATCGAATTCGTCGTCATTCAGGTCATCCTCCTTTGCCAAGCCAGTCTCTGGACATTCTGTATCATATTCACCAATCATTTGCGAAAAAATCATTTACTATGTTCGTTAAATTATTGCTGTAATTAAAGTTTAAATTGAGCAAACGCGCTATCTCAGAATCCATGGCTTGCACCGTTACCATTGCGGATTGTGTGCACTGTGCACGCGAAGAAGTCACCAGCCAATGAGAGGCGCTGTAGCAGACCGTTTACACAAGAAGGGTTTGTTTTAACGTTCTCTATTGGCTTACTGCCCTAATGACGTTGTGGAGAGTTATGAACCCGAAAGGGGGAAATATATGCTTGACATTATAGGCTTGTTCGACTTGAGCTGGCGCTGCACAGACCGATCGGTTGATGACATCAAAGTACCGCGAGAGCAATTAGAGAGCAGACGGCTCCTTATGCTTTTGAATCGCTCTCGCGGTACTTTGATGTCATCAACCGATCGGTCTGTGCAGCGCCAGTTCAAGTTGAGTCACTTTGCTTGAGTCATTATTGTGGAGTTCAGAAACTCTTGATCTACTGGATCTCTAGAGTTTACGGAGTAAAAGTGTGTTAGTGTAACTGTGTGTGTTAGTGTAACTGTGTGTGTTATTGTATGTTTTGTATATGAGGTATTATTTCTATAGGTTGAGCAATAGGCCGATGTGTTTCAGTGACTGACACAGAAACTGTAATCTAGGCAAGGCAAGATATTTATATAGTACATTTCATACACAATGGTAATTTAAAAGTGCTTTACATAGAAGAAATTAAAATAATCAAAAGAAATAATATTAATTAAAACAGTTTAGAATAAAAAAAGAAATAAAATATAGTACAAACAGTCAGAGGAACAGTGGCACAGCTCATTCAGTAAAAGCAGAGATGAACAGAAGTGTTGTGAGTCTGGATGTGACTGTGACTGTAGGATCTGATCTCTTCTGGAAGACTTCCAGCATAGTAGACTCGCCATACAGTGAACTCTCTCTCACACACACACACACACACACACACACACACACACACACACACACACACACACACACACACACACACACACACACACACACACACACTGTCTCTTCTGGAAGAGTTCCAGCATAGTAGACTCGCCATGCTTACAGAGAACTCACACACACACACACACACACACACACACACACACACACACACACACACGCGTACGTTCTCCAACTTCTGTGCAATCGTTCTACAAAGAGAAAATGTCCCGCCCAACTCAGGAACTCGGGTATCATAATAATCTAAATGTTCAGTAGTGAGTAAATATGATTTGAGAGGGCTTTCATGTCCAATTTTGAACTGAAACTTGCATTTGTGATAATTCTGATAGCACATGTACCCCAAATAAAAATATATATTTTATTGTCCATAAATATTAAGCCCACGACCCTACTTAGGAATGGATGAAAATTAAACATATTTTCAGTAGCCATAAATAATCGACAGTCTTGTCTTTATTGTATTATTGTATTGTGACAATAATTCGTGGTATTTAAATTTGGCCTCCATCTTCTCATTACTGTATAGCTACTGTGTAGCTACTGCAAGTTTTATTTTTGATATAGATATTACAGCTTTTTACAATCGCTATGACAATTTTTTCAATGCTTTTAACAAATTTCCGAAACTCTTAACACAGTTAGCACTACATCCGTCTGTGTAAGCTATACTATTAACATATCTCTTGTTGCTTTAACACAGAATGCATACAATTAACACAAATTTAAAATGCTTGAACTTCTTTTACACACAAGCTCAAACAAGACCAAAACAATGGATTTTTACTGGCAAATTTACCAATGCTTTAACACTGTATGTCAGAACAGAAAACACCATGTTCTAAACCTAACCCAGGCTAAAGTCAAGTAAACAGCGGTTTATATTGTGAACTGAAACACAAATATATCCCCTGTATTTTATTCTAGTGTTACTGAGAAACAGCTGATTGAATTATGCAAATATATACATTTATTTTTATTTATTTTATTCATTGCAGCAATTCTGTCTCTGTCTTCGTATTGTCATTACAGTAACCGTACATTATAAAGCACTCTGAGATGTTTTTTTTTTTTATTGAATTTCTGCAGCAAAAGATCTAAACCCAACAAAACAAACATGTAGAGAGGCTTCAAAAGAAACTGCAGTGCAAAACACAATCTATGATCAATACAATATACTGTGTGTTGTATAAGAGCAGACCTGACACATAAATACAATAATGCAGTTTCTGTAATTCCATCTGATGTTCGTGTTTTTATGACATTGTGCTATGATTGACTAAATCTTCCTGTTGGACGAGAACATGTTAGTGTTTTGAAAAGTGATTTGATTTTGAGACATGTTTGCAGTGTTTTGGTAGACATAGTGTATTGTTGTATTTTGAAAATTAGTGTTGGAGTTTAGTTTACAATGTGTGATTTTGAGCATAAAATTAACTGTTTTGCCAATTGTGTGTTGTAGGTGTGTTGGTGCATTAAGAGTTTAGGAAATTTGTTAAAAGTACACACAAAGTATCGACATGAAAAGTCAGTCATGCTGTCACTTAATCTGTTATAAATGAATCACATGACTATTGCAGTTACACGCATTCATTAAAGTTTGAGGCTGGTGAACAAAGTTTCACACTCTCTGGTAAAAACCCACAGATAAAATAGAAAAATGACGTCTGCAGAAATCCCCATGTAAATTCAAGACCCCAAATCACTAAGAAAATAAGTTCTACCAGAAAGACTCGGGAGATATGATGATGTAACAAAGCATACATTTATTGACAGCCCAGCAAGCAATTATTTATAAAGTTCTTTGGCGTAGGCCCCGTCCGTAGTTCATGATCCGAGGGTAGCGGATCTGCATCTCCTGCCTGAAGATGAAGGCAGGGGCGCAGCAGACCCCTCTGGGAGTTATGGACAGGACCATCCTGGTGGTGGTGGGGAGGATGGAGGTAGTTGTCGCGACAGCATCTGCGAACTCAAACGTGTGTAAGTACCGATCTTTCATACAGCGAGTATAAGGACGTGATTGGATAGATGTGAAGGTAATAAGTGACATAATAATTAAGTCTTCCTGGCAGAACTTTATGCTAAAGCTTTCATTTACGCCGTACAAACATCGTTTATAATGCATACAGAATACAGAAAACTCAAATGATGAGCAATTTGTAAGTTTGATACACGTTTGTAAATATGGTTTTGCAAATGACTTTTTATTACTCCATTTAGTGAACTTGTTGAGATGACACTGTTCACATCTTCACCTAAAACTAAACACAGACCAACAACAGTGACAGGGTGATAAATCTGCCAAAAGAGGGTCATAAATCAAGTTTATGAAGGTGTATGTTACAGTTTTTCTGAATCGCTAAAACACTAAACCCCATTCTCTGAACCAAATTCTCAATAGTCTAAACAAATTTGTTGAATAAATCACTCTTTCTGTAAAACATTAAACAAGTTCAGGTTGTTAAAACACTGTTTGCAAATCTCATGCACTCTTTTTTCAAACTCTGAACACATTCTCACTCACTAAAACACATTTTGCACTGTGATGCACTTATGTTTCAAAAAGCTAAACACAGGCAGGCAAAAGTTAAACACAACTATAACACTGGTGTCATCATTTACACACAACGACTCAAAATTGTTCACACTTATTTCTAATGATGTGACCAAACCAACTGTACATACAAGTCAGTTCAGAGTCCCAACATTTACTCAAAATGTTGCACTGAATGTTGATACCAACAATGGATGGAAACAATATAAGAGGGAGAGAAGGAAGAGGAAGAGGAAGAGTGTGTGTAGTGTTGCTGGATCAACATGAACACATGATGCTGAAGCAGAATAAATGTCTCTCACTGACCTTTAATCTGCAGTTACACAACTCTTTTGAGTGTACTTTACTGTAACACGCTTTTCATTTAGAATTTTTTACTGTAACCTTTTTGGCTTTTGTAGTTGGGTCACTGTATTTTGCAAATGGTGAATATACAGACATTCGATAGGCCTACAGTGAGATACAGTATACAATTTATTCACCTTACTACTGTAAGTTGTCATTACAATACTTTTTTACGTAATTGCAAAATTTGTTTACTTTGTTACAATATACTTTTTTTCTGTAACTGCATGCTTTGGATTCTGTGTTCTCCATTTTTGATGTAGTGTCTAATGAATGATCTGTAGTGTTTATAATATTGACTCATGAGTGTATGATCTGAAAGCATTGTTTGATTTTGAGCACAGATAAAATAGTTTTGAGGCAATTGTTTGATTTTTGTATCAAATGTAAATGTACCTTTTTCAATAGTACATTGCAAACATACTAATATATATATATATATATATATATATATATATATATATATATATATGTATGTATATGTATGTATATATGTGTGTGTGTGTTATATATGTATATATATATGTATGTTTGCAATGTACTATTGAAAAAGGGAATATATTTCAAATCCAATAAAGTACTTTTTTTCACTAGGATACTTTAGTGAACTGAATTGTAAGAAAGACAGTACTCTGGGTTCCTCTTGTGAACGGGTTTGATCAGAGACACTTTAATGAAGTGTTAAGAAGCAAGACATCTAAAATCATAGCATAAACACACCAGAAAACCCACATTTTATTTAGAAATTTAACCCAAAGGCTGGGTTTGTCCATATTTGTCCAAAACAACCCAGCATTTCTTAGTGTAGTATGCATGGTTCTGTTTAAGCTCAAGTTTTTTCCCAGACAGAAATATAGTGTGTAAATGAACACGTTCAGGGGCAAATGACAGTGTGTGAACTCAAAACAACAGAGGATACTGTCACACACTCAGAGAGTGTTTTCTGGAGATCCTGAAGACGAAACTGGGTCTCTTCTACACACAGCACATTCACACACACATACACACAGGTCACACACACACACACACACACACACACACTGAGGAAACAGACCGTGTGTGAGTTTTACACGACTTCCTGTTTCTGTAAAAGCAGATCTAAAACATGTCACAGTTCTTTGTGTGTCACAAGGTGTTTCACCTAGGCTTAAACACACACTCTGGTTTAGTTCAGTGTGTTCACCATCATCCACATACATGTGAACTCATACACTAATAGTAATTTGTAACAAGTAATTTGTTAAAATGGTTAATTTTGTTGTGAAATACATTCAATCAATTGCAGGACAATAAGTGTTCTCATTAACAAACAAATGTTTAATAATGGCAGATTTATTAAAAATAATAATTAAAGATCAAACATAAATCCAATAAAAATGTATATACAAAGGATATTTTACAGTTTTTCTCAGTCGCTTTGGTGCATTTCTCACATCACTTTTTACATTTGCACAACAGTTAATGCAGTTCTCAAAACAATAAGTACTATTAGTATTAAGTAAAGTTTCATTGAAGGAGAAGTATTTTTACTTGAGTATATTGTATTACTCTTCCATCACTGTTGCGACTGGTTGGCAACCTTGACTGACTTTGTAAAGTGTGTCAGGATATTTCTTTGCAAATGTATGTGATTTTATTAAACCCGGGGAATATACACCATCTCTCGCCTCTCCTCCGCTCCGACACACAGTGTGGTGTATGCCACAACATCTCTAACTTTGCGGTACAAGTTTCATTCACACACACAGACATTATAATCGTGTGATTCTGAAAACCCCTGATATCTCTGCTCAGTAATTCTCAGACCTGAGGCTGTGGGCGTTTAATAACCAGACAAAACGTTCATGATGTGCAGTGTGTTTGCTGTGTGTTTGCTGTGTGTTTGCTGTGTGTTTGCAGTGAGAGCATCTGTGTTTCCCACTCTTCACGATATAGGTAACCCGTGGCTATCTGAGGGTTGTTTCTGTTTTCTTATATATATTTTTTTTTGTTTCTTTCTCTCTTTCTCTCTTTCTTTCTTTCTTTCTTTCTTTTCATTTATCATTTTTTCTTTGTGAGTATTTGCATTTAAGGTCTGTTCCACTTTTTAATATGTTAAATTATTTGAATAAAAAATATCTGTTGATTGTGTTGAAGATTTTATTATTTAGAAACTAAGTAATTTAGTTATATAAGAATACACAATTATTTCTGGTATGAGTTATTTCCTCTAATAGGACTCTGTCTATGTGACTTTGAAAGCTGTAAGACCTTCTGTAAAAATACCCTGAATGTCAATTCTATTCTGAGAAGTCACATGGTATGAGATATTTACCCACAACTATCTATAGGGTGTGTTACCTTGTTTGGAAGAAGATGTATGTATAAAGTCTGAACTGATTATTTACCCGTTGTGGGTCATGATGTTATAAAGGAATATATTTGTTCTGTCCATGCATGGTTTAATTTAGTAAATCTTATTTGCAGCACTTCCACAAAAAATAAAAGGATAAAACTTGACATTTGCTTTTGATAACCACCGTTTGTTATAATAAAACCATTTGTTCAACCAAAAAACCTGTTTTCATTCATTAAACTTTCATTTTAACGGAGGATAATAATAATAACCACAATCTAATAATACCGTTTATTTTATAATTGATTAATACCTTAAACTGTGATATTTTTCTGAGACGGTTACCGTGAAAATCTCATACCATTACAACCCAAGTCCCCCCCCCCCCCCCCCCCCCAACCCCGCTGTTACAAAATAACTTTTTTAAATGAGCTACTTTTTAATTGAGTAAATTTTTAGACCGGTAATTTTAATTGTCAGTAAAGTTTCATTGAAGGAGAAGTATTTTTACTTGATATTGTATTACTCTTTCATGTTGAGACTGGTTGGCACCGACTTTCTAGTGTGTCAGGATATTTCTATAGAAATCTTTCTTTTTCAGACAGTCATCTCATGAAACCCCAAATATATTCTTCTTCTACAGCAATGAACAGACTGACACAATACTGTCAGAGTTTGAGTCAGTCCTCGTTGTCATTTCATTATTTCTTGCAGCTAAAACACACCAAGCAACTTCCATGGGTTTGATACACAATCGCATGTCTAAATTTGAGTGTGTCTTTACTCAGTGTGTGTTCTCCTCTAATGTCAGTGTCTCTCGATCTTCTTCTTTTGACTGATTTTGTAGCTGGCTTCCACTTGTTCTCTGATGCTTCTACTTGCATCAACATATTTCTTAAGTAAATTTTACTTATTGTTTTTTTCAGTGGAAATATCTGTATATGCAATATGTAACATACAGTAAAAACACTGATTACATCAATGATTACTGTAAAACACAGATTCACATCAGATGCTTTCAGAAAAACGTCTATTTAATCCAAACATATACTACTATATCAATATAAAATGCATTCATACACATTCATCTTTACTGTAACAGCGCCTGTCTAAACCTTGGCGTGGATTTTGACTCTGATCTTAAATTTGACCGGCAAATCAATTCTGTTGTTAAGAATATTTTTTTTCATCTTATATCAATATCAAAATGGAAGTCTATCCTCTCTTTTGAAGATATGGAGAAGGTTCATGCCTTTGTGTCATCCCGTTTGGACTATTGTAATGTGTGTGTGTGTGTGTGTGTGTGTGTGTGTGTGTGTGTGTGTGTGTGTGTGTGTGTGTGTGTGTGTGTGTGTGTGTGTGTGTGTGTGTGTGTGTGCGTGCGTGCGTGCGTGCGTGCGTGCGTGCGTGCGTGTGTGTGTGAGTCTCTGTTCAGAACCAGCCAGACTTTCACGGGTACTAAGAAGAGAGAGAGAGAGAGAGAGAGAGAGAGAGAGAGAGAGAGAGAGAGAGAGAGAGAGAGAGAGAGAGAGCATTTTACTCCTGTGTTAATCAAACTACATTGGTTACCATACGATACAGAATTCATTAAACGTTGTTGTATGTTTTTAAGCCTCTGCATGGCCTATAGCATCAGTTAATAGGAGATTACAGTAACAGAATGTTTTGGCTTTACAGCAGCTCTAGAATAAAGTTATTGTCCAGCTAAAGTTAGTTTTGATTGATCACTTCCGTCGCAACGATCATTAGTTATCAACTTAGGATCCGCTAACACGACACTACTAAAACCCTTACAGTAATGCGATCCGGCCGCTCATTCACACACAACAGTGTCTGGAGCTCGAGAACACAAACCTTCAAACAGATTCCAAGGTGCAAGTGTTGAATAATAAAAATAAAAAAATAATAATCTCCGCACAAACTTAGGCTGTTAAAGATGGCCACTGTTTCTGCTCTCGCTACAGATACTCGTTCTTCTGAGGCGTCCGCTCTCCTGAGCTTCATTTATCAGCAACATCGATCTCTAAGATGAGCTTGTTCCTCCTCTGTGTCCTTTAAGAAACATGTAAAAGCTCCTTTATGATCACTTTGGGGAAGCGTCTCATTATAAGAGGCTTTAGTGGGAAGATCCTTTTTTAATATCAAGTTCAAGTTCAGTTTTATTTATATTGCACATTTACAACAACCACTAGACTGAACTAGAAGAGCTTTACAGAACAACAAGATTAGAAGAAGATATAACATGCATAACGACAAATAAAACAAAAAATAAGAGCAACAAAAGCTAAGAATAAAACAGGAGTAAAACAGTATCAGACTAAAAACCAATCAGAGTAAACCCAAACGAAGAAAAGAATCAATATACTAAAGAAAACAGGGAGGTTTTTAAAAGAGACTTGAAATCGAGAGGCGATTCTGATCTCTAAAGTGATAATCTGATACGCTGAGGTTTCAAGGTTGTCTCAGTTGTTTAAGCGTGTAGAAGATCTCAATATGATCCTCAGTCTGTGGAGTTTATCCTCCGTTACTGGGACACTTTCTCCTCCAGATTCACATCAGATGAGAGTCTCTTTCTGCTTCATGTGACACATGATGATCCTCATTGAGCTTCAGATCAGATTCTCTGATTTCTCTTCACTGTCTCTGATCCTGAAACTAAGGCCTCGTTTACACTGCAGGTCTTGATGCCCAATTCTGATTTGTTGCCTATATCTGATTTTTTTTTTTTTTTTTTTTTTTTGACCGTCTGTTTACACGTTCTTTCAATTGTGATCCATATCCGATTACACTTGGCATACTATCTGAAACGTCCCGCATGCTTAAAGGGGGTTCTTGCACAGATGGACGAACGCGTAATATGCTTGATGCAAGCGTTGCGATAGGCTATATGAGAAGTTCGCCAAACATCAGCATGATTTTGAGGCGGAGGACGAAAAGGGCCATCATTACAGCTGCGTATGTGTTTCAGTTATTGTGTGCGAGAGATCTCAGGACTGCTGGGAACATACAACACGATCTCATGAAAGTGCGTGTCTATGCCACTAATTTTATTTCTCGTGCCATAATACGTCAAAAATAGTTTTTGAAATAAAATTCTGTAAACCCCTTGGGATTAGGGGTGTGGAGTGCGTGTGTAGCCTATTACACGCAATTAAGTGCAAATCATATGCACGCGAAAACTGCGTTTCATATGCACACAAAAACTATGTTTGGCGTAAATGGCACGAGAAATAAAATTCGTGCTATAGATGCGCACTTTCATGAGATCGTGGCGGGCTTTAACGAGGAGCAGTGGGACTATGGCATAATGAGCAAGCCAACCTTTGATATGTTGTGTCAACGCACTCCTCTCCTACGACGACACAATGTTTCGTCGGGCCATCCATCCCTTTGCAGACGCGCGTCGGGGTTTCTCTCGTCATTAAACCGCGGAGACGTGGCCTAATGCCTCAGAAAATCCGATCTGCCTGTTTACATGACAGTCGCATCGGCACATATCTGATTTATATCTGATTTATTTCCACATATGAACGAGGCCTGAAACCGATTTAGAAATATCCGAATGCTTGCGTTTTTTCCCTGTTTACACTGTCATAGAACACATCCGATCTGGGTCACATATGAGCAAAAAATCGGCATTGGGTCACATTTCACTGATGGTGTAAACGAGGCCGAGTTTCACCTCAAATCTACTTCTGACATCTAGTGGACAAAGATGAAAACTGCAGATCATATTATGTGTGTGAGGACAAATAGAAAACTCACACTCATGCAGATCTGTTTATTTAGTTATTGAGAGGAAAGCGCATCACATATTCATCTAAACATCACTCTCAGCATCTGGATGTGTGTTTACTGTACAAAAGGCCCTCAATGAGTCAAGTATGTGTATAGTATAGTATAGTTTAGTAAAGTTAGTTATGTCCACTAGGTGTCTGGTGTTATTGAGTGTTATTGAGTGTTATTGAGTGTTATTGTGTGTTATTGGGTGTTATTGTGAGTTATTGGTAATTTGGTGTCTTTGCTCTTAATATAAATCCAGCACAACACCGGCACAGTATTATCAGCATGAAACAGTATGTTATAGGCGCTGTCTATTTTTAATAATAGTCTACACTTTACAAATAATATATACACAACAGACATGATTATTTTGCAGTTTTTTTTTTTTTTCGTATTATATTCTGTCAGTTTCTCTGGCTCTTATGTGACCTCGCCACTGGTTTGCCATATCAACCATCACAAGTCAGTTTAATGAAAGTTAAGGAATTATCATACATCAGGAGACCACATATGAAATCATTAATCACAATATGAATCAGAGCAACTTCCATTAAAATGAACACAAATATGGACACATTCAATGGCATATATTTCAGAAACAGAGAGATGATTCCCTCAGACATTTACTGTTTGGATTATGAGTGATTGTTTTATTCACAGTTCAGTCTTTCATCATTAAAGCTTCTCCATCTGACAATCTTCACAAGCTTCATGTTTTCAGTGCTTTGTGTCTTCATCTCTGTTTATCTCTTTATGCGTTTACTCATAGTTTCCATCTACTGTAATTTAAACAATAAAACATAAAAAGAGAAACAATGGACATGAATCTGTTATCTCGCAAAGAAATAAAGAAAGTGAGAAGTCATAAGTGGAGTTTCGTTTAGTGGAGCTTGTAACCCGACTTCACCTTCACCGAGATCTGTGTTTCTAGTTTCCTTTTCTACTGTGATCAGCCGCAACCTCAAACACATGCAGCAATTTACTCTTCAAGAGCTGCACATTTGTCAAGCAAGTTCAGTGGAGCAAGAAGACAGGAAACTAACAGACAGAAAGAAAGTGTGTTTTCCTCCTCGTCTCACACACCCGTCCCAGAGCAACACCACAAACACCACACTCACTCAATAATGCATAACGTCAAGACACCAGTGGTTTTTACAGTACAGATCAAAGCTTCACCGTGATAACATGAAAATAATACAACAAAGTTTGTTTCTAGAAGAAAATTGTGTCATCGTTAGGGTTCGGTACCGAATCACGGTGCCAATAGGGAACCGGTTCCGACGTAAACGGTAGTAACCAGACCGAATAAGAACGAAAATTTCGGTGCCTGATTTCGGTGCCTGACTCTCTGTGTCATGAGGCGCACACACGCAAGGTCTCTCGCTCTCTCTCTCTCCGCCGTGCGCATACAATACTGTTTGAAGCACAGTCTGTTCTGTCTCGCATGCGCGCTCTTGCTCGCTCGCTCTAGATTCCAGGAGATTTTAACTAATTTGCGGGCATCAGGGAGCCATTATCAATATGCGGGAGACTCCCGGAACGTCTGCTGATTGCGAGGGGATTAATGAAGATGGCGAAGACAAAACGCTCCAAGGTTTGGCTGCATTTCACGTGTAAAATTACGCGTCAGAAAGCCCTCTGGGTGTGCCGATTGTCTGAAGCACATATAGAATCACGCCAATCCATTGGCTGATGGCGCGGGCGCCGCCTCGACGCTCACGTCGTCTTATGTTCCGCTAACACAGAAACCTAAAATTCTCGGGACATTGAACTTGAACACGCTCAACTCTACTAGTCTTATTAATGGATTGTTTTAATCATGCCATTTATTTCAGTTGTTTAAAAAGGAGGAAGATGAAGAATGATCACTCGACATCCTGGTTGAATGTATATATTTTATTAAACCAATAATGTGTGTGTGTGTGTGTGTGTGTGTGTGTGTGTGTGTGTGTGTGTGTGTGTGTGTGTCTGTGTGTGTGTGTGTGTGTGTGTGTCTGTGTGTGTGTCCTTGTACTTGAGTCTGCTCACACTGGTGGTAATTTAGGAGAGATTCCCTGACATGATGGTAAAGTGCTTGCAGTAGTACTGTAGGCCTACATATGAAAGCGCTATATAAATGCTTGATTCATCTAGAAAGTTCAATGATAATCAAACACTCACAGCTTGGCTTTATTCCATACTCTCACATCTATCAAGTCTCTCTCCTCTTTCCTCTCGTGATTCACTGGTTTGTGTCTCATTTCTGTCCTCCATTTTTCTCTCAGTCTTCTTGTTTTTACAGCTTTTTTTCCGTCAAAATTAAATTCAGTCCATCTCTGTGATTCTTTCAATTTACAACAGACCAAACACATTAAACGTTCTAAAAAAACTTTACTTCTAAGAACATGTAACATGCAACAAATGTAACATTTTAGTGGGAAAAAAAAACATTTGTCAAGGGGTTTTTCCCACATTAAAAAAAAAAGTTCTAGTGAGAAAGCATGTGTTGAATTCATGATGAACTGGGGCCGTATTCACAAAGAATTTTATTTTACCACTAGGAGTAGGCTACTCCTAAATCACACTAAAATATTTTAGCTAGGAGTTTTCTCTTAAAAGTTATTCACAACGCCTTTCAGACCTACTCTTAGTAAGGAAAAATGACAACTCCTAAACTAAGAGTGAGTCTTCGTTGCTATGGATGACGTCAATTCTCATGCACGAGTTTCCTCGCAATGATCACGGTGATTGGTTGTTAGATGACAGGGCCATCATGCGGAACATAACAGACGCAACAAATCATGGAATTACAACATCTAAATATGTCTGTGTCCTACACAAAATAATAATAGTAATGTCATCGAAATGCATATATAATGACATGTTTGTGCAGGCCCCAGTGAAGTGCAATTCTAAAAAGGCAGAGAGAGAGAGAAAAGTGGTGAATTCAATTCAATTAAATCAAGGTAGCCTAATACCCTAATGAAACCGCCACTTGCCTAATAATGAAAAACGACACTTGCATTAACACTTGCTTGATTAATTGACATCCTATTAGTATGGAAGCTTGTTTCCGCCACTGAATAAAAAAATAATAATAATAATTGCGACTTTTTATCTCACAATTGCGAGATATAGGATGTCGCAATTGTGAGATAAAAAGTCGCAATTACCTTTTTTATTTTTCATTCTGTGGCGGAAACAAGCTTCCATAGCCTAAATAGACTACTTAAAGCAAGGAAATGTCGCTCCTATTGAAGTAATGTAATAGTTGAATGACGGTGGATTATGAACTCGCCAAAACGGAAAAGAAAGCCCAACTGGACGCAGGATCAGTTACTGCTACTGGCCCAGTTGGTGCTGAAAAAAAAAACATAATAAAAGGGAAATTCGACACTGGGATATCAAGCAAAACTAAGCGTGAGACATGGGAGAGGATTTGTTTGCAGATCAATGCAGCATTCCCTCTTGTGTCGCGGACCCCGGATGACTGCGAGAGGCGGTGGTATGCGCTACAATCCTTTGTGAATAGGTCTTAGTGAGTTAGGAGTCCTCTCGACTTCTTTTAAGTTGTCCCAGACTTAGGTGCTACTTTTAGGGCTAAAATGCTTCGTGAATTACTCTTAGTGAAAAAAATTAGGAGTCCTAAAGTTAGGAGAGACACGCCCATTATTTTTAGGAGTCGCTCCTAAATTCGCCAGTCCAGCTACTTTTAGCCTTAAAATTCTTTGTGAAGAATATGGCCCCAGCACAACATTATTCAGATGTTACTTTTTTATAGATGTTAATGAAACTGAATAACTAACACCTGGACAGATGTTCAGTAACAATGCTGATGGACAGATGCACTTTTGTGATGGATAGCTGCACTTTTATGATGGATAGATGCACTTTTATGATGGATGTACTTTTATGATGCACTTTTATGATGTACTTTTATGATGCATTTTAGATGTATTTTATGATGGACAGATGCACTTTTATGATGGATGTACTTTTATGATGCACTTTTATGATGGATAGATGCACTTTTATGATGGACAGATGCACTTTTATGATAGATAGATGCACTTTTATGATGGACAGATGCACATTTATGATAGATAGATGCACTTTTATGATGGACAGATTCACTTTTATGATGGATGTACTTTTATGATGCACTTTTAGATGTACTTTTATGATGCACTTTTATGATGCAGTTTTATGATTGATGTACTTTTATGATGCACTTTTAGATGTATTTTATGATGCACTTTTAGATGTACTTTTATGATGGATGTACTTTTAGATGTACTTTTATGATGCACTTTTATGATGCACTTTTAGATGCACTTTTATGATGGACAGATGCACTTTTATGATGGATAGATGTACTTTTATGATGGATGTGCTTTTATGATGGATGTGCTTTTATGATGCACTTTTATGATTGATGTACTTTTATGGTGCACTTTTATGATGCACTTTTAGATGTATTTTATGATGGATAGATGTACTTTTATGATGGATGTACTTTTATGATGCACTTATGATTGATGTACTTTTATGGTGCACTTTTATGATGCACTTTTATGATTGATGTACTTTTATGATGCACTTTTATGATGCACTTTTAGATGCACTTTTATGATGGATAGATGTACTTTTATGATGGATGTACTTTTATGGTGCACTTTTATGATGCACTTTTAGATGTATTTTATGATGCACTTTTATGATGGATCTACTTTTAGTTGTACTTTTATGGTGCACTTTTATGATGTACTTTTATGATGCACTTTTAGATGTTCTTTAATGATGCACTTTTATGATGGATAGATGCACTTTTATGATGGATGTACTTTTATGATGCACTTTTAGATGTACTTTTATGATACACTTTTATGATGATGTACTTTTATGATGCACTTTATGATGTTCTTTTATGATGGATAGATGCACTTTTATGATGGATAGATGTACTTTTATGATGGACAGATGCACTTTTATGATGGATAGATGCACTTTTATGATGGATGTACTTTTATTGTGCACTTTTATGATGGATGTACTTTTATGATGCACTTTATGATGTTCTTTTATGATGGATAGATGCACTTTTATGATGGACAGATTCCCTTTTATGATGGATAGATGCAATTTTATGATGGATAGATGCACTTTTATGATGGATGTGCTTTTATGATGCACTCTTAGATGTATTTTATGATACACTTTTATGATGGATGTACTTTTATGATGCACTTTATGATGTTCTTTTATGATGGATAGATGCACTTTTATGATGGATAGATGCACTTTTATGATGGATAGATGCAATTTTATGATGGATAGATGCACTTTTATGATGGATGTGCTTTTATGATGCACTTTTATGATGGATGTACTTTTATGATGCACTCTTAGATGTATTTTATGATACACTTTTATGATGGATGTACTTTTATGATGCACTTTATGATGTTCTTTTATGATGGATAGATGCACTTTTATGATGGATAGATGCACTTTTATGATGGACAGATGCACTTTTATGATGGATAGATGCAATTTTATGATGGATGCGCTTTTATGATGCACTTTTATGATGGATGTACTTTTATGATGCACTCTTAGATGTATTTTATGATGCACTTTTATGATGGATCTACTTTTAGTTGTACTTTTATGATGCACTTTTAGATGTATTTTATGTTGCACTTTTAGATGTACTTTTATGATGGATGTACTTTTATGATGCACTTTTAGATGTTCTTTAATGATGCACTTTTATGATGGATAGATGCACTTTTATGATGGATGTACTTTTATTGTGCACTTTTATGATGGATGTACTTTTATGATGCACTTTATGATGTTCTTTTATGATGGATAGATGCACTTTTATGATGGATAGATGCACTTTTATGATGGACAGATTCCCTTTTATGATGGATAGATACAATTTTATGATGGATAGATGCACTTTTATGATGGATGTGCTTTCATGATGCACTTTTATGATGGATGTATTTTTATGATGCACTCTTAGATGTATTTTATGATGCACTTTTATGATGGATAGATGCACTTTTATGATGGATAGATGCACTTTTATGATGGATGTACTTTTATGATGCACTCTTAGGTGTATTTTATGATGCACTTTTATGATGGATGTACTTTTATGATGCACTTTTATGATGCACTTTTAGATGTACTTTTATGATGGATGTACTTTTATGATGCACTTTTATGATGCACTGTTAGATGCACTTTTATGATGGACAGATGCATTTTTATGGATAGATGTACTTTTATGATGGATGTACTTTTATGATGCACTTTTATGATGGATGGATGCACTTTTATGATGGACAGAATGTTAGGGTGTAACGATTCACTCATCTCACGATGCGATACGATTCACGATACTGGTTTCACGGTACCGGGGGCAACGGGGCTTAAAAAAATTCCCTTCAAGGTTGTTTCAACTCAGTGTTTCTGTCTGTCTGGTCAAGAGGCTGGACACTGGTACCTTTGCTATGTAAAAGACTGTGTAAAATTAGTAGGGCCTACCGCATTGACAGGAGTTTTACATTGTAATAAAGGCAAGATTCTAATTTTGTTATAATTTGTATCATTACACTAGTAAGAGTTAAAAAAAACAGAACACATTGAGAAAGATATAAACCAGATTCCTGGTTGCCACGGAAACACTGATGCACCTTGTGATCTCCGTGGCTCTCGCACTTGACATATTGGTGACTGGTGCTTCTCACGGTGGTGATTATTATTAGTCTACGGAAAGTCAAAATGCCGCCACACCTCCGATTTGAATGAGTCAACGTCAACATCTACGCTTGCCGTCGCCATGTGTTTGACGGCGTGAGCACACCAGTCTATGACACACACTGGCGCGGCACGAGCGGAGCAAACCGAGCGTTTTCAGTTCATTCCAGTGGAAGTTGAGCGCTCACACAAGCTCAAGTTCCATGAATGAAGTGAAAACACTCGCTAGCTTCGCGCCAGTGTGTGCTCGCTGCTATTGTGCCTGTAAAGCGGTTCACAACTTCACAGTAGGCTATTCAGTAAACGTGCCTTGCTGTTTAAAACGTGTATCGCGATTCGTTTAACATTTCAACCGACTTGAATCGTCACACAATTTTATCGATTTTCAACCGGTTGCGAGTGAATCGTTACATCCCTAGGACAGATGCATTTTTATGATGATAGATGCACTTTTATGATGGACAGATGCACTTTTATGATGGATAGATGCACTTTTATGATGGACAGATGCACTTTTATGATGGATAGATTCACTTTTATGATGGACAGATTCACTTTTATGATGGATAGATGCACTTTTATGATGGACAGATGCACTTTTATGATGGATAGATTCACTTTTATGATGGATAGATTCACTTTTATGATGGATAGATGCACTTTTATGATGGACAGATTCACTTTTATGATGGATAGATGCACTTTTATGATGGACAGATGCACTTTTATGATGGATAGATTCACTTTTATGATGGACAGATTCACTTTTATGATGGACAGATTCACTTTTATGATGGATAGATTCACTTTTATGATGGATAGATGCACTTTTATGATGGACAGATTCACTTTTATGATGGATAGATGCACTTTTATGATGGACAGATGCACTTTTATGATGGATAGATTCACTTTTATGATGGACAGATTCACTTTTATGATGGACAGATTCACTTTTATGATGGACAGATGCACTTTTATGATAGATTCACTTTTATGATGGATAGATTCACTTTTATGATGGACAGATTCACTTTTATGATGGATAGATGCACTTTTATGATGGACAGATGCACTTTTATGATGGATAGATTCACTTTTATGATGGACAGATTCACTTTTATGATGGATAGATTCACTTTTATGGACTTAACCACTGCCATTATAAAGCTTGGAAGAGCCAGGACATTTTTAATAAAACTCTGTTTGTATTCGTCTGAAAGAAGAATGTCATATACACCGATGGCTTTAGGGTGAGTAAATCATGGGCTAATTTTCATTTTTGGGTGAACTATCCCTCTAATTCATTGGGCCTACATTTGAATAACAGTTGAATGTGTTTTGAAGTGTCCCAGTTTGACAGTAGCGCCTGGAACAATATAGTATAGGCTCAATGTGTGTTTAAGGAAGAGTCATCCATCCTGTGTTCAATCTTTCTTTCTTTTTTATTCTGTATATGTCAGCATCTTGCCTCCTGTTGTTTGTCTCCGGGCCTCTAGAGGTCACCTGTTTTGCCCTCTGCCTTAGTTCTTCCTCGTGTGTCCTTGTTAGCGTTATCCAGGTCACCTGTGCCTTGTTTCCCCTAGAGTATTTTAGCTGTGTGTTTTCCCCTTGTTCCTCACTCGGTTTTTGAGTCTTGGCTATGTGTCTCCTGCTGTGTCCCACCGAGTCCATCCAAGCTATCCAAGCTATCCCAAGTAAGCTGTTCCTAGTTATTTGATTTTGTTTTTCTCCCCTCGTGGAGTTATTTTATTTATCTCCTGTTAATGTTTGCATTATCTCAACTGTAGTAATACCTAGTGATGGGCAGATCGAGGCTTCGTGAAGCAATGAAACAGTCGAAGCAAATGTGCCATTTTGTTTCGAGGCTTCGAATCAATCCGAAACCCGTCTCCACGGTGACACCTAGTGGTCACTTGCAGGTGTTGATCTGAAACAACCTTTACAAAGAGCTAATAAAAAAATGTTTTTTTTTTTTTTTTTTTTTATTGTATTTTTGTAATATATGAAGCTTGTAACCTGTAGTCTCTTCACATTGCATAATGTGATTTTGGTCATGAAAAATGAATATTAATAAAAATAAATCAAGCCACAATGTCTCCCTTTCTTATAGATTTTTATTCAAAAATATTAATTTCTCTGCTGTTGAAGGACTCAGCCTACTTCTTTTTTTACAGATAATTTCTCCAGCCTTTGAAAAAATTCTCTCACAAGGGACACTTGTTGCTGGCATACAAAGATATTTTTTAGCTAGGACATACAAATGAGGAAAGATTACTGCTCTCTCTTTCCAGTAAGTTAGAGGATCATGAGTTCTGGGCAAAAACGCATCGCTGAGGTATTTTTTCACTTCCACTGTGGCATCAGCTGTAGGATTGTGTATCATCTGGGTCTCACAGATACGATTGTCAAAATGTTCCCATAAACTGTCTTGTGTTTCAACTGGTGTTGATGATGATGGGCCTGATGTTGACATTTGTGGTTCTGAGTTAAAAGAAAACGGCAATTAGTAACAAATCATAAACTGACAACACATATGAAGTATAAATTTCATGAATCACATTACATAAGATAACATAGACTGAAACTCACCAGGAGTTGTGTTTGAACGCATCAGTGAAGCACACTCCAGTGTGATGTGCTTTTCAGCATCCAGGGCTTTGGCAGGATTTCCAAAAGCCACAATTTTAAACCTTGGGTCCAGCAGTGTAGCCAGTGCCAAGGCTCTAAAAGTCTCGTACCCTCCACATCTGGAGTGCAGACCTTCTTGTAGATGTGAGCCTATGAGCCAACACGAGAGAAAACCATATTAATTAAAATAATGACAACAATATGAGAGTTATGGCCAATTACACGTATGGTCATAGTGTCCTACCTAATTGTACAGTTGATTCCTGCGTTGCATTTCCTTTTTTCTGTGCAAGCTTGTGCTGCAACATCCTGTACAATGGTATGAGATTTGAAGCAGACACTCTTTGAATGGTTGAAGAAGTGTCAATGACTGTTGAATAATGTCATACTCAAGACTTGTCAGGGGAGCAGTATCACTGTTTAAATTGGCAAGTGCAGCACCCACTGGCTCACGTTGCTCATACAAGCGTTGTAGCATGTCGAATGTGCTGTTCCATCTCGTTTCAACCTCCTGTATCATTTTCAGACTTGGTCTGCCCATCAAGCTCTGCATCTCCACAAGCTTGTCCTTTGCTTTGCAGCTGGATCTGAACAACCCCACTATCTTTCTGGCTTTCTGGCGAATTTCATTGATGACTGGGGTTTGATCCAGAGCCTTTTTCACTATCAAATTCAAATTATGAGCAAAACATGGGACATGGCGAAGGTTGAGTAGCTGGGCACTTAGGATCATGTTGGATGCATTATCAGTCACCATGCAGTGAACTTTGGAGGTTATTCCCCACTCAGCCATTAGCAAGGCTTTAGCCTCCATGAGATGCTGGGCTGTGTGGGTTTGGTAAAACCTCCTTACACCCAGTAAAACAGTTGCCGTTGTTGCCTCTGGTGTTATGTAATGGCATGTTACACCAAGATATCCATCCATATTAATGGAAGACCACATGTCAGCCGTAAGGCTAACAAATTCCGCCTTTTGTAGGTCCTCCATTGTCTTCTCCTTGGTTGTGTTGTACCTTTCGCTGACCATTGTTTTAAGCACCTTCCGGGATGGGAGGACATAGCTTGGATCAAGCTTGTTCACAAAGGCCCTGAAACCCTCATCCTCCACGATGGTGAAGGGCTGCAGATCCTTCACCACCATGTTCAGAAGAGCCTCATCCAATTCCCTCTGTCTGCCTTTTAAAAGAGAAGATAAAACATACTTTCAGACAAATATATTGGAAAAATAGTAGCCTACCGTGAAAGTAGTCTACTGGTTCATTTGGAAACCTTCCTAAACAAAGTTATGTTATGAATATTTATGCTCAGTGTGCAGAGAAAGATAAAGTGCATTATAGAAATACAACAATTACAAAAAAACAAAATGATGTCTTGGCTGTAGATTGGGTACTCATATGTAGACATATAAAATGTATATTCACAAAGTATAATATTATATTGACAACATTTGTTTTTAAAGTGATTGGCAGTTGTGATTGGGATGTTAGGCATGTCTTAGTCCATGGCCTTTCTAAACAATGGCCCAACACTTAGTTATTATATTTCACTTATAATTAGCCTATATTTCAAACAATGCATACCTTGCTTAGATGGCCCAGCAGTGTCAGTAGCAGGCCTTGGTACAGGGGGAACACTACCATCCTCTGCACCCTGCAGAATGGCAGGATGAATGCTCCTCAAATGGCGCATCATGGATGATGTATTGTTGCAGTAGGCTAGCTGCCGATCACAATACACACATCTCACTTTATTTGGGGTTTCCAAATGGAAATGCTCCCACACCACAGATGTACGGCATCTCTTCTGTGGAGCCTCCATTTCTTTCTATCTATCTATCTATCTATCTATCTATCTATCTATCTATCTATCTATCTATCTATCTATCTATCTATCTATCTATCTATCTATCTATCTATCTATCTATCTATCTATTTTATATGTAGCCTATCTATCTAATAATCTATATGTATCTGTAATATATGTATCTATCTATTAATCTATATATATATATATATTTCTATCAATGCATCTATTAATGTGTCACTATATGTACTCTGTGTGTCTCTAAGTCAATGTGTAAATGTAAATTAAATCCTAAATATAACTAAACAAATCGCACTATAAATGTCACTATATCACCAAAAATCCGCTATCTCAAAACCAAACTCCTCTCACAAAAACCCACGATATGAAAATGCGTTGACAAAACTTTTATACTGTGTGATTGTGTGATTTGTTCCCGAACCGACCAATCAATGAAACCCTGATTCGGCGGAGCACTCCACCTGATGAAACACTTAGACGCTTCATTTAGCCGTTGTCACGTGACGTGGGTGTTTTGAATCACGCTTCGGATCAGTGTTTCGAATCATCTTTGCTTCGGGATCTCGCAAAGCTTCGGAACGTCTGTTTCGCGCCAGCCATCCTTAGTAATACCTCTTTCTGACAAGAACTTTTGTTGGATTTTTTTTGACTTGCAAAGTATCCTTTTTTTTAAAAAAGAAAAATAAATCTACTTTGCCTGGATTTTTGCCTTGAGTGTTTCGTTTGGGTCCAACATAACCTCCTCTGTGGCAAAGTGGTAGAACACTCAACTCTCCACATCTGAGACCCGAGTTCGAGCCCAGCTTGTGACAGAAAAACCGAGTCACTCATGGACCCAGAGACACTCAGTTCCAAGGACCTGTTGGCGGTGATTGCTCAACATGAGGCATCTTTCCAGCGCCATGAAGCCGTTCTCAGCCGACAAGAAGAGCTGATGACCAGTCATTCTCAACTCCTGGCCGATATGATGAGTTCCATCCGCCAGCTCTTTGAACGCCTCCCTGGTCCTTTGGCTTCCTCCAGATCACCCCCGAGCGGCGACAGGCCTTCTCCAGTGGCGGAGCCCCGACTTCCACCTCCCAAGCCCTTTGCTGGAGATCCAAGTTCCTGCCAGGGTTTCCTCACCCAATGCTCCCTCACCTTCGAGCTCCAACCCTCAAGTTTTCCCACAGACCGTTCCAAGATTGCTTACATTATTACCCTTCTTTCAGACAAGGCGCTCTCCTGGGCCTCCGCAGTGTGGCAATCCCAGGAAGACTGTTGTGACTCCTATGCGAAATTTGTGGACGAGTTCAAGTGGGTGTTTGATCATCCTGTCAGTGGTCGAGAAGCTTCCAAGCGCCTACTTTCTCTCCGTCAGGGTTCCCGCAGCACGGCGGATTTTGCCATTGAATTTCGGACCATAGCAGCAAGGAGCGGATGGAATGATGAAGCGCTGAGGGTCTGTTTTCAGGGAGGGTTGTCTGAGCCCCTTCAAGATGAGTTAGCCACCCGAGAACCAGCTGGGGATCTCGAGTCCCTCATAGCATTGGCCATCCGCCTGGACAATCGTCTGAGAGAGCGGAGAACGGCTCGCCGCCAGGTGTCTCAGTCCCAAGTTCCTCTGAGCAACTCTGTTTCTCCAGTTTGTGTTCCTTCATTCAGAGCTTCCCCGGCCCCTGAACAGCTCCATGATTCCCCGGAGGACATGCAGTTAGGCCGTTCCAGGCTTTCTCCCAAAGAAAGGGAAAGTCGCATGAGGGAGCGTCGGTGCCTCTACTGCGGGGTTGCCGGCCACTTCCGCTCCACCTGCCCCGAGCTTTCGGGAAACGCCTGTCCCCGCCCAGCTACAGGAGGGCTGTGATGGGGAAGATTAGAGCTCCTCCTACTAACGCTGTCCTAGCTATTCCAGCCACTCTGTCCTGGGAGGGCCACCAGCATCAGGTCCAGGCTATGATCGATTCCGGTGCCGCAGGTGACTTCCTGGATCTAACCTTGGCTAAGGAACTTAAGATCCCTACCCAACTACTTCCTCAACCTCAGGCAGTTACAGCTTTGGATGGCAGACCTCTGGAACCAGGCAAAGTAACAGAGGCGACTCAGTCCCTGCGACTTACCGTCTTTCAACACCAGCAGGAGGAGACCTTCTATCTCATTGACTCCCCTGAGTATCCTATTATCCTGGGTCACCCTTGGCTGTGCAGACATAATCCCCAGATCGACTGGCCTACTGGAACCATTCTAAGCTGGGGTTCCACTTGTCAACTCACCTGCATGCTTCAGAGTCCCTCGGCCCCTAGTTCCGAGTTTCAAGAGTATGTCGGCCTCTCCCGAGTCCCCAGTGTTTACCATCGGTTCATGGCCGTGTTCAGCAAGTCCCGGGCTACTTCTTTACTGCCTCACCGCACTTATGACTGTGCCATTGATCTACTCCCTGGCTCCTGCCCTCCTAGGGGTCGGATCTTCTCCTTGTCCTCCCCCGAGCATTCGGCTATGGATACCTACATTAAGGAGTCCTTGTCAGCCGGCATCATCCGTGCCTCTACTTCCCCGGCTGGGGCGGGCTTCTTTTTTGTAGAGAAGAAAGACGGGGGTCTTAGGCCTTGTATTGATTACCGGGGCCTTAACAAGATCACGGTTCGGACTTGATACCCCCTTCCTCTCATGGCCACTGCTTTTGAGCTGCTTCAAGGGGCTTCCATTTTTACTAAACTGGATCTCCGCAATGCTTACCATCTCGTGCGGATCCGGCAAGGAGACGAATGGAAAACCGCCTTCAACACCCCTACGGGTCACTACGAGTATCTGGTGATGCCGTTCGGGCTCACCAACGCCCCAGCAGTATTCCAAGCCCTGATTAATGATGTTCTCCGGGACATGCTTAATCTGTTTGTCTTCGTATACCTGGACGATATCCTCATCTTCTCGAGGTCACTGAAGGAGCACGAGGGGCATGTTAGCCGGGTTCTCCAGAAACTACTGGACAATCATCTCTATGTAAAACCTGAGAAGTGTGAATTTCATGTTTCCCAGACTCAGTTTCTTGGGTTTATCGTCACTCCTGGCCACCTGGAGATGGACCCCAAGAAGGTCAAGGCGGTCCACAACTGGCCCACACCTGCCACAGTCAAGGAGGTTCAACGTTTCATTGGCTTTGCGAACTTCTATAGGAAGTTCATTAAGAATTTCAGTTCTGTGGTAGCCCCCTTGACAGCACTTACTAAGGGAGGAGGAACCAAGATTCACTGGGGTCCAAAGGCAGGGGGGGCCTTCGAGGATCTCAAGCGCCGCTTCACTTCAGCTCCAATTCTCGTGATCCCTGACCCAGAAAGACCTTTTGTGGTGGAGGTGGACGCCTCAGAGGTGGGGGTGGGGGCCATCCTGTCACAGAGGGGTGAGGATGGAAAATTACACCCTTGTGCCTTCATGTCTCGCCGCCTGTCTGAGGCCGAGCGTAACTACCATGTGGGGGATCGAGAGTTGCTTGCGGTAAAACTGGCCTTGGAGGAGTGGCGCCACTGGCTTGAGGGGGCTCAGGATCCTTTCCAAGTTCTCACGGACCACAAGAACCTCGAATATCTCCAGCAGGCTAAGCGGTTGAACCCTCGGCAAGCACGATGGTCCCTGTTTTTTAATCGATTCCAGTTTCTCTTATCTTATAGACCTGGCACCAAGAATGTCAAGCCGGATGCCCTCTCTCGAGTCTACTCTCCTGAGATACAGGAGAAGCCCTTGGCATCGATTATTCCGAGGTCTAGGATAGTTGCACCTCTGCAGTGGGAACTAGAAAAAGGGGTACGAGAGGCCCTTGTCCATGAGCCCGATCCAGGCGGTGGTCCCGCCGGACGCTTGTACGTTCCCCTGTTGGTTCGGGCCCGGGTCTTGCATTGGGGTCATGAGTCGCCCTTGACCTGCCATCCAGGAAGTGCTCGCACACTGGAATTCCTCCAGCGGAGGTTTTGGTGGCCGTCCATCAAGAAGGATGTTCAAGTCTATGTGGAGGCCTGCCCTGTGTGCAACCAGGGAAAGTCTACACGTCAGCAACCCCAGGGACTGCTCCGTCTCTTACCTGTTCCCCACAGGCCATGGTCACACCTTTCTCTGGACTTTGTTACAGGACTTCCTCCGTCCCAGGGCAACATTGTTATTCTGGTGGTTGTAGACCGGTTCTCTAAGGCTGCCCGGTTTATTCCTCTGCCCAAGCTGCCTTCGGCCAAGGAGACTGCTGAGCTCCTAATGAACCATGTCTTCCGGATATTTGGAATTCCCCTGGATATTGTCTCTGACCGAGGTCCCCAATTCTCGTCCCGGTTTTGGGGGGCCTTCTGCAGGCTTATTGGGGCCACTGCCAGCCTATCGTCTGGGTTCCATCCAGAGTCTAATGGGCAGACGGAACGGATTAATCAGGATCTGGAGACCACCTTGCGGTGTATGGCGGCCAGTAATCCCACGTCTTGGGCCACCTATATCATTTGGGCTGAATATGCCCACAACACCCTCCAGTCCTCGGCCACCGGATTGTCCCCTTTCGAGTGCCAGTTTGGATATACCCCTCCATTATTTCCCGAGGAAGAGGTGCAAGTTGGTGTTCCCTCTGCCCAGCGATTTGTCCTACGCTGTAGGCGGACCTGGAAGAAGGCCAGGCGTACCCTCCTTCGGACCCGCCAGAGATATCAAAGCCAGGCAAATCGCCACCGCCGGATGGCCCCTAATTTCCGAGCTGGTCAAAGAGTCTGGTTAGCCACTAAGAACCTGCCCCTCCGGGTTGAATCTAAGAAGCTTTCCCAGAAATACATCGGCCCTTTTCGCATAGCAAGGAAAGTTAACCCTGTTTCTTATCGTTTGTTTCTCCCTCGTTCACTTAGAATTAACCCCACTTTTCATGTTTCATTACTAAAACCTGTCTTGTCTTCTCCCTTAGCTGTGTGTTTTCCCCTTGTTCCTCACTCGGTTTTTGAGTCTTGGCTATGTGTCTCCTGCTGTGTCCCACCGAGTCCATCCAAGCGATCCAAGCTATCCCAAGTAAGCTGTTCCTAGTTATTTGATTTTGTTTTTCTCCCCTCGTGGAGTTATTTTATTTATCTCCTGTTAATGTTTGCATTATCTCAACTGTAGTAATACCTCTTTCTGAGAAGAACTTTTGTTGGATTTTTTTTGACTTGCAAAGTATCCTTTTTTTTAAAAAATAAAAATAAATCTACTTTGCCTGGATTTTTGCCTTGAGTGTTTCGTTTGGGTCTAACATAACCTCCTCTGTGGCAAAGTGGTAGAACACTCAACTCTCCACATCTGAGACCCGAGTTCGAGCCCAGCTTGTGACAGTATTGTAGAGTAGATCTCTTAAGCGGTAGAATAGTATCATATGAAGGGTTAAGACATTGGATCATAATAAAAAATTAAACAAAAGTAAATTATCAGAAAGTGTCCCACTTTACCAGTGTTCGCCCTACATACAGTGTGTGATATTAAACATCAGTTTGGTTTTCTGCTTTTAAAGGGACTATGTGTAGTTTTTTAGGTATTTTATTATCTAAAATCAATATTTTTATTCATAAATATGTCCTCAATGGTGTACAAATACCTCTGCCAATTATCTGACTTATCCTCGTAAACGAAGAATTTATTATCTTTATATACATGTGACGGGTAGGTCCACAGAGGCTTCCATGTCGTTCCGCCATCTTGAAAAACTATAATAGCAGAGAGGGTCAAAAAGTACTAGGCCAACTCGTTTCCACAACGCGTTTTCGTTCAGAGCCAGCGTCACGTGACTGAAAGCAGCAGAAACGGAAGAACAGAGCAGTGAGAGGCGCTTGTCAATGCCCCGGCAAGTTTAAAAGGCTCCATTGCACTGTTATTATTCATACTGTAACATTCGTTTGTTCGTTGTGTCAAGTTGCAGTTTGTTTGAAATAACAAACCTGTTCACCCGAAGGAAAACTCAACGAAGTGCTATTAGAAGACATCTTGTCATAGCTTTTTGGTACATAACAGCTACCGTAGATGCAACACACATTAGAAAAAGTGAGGCGCTGGAGAGCACAATTCGTTTGAATGCAAAATACAATTTCTCCGCTAGATGGGAGAAATTCCTACACAATGTACCCTTTAATGCTGTGTTTTCTGACTAGACTCTGCAGGTTTTTCTGTTCTGGTTCATTAGATTTAGACGTTTTGTCATTTTTGTTCCCCATTCTTCTCTTTCTCTCTTGTCACATGTTTAATTATTCTGTAGTTTGTGGAGCTCCACAGATGTTCTCCCATGCTGTAATTTCTCATATATTTTGCCTTTGGTAATTTCTTCAAAAGAATTCAGTATTCAGTTTAGAGTGAAGTTTAAAATCAGTTAATGATTGTTGAGCAATACAGGTTTACATTTCAGTTTTACTATAGAGCAGGGGCGGTTCTAGGGTCAGAGCTTTAGGGGTGCTGAGCACCCAATGAGCCCCACTGCCACCACCCACCCTCTTTTCACACAAAAGCAAAAAAATATGTCTATTGAAAAATAACTTTATCATTTTAACATTGGTTCAACTAACTCCAAAATCCAGATTTTTTTTCTTCTTCTTTTTTTGAGACCTTTTCAGAACACCAGCTTAATTGTGAATTCACACAGACAGCCCCCTGTAACAAACAAAAACCTTCTTCACTCAGATGGTTTTCCGGACCGTTAACTCCATGTGCCTCCTTTTGTATCAACAGTCATCAGACTGGTTAGATTAGATTCAACTTATTGTCATTGAACAAACAGGTAATTGGACAACAAAATGTAATTCATCTTCTGTAAATTATTTACAAATGGCCATCTCTAACATATCTGGTTGCACGCCTGTCTGAACTTTCATAAACCAATATAAGTCATCAATAAATAATAATAAAACAAGCTTCACATCAAGAACAAAAAAACAAACAAAAAAACAAGACAGAGGTCATTATGGACTGTCCCTAGTCTCTCACCTGAATCTGTCTTTTTTCTTTTAAAGAACTGTCATATGTCCATTGCTCACTGGCAGGCCACACACACACACAAACACACACACGCGCACACACAGAGAGAGAGAGAGAGAGAGAGAGAGAGTAATGCTAGGAGGAGTTCAGGAGTTAAGCCTGGTTCAGGTTAAATCCTCTGTGTGTGAGGAATGAATAAATTAAATACAGCATTAAACTTTTCGCTACTTCTCTCCGTTTATGACTACGAGTCACCCAGGTCCTGTGCTACTCCACAGCGGCGGCGACCCGCTGGACTAAAATAGTCCGAAAATAAACACTTATTACAGGTGTACCATGGTGATTCAGGATACTGACTCCAGTAGGCCTACTCACCGTTATGGTTTCAGAATCGGAACAACTCTAAAGGACAGAAGTGTGAGACACAGCTTTGGAGCAACTTAGTTGATTCACATTTCACAACACTACATAACGGGTTCTCACTCTGCGTGTGTTTCGCGTTGGATGACGGTCGTGCTGAGCGGTGCAGGTACAGAGAAATGAAGAGGATGACACCATTTGCTAAGCGGGGCCGGGGATGTTTTCATTTTCATCCTTAACACAGACATCCCAAACTGCAAGGGCCAGTTGTTCAAAACATTTAATCTGGATCAAAATGATCCGGATTTGGAAATCCCATTTTTTCCTATTCAGGATCAGGTAATCCGTCTTATTTTTATGCCGGTTTTTCAAAGCAACATTGGACTGGATCACCTTGATCCAGATACACAGTTTTCAAGATTACCAAATCCGGATTACCAGTGCTCTAAATGGGACAATGTGGGCTACCAGCTATGTAAAGAACAGGTAGAAGAGCTAACATGGAGTCACTGTAAGCGTTTCTTATTTTGAAACAAAACACAAAAATAACTTAAACATCCACTTCCAGTCATAATTTCTTTTATGACCCATCATCTGAGCCACAACAAATAAAAAACAAATATACATTGTGGATATTTTGAAAATGTCTTAATTTTTGTTTTTGAATGAAGGACTGACTAGACATATAGTATGCAGGTTAGAAATTATTTTTGACAGGCTCATCTCTGATGATTGTTTCTTTGAAATTAATATACGGTGATGAATGACAGAAAAATGGAATATATTATTTTTGTTTGTTATTGAAATCTGTTTGGGGGATTATTTCATGGAGAAAAGATCATTTTTATTTTTACATTACTGAATAGCTTTATTGGTAGCCTATGTCTACTTTATCTACTTTATCACTGTTACAACGGTTACACAAGTCAAGTGCAAAATATAAATAAAAGTATATATACACTAAATGATACAAAAGTATTATTTGACCAAATTTAAAGTTTTACTACATTTTCTTCGTGGAATCCACCTTGAAATCCTACCCCCTGTTGGGATCAGGATAATCCTGTTTTTTTGGATCAAAGTTATCCAAATCATACTGACAAGTTTTGAACAACACAAACTGAAGGTTTGATCCAGATTAAAACTAGGATTGGATTCCGTGATATAATCTGATTTCAGACTCATTCTTTCCCTTTTGAACAACCCATTTTCAAGATTTGATCCAATCCGATAACCAAAATCCGATCAGTTTACCTTTGAACAACTGGCCCCATGAAGTCATTTCAGGGAGGTATCTCTTTTTGTTGAGGGGGTGGGGGGTGTTGTTCGGTTTTGTTGTTTTGGGGGATTTACATGCGCTTCATGAGGCACACACGCACATTTGTACACACACGCAAGGTCTCTCGCTCTCTCCCTCTCTGCCGAGCGTGCGCTACACGGTTTGGAGCTCGCAAGCTCGAGATTCCGGGAGATTTGAACTAATTTGCGGGCATCAGGGAGCCCCTATCAATATGCGGGAGACTCCCACAACTTCCGGGAGACTTGGGATGTCTGTTAACACATACATTTTAAACCACAAACTACGGAGTATGTTTTGGACATTATTTAACCTTGTCAAAGACGAAAATTCTTTTTAGAATAACAACATTTCTTTCTCCAAGTTTTAGGGGTGCTGAGCTCCTTTTTAGGGGTGCTGAAGTACCCCTAAAAAGGGGCTAGCCTCGCCAATGCTATGGAGACATAAATGTCTGGTTTTAAATAATTATAAAATAAATCTCTTTAGTGAACATTTAAAGATAAAGTGTTTTAGTCACCTTGTGATGAGCAGAAGAGAGGAAACATCCAGTCCAGATCTGAGAGATCAGACGTTCAGAAAGACAGTGTGAAGTGGGTTATTCAAATATTCAGTAATTCCCCACCCTCAAGTCAAGTCACCCTAACCTCTGTCTCTTCATCCACTTCTCACACACTTAACTTTCTTGACACTTCCTGTTTTAGAAGTGATATAGAATCTCTCAGTGAAACGTGTTTCTCCCCATCTCTGCTCAGGCATCATCATCACAACTTCTGAATTTCAGTAAATGCTGAAGAGCTCCGCACTGAACAACACAACATTAAACCAACAAGACACTTACAACAACAACAACAACAGATACATCTCTATATTTCTCTTCTGCGCTTGCTTGTCTCCTAATCTACCTTTTTAATAAACCTGATATTATATTCTATAAATATTGTGGCTTTGTGGCAAATTACTTGTGATATTCCTCGTTGTTAGTGGATAAAAGCATCTGCTAAATTAATAACTGTAAATCTTTCAGTACTGTATATTTACAGTATTTTGTCTGTGTTGTGTTTATATGTAGTATTTTGTTGTTTATTTTATTCTTTATTCATTTTGTTGTTCATCTTACGTGTTTGTTTTGTGTATCGTGACTAACTGATCTACAGTTAATATTAATTTATTTCTTCTGTTTTAAGATATAACCAGACCAATCTTCAAGCACACACACACACACACACACACACACACACACGCCTCCTCTGAGGAAACGGCCCTGATTCAGATCAAGATCACACACAGAAAATGTTCTTAGATTGAAATTTTCCATCATATCTTCTGTACAGAGATGATTGTATTTACATCTTTTAGTAGCTTTTTAAATATGAATAATGGGTAACACTTACTTACCACCTGATGGGCAGTGGGCAAACAGAAAGATTCAACCGCACACTTGATTCTGAAATATGAAATATGATTCGCTCCTCACCCCCTCGATTGAAAGAGAGGTAGCCTCAGATGATATTGACGCTTACGTTTTCCTACAACTGTACCACTCATGAGACGACGGGATTTTCACCGTTCTACTTGATGTTTGGTAGGGTGCCCAGGTTGTGCAGACTTATGATGAGTATGTGGAGACTCTTCAGAAGGATCTTGGGGAGGCAATGAGGATTGCTCAAGGAAACACCACAGGAGCCCAGAGAAGGCAAGCAAAGGAGTACAATAAGAAATCCAAAGGTGTTGCCTTGAAAGTTGGAGACCGTGTCCTTCTGGTGAATAAGAAAGAAAATGGAAAAAGAAAGCTAGCGGATGTGTGGGACTCAGTGGTTCATGTGGTGACATGGAAAGACCCAATGTTACACATCTACAGGGTTGAAGATCCAAACACAAGGAAAAGTAGGGTGGTTCACCGTAACTTTAACACTCCTCCCTGTGAACTTTCTGCCCTTGGAGGAGCCAGAAGTTGAGTCCCCCATGTTCTCCACAGTCTCAGAAGAAGAAATAAGTGAGACAAAAGACCAAGGACATAGATCTCTGTTAAGTTCTGAAAGGGAATCAAGGAGCAGCAGGATAGCTGATTGGGTCTTACAAGGCCAGGGCCCAAAACCAGATGATGTCAAAGAAAGTGAGTGGAGTGCAGATGATTTGAGCATTGCATCTGAGTCAGATTCGGCCAGTGAAGGCATTGATGAAGAAGACAGGCCTTGAGGGTCTTTGAACAGTCACAGTGTTCAAGCAGAACCAGTTACCATGCCAAGAGTATTTAGCTCTGATAATAGAACTGATCATTGCTAAAAGTTTCAAGCCCCAAGTAGTAGATCTAGAGTCACACTGAAAGCTTCCCCAAGACAAGTGACAGAGTCAGACACAATCCCTAAAGCAAATGAGGGAACGGTGAGAACCAGGTCAGGCAGGTAAGTGAAACCTGTTAAAAGACTGCTTGAGTGCATGAGCATGATAATATCTGAACCAAGTCAAAGAGACCCAGTAGCAAAATTGTTAAGAGTTCTTTCCAGTTTTGTGGGGAGTTAGATTAAGCTATACAAGTATATGTTTTCTTTTCGAGAAGTGATTAGAATTGTGTAGAGGAAAGCTTTAAGAGGATTTGAGAAGTACTTAATTGAGGAATGTATGGCCATATGTGTAAGTGAATATTTCTCCCAAGCAAAATGTTTTGCTATTTGTTTGAATGACTGGAGTTTGGGTATACCTCTTTAAAGGTAAATATCTCACCTAAGGCCTTAAAGTTTGCTGAAATTTAGGAGGGGTGAGTGTAGTGTTTTGAGTTTTGTGATTATTCCAGTTTTGTGATCATTCCAGCAAACTTTGTCCTCCCTGCCAGAATTGAATTTATTTCTATTTTATTTTTGTGTTTCTTTGCACATATTGCTGTTCATATTCTATAAATAATATGGGAAAAATGTTCGTTTTTGTTTTAAAATAGTGTATTGAGTTTTATGGCTGAGTGACGTCATTTCCACTTGAGTCGTCCAATCGAGACAGTGCAACATGTTTTGATTTCTTGTAGAAAGTATTACAACCAAAGACAAGATCTACTCAGAGAAATGCGAATAATCGGCTTGGAAGAAGTATCTCTAAAAAATATTTTAGAAGTAGGGTCAAGCACAAGGGGAAAGCGGTGTCTTTTCAAATTTCTAAAAGATACTGGATTGTATAATAGGATATAGTGCACTTAGGTGCTAGTACCATAGATGGCAGCAATGCAACTTATTGGATGCCGGCTGCCGTAAAACCCCAAAGAAGAAGAAGAAGAATAGATCAAAGCCCGTATACGGAAAGCCTGTTCACTCCCTATTAAGTCCTATTGTACCGAATTTTGGTTGTAGTTCCACCAGAGTTCCACTGGGGGGGGGCGATCGCCCTGAGTGCAAAATTAATGGGAGTCTATGGAGCTAGACGGCTAAATTTGTCTCTTTTACCCGATTGCCATTGAGAAATCTCAGATTTGATTGTAGGTTTTGCAAGTCCAACATGGGTTATAGGTCCAAAGTTGAATGAACAAGTACTTATGTCCTTTCGATTTCTTACAGGTTGAGTTGTGGTTGCCCACAACACGCTAGCATTCTGCTAATGAACGCTGATTGGTCAGTGAAGGACTGATTACGACCAGAGATACCGCTTGATGGCATCGTGCCATCCGAAGCGGGACCAGAATGTGTGTGTGTATTTTCAGCGTGGTCTTTTAAAACAACAAAACAAAAACTCTTCTAGCGTGTGTATTTACCTGTGTCAGTGGTGTTGTCGATGATAAGAAAGTGCAGAGCGCGAAAGCACCAAAGTGACTGAAGGATTGCCGTAAAGCAGTATCTCTGGTGGAACATCAGAATCAGAAAGAGCTTTATTGCCAAGTGTGCTTGCACACACAAGGAATTTGTTTTGGTACTGAGGCTTCCAGTGGACATATACAAATACAACAAGAAACATAATACTACAAATTATAAGAATAAAAAATATAAATATATGAGAATAAAAGTATCACAGTTGGGTTTAGTCGGAATAGACATTTTCAGATTTACAGATTATGAACATATTTACAGTGTTTTGAATATTATAAATAAATAAATCTACATATAAGTATCACCTGAGTTGTAGGATATTGCACTAAACAGTGGGAGTATTGCACTTAAGGCATATGCCTTGGGAGGTGTGTTAACTGTTCAGAAGGGAAATGGCCTGTGGGAAGAAACTGTTCCTGTGCCGAGATGTTCTTGTGGCCAGTGATCTGAGTCGCCATCTTGACGGTAACAGTTCAAACAGGAGGTGTCCAGGGTGAGTGGAGTCTGTGATGATTTTACCTGCTTTCTTCCTCACTCTGGAAGAGTACAGGTCCTGGAGGGATGGCAGGGGGGCACCAATAATCCTCTCCGCAGTCCGGACTGTCGGTTGTAGTCTCCTGATGTCTGATTTGGTAGCTGAACCAAACCAGACAGTGATGGAAGTGCATAAGACAGACTCAATGACGGCTGAGTAGAACTGAATCAGCAGCTCCTGTGGCAAGTTGAACTTCCTCAGCTGGCGAAGGAAGTACAGTCTCTGCTGGGCCTTTTTCACAGTGGAGTCAATGTGATTGTCCCACTTCAGGTCCTGAGAGATGATAGTGCCCAGGAACCTGAATGACTCCACTGCTTCCACAGTGCTGTTCATGATGATGAGTGGGGGGAGTGCTGGGCTGTTCCTCCTGAAGTCCACGATCATCTCCACTGTTTTGAGCGTGTTCAGCTCAAGGTTGTTATAACTGCACCAGACAGCCAGCTGTTCAACCTCCAGTCTGTAAGCAGACTCGTCACCGTTTTGGATGAGACCGATGACAGTGGTGTCGTCTGCAAATTTCAGGAGCTTGACAGTGGGGTCTTTAGAAGTGCAGTCATTAGTGTACAGGGAGAAGAGCAGTGGGGAGAGTACGCACCCTTGAGGGGCGCCAGTGCTGGTGGTGAGAGTCCTGGATGTGTGTTTCCCCAGTCTGACTCGCTGCTGCCGGTCCGTCAGGAAGCTGGTGATCCACTGACAGATCGAGGATGGTATGGAGAGCTGGGTCAGTTTGGCTGTGAGAAGACCAGGCATGATGGTATTGAAGGCCGAACTGAAGTCCACAAAGAGGATCCTTGCATAAGTCCCTGGTCTGTCGAGATGTTGCAGGATATAATGCAGTCCCATGTTGACTGCATCATCCACAGACCTGTTTGCTCTGTAAGCAAACTGAAAGGGATCCAGCAGGGGTCCAGTGATGTCCTTCAGGTGGGCCAACACCAGTCTTTCAAACGACTTCATGACCACAGACGTGAGAGCGACAGGTCTGTAGTCATTAAGTCCAGTGATTTTGTTTTTTTTGGGGACAGGAATGATAGTGGAGCGTTTGAAGCAGCAGGGAACTTCACACTGCTCCAATGATCTGTTGAAGTTCTGCGTGAAGACCGGGGCCAGTTGGTCAGCGCAGGCTTTTAAACAAGCAGATGAGATGCCGTCTGGGCCTGAGGCTTTCCTAGTCTTCTGTTTTTTGAAGACTCTTCTCACGTCCTCCACACAGACCTTAAGCTCAGGTAGGATGGCAGGAGGGGGGAGTAATGGGAGTGCAGGAGGTGATGGTGAATGTGTGAAGTGCAGATCTGACCGGGTGTGTGGTGTGAATGAGGGCTTTTCAAACCTGCAGTAAAATGAATTTAAATTGTCAGCCAGGTGTTGATTGTCCACAGATCGGGGGGATGGTGACTTGTAGTTGGTGATGTTCCTCAGGCCATTCCAGACTGATGATGGGTCGTTGGATGAAAACTGTTTTTTCAGTTTTTCAGAGTAGTTCCTTTTAGCAACTCTGATCTCCTTTGTCAATCTGTTTCTGGCCTGGTTATACAAGATTTTATCCCCACTTCTGTAAGCATCCTCTTTGGCATGACGAAGGTGTTTAAGTTTCCCAGTAAACCATGGTTTATCATTAGTAAATGATAAGAATGTCCTGGTAGGAATGCATGTATCCTCACAGAAACTTATATATGATGTTACAGTATCTGTGAGCTCATCCAGATCGTTGGTAGCAGCTTCAAAAACAGTCCAATCAGTGCAATCAAAGCAGGCCTGTAGATTCTGCTCTGCTTCATTAGTCCATCTTTTTACAGTCCTTATTACAGGTTTAGCTGATTTCAGTTTCTGCCTGTAGGTCAGTATGAGATGAACCAAACAGTGATCAGAGAGCCCCAAAGCTGCTCGTGAAACGAAGTGATACGCATCTTTTATTGTGGTGTAACAGTGGTCCAGTATATTACTGTCTCTGGTGGGACATGTAACATTCTGTCTGTATTTTGGTAGTTCACGGGAAAGATTTGCTTTGTTAAAATCCCCAAGAATGATTAAAAGAGAGTCTGGGTAACTTTGTTCCGTTTCAGCTATTCCGTTTCTGTGTATATTCTAACATGTGTATGACGTCATTGACATTTTAAAAGACTTTTGAAAGGAAATAAATGACTCTAAAAAATCTAACACCCAGCAATGAGTAATTTCTTTGCGTCTCCTTTCGAAAACAACATTCAAATTACTAGACAAAAAATTATATCCTGAGAAAAGTGGATTATGAGGGGTATATCTCCATTGACCTCCATTCATTCTGCACTCGTCCTGTGAGCGCCCTCATATGGAACCAGAGTGGAACTGCAACCAGTTCAGAAGCCAGAAGTTTACTGAGTGAACGTTCTCCCCTTATTAGACATTCTCTGAATAGATCTTGTTCAATATCAGTGGATGACATGTTTTAATTCTGAGCTGAGTCAATTAATGTGCGTGAATACCGTTATTTTTGTGTATATTCTAAGTTTTGTGTTAATGAGCTCTTAATGCGTTGGTTCAAATTGCCGCCCGCGCGTCATTTTCAACGGCGGGTTTCTACAGTCGTGTGGTTCTTAAATATAATTAAAAAGGGTGGATTATGCTCATGGAATATCGTGCAGTTAACCTTGTGAAAGTATATTGTCTTTATCTGTCAAAAATTGTGTATTTGTAGTCTCGTGTGTATTTGAAATAGTTGATAGCAAATGCAGTTACAGTGTTAATGGGGGCAGGGGTTCACTTTTCTATCTTCTCGCACTCCTCACAGAGACCACAGAACTGAGAGTGTGATGTTTAATTCCTGTCCTGTCTTTAATAAACTGCAGGTATGTCATATTGCAACAAAAATATTACCTATGATCATATGTCATTGTGATGTTAGATTGAAACATACTTTCATGTATTTTCAAAGTATCAAATAATATATTGAATATTTTATTATATATATGCATTTATTATTACATTTATTATATCTAGTTAGCTGATTAAATATGTCTAAGATGTGTTGTATGTAATTTATGATGCATGTTGTGAAAGGAAACAAATGAAAAGAGACATTGTAAAAGAATGTTTTATTAGTAAATGTTGTTTAGAACAGCTTTGGATTTGAGTGAGACAGAGACCACAGAACTGAAAGTGTGATGCTTAATTCCTGTCCTGTCTTTAATAAACTGCAGACGTGGTCCCCCTGAAGAGCCTGGTGTCGGTGGTTTATTTGTGGTGCTGGGTGAAATCCGTTACAAGAATAAAGATCATACGAATCAGATCATACCTTTAAATAGAATATATCAAGTCGTAATTAATTAATGTGCATGACTCTTAGTTGATTATTGGCTAGTAGAGCTGGTTTGGTTGCTGAGACGGAGACGCTCAGAGACAATTAACGCGTTGTTTGATTTGTGACCGTGCTGTGCTTATTCCATTCATTCGAGTAGCCTATCATATTGTACAAGGCTTAAAGCTCCAGTCGGCAAGTCTGGCAGATTGAGTGGACTTAGGCAAAATTTTGAATGTTTACAACTCTCATGCCCCTCCCCCACTATCAACGAATACCCTCCCACCGAGTTCGTGCTCGTCAGCAGGGCCGTGCACAGACCTTTTGAGGGGCATGTGCTGAAACTGAAAAAGGGCACCCCCTCCCTTTTTTTCCCCCACCAAATAATCAGAATTCATATAAGTAAAAAAAAAGTTATCATTTATATATTTTTTTATAAATGTTATAGTTATAAAAAAATGTGTATGTAATATATATATACACTCACCTAAAGGATTATTAGGAACACCATACTATTACTGTGTTTGACCCCCTTTCGCCTTCAGAACTGCCTTAATTCTACGTGGCATTGATTCAACAAGGTGCTGAAAGCATTCTTTAGAAATGTTGGCCCATATTGATAGGATAGCATCTTGCAGTTGATGGAGATTTGTGGGATGCACATCCAGGGCACGAAGCTCCCGTTCCAACACATCCCAAAGATGCTCTATTGGGTTGAGATCTGGTGACTGTGGGGGTCATTTTAGTACAGTGAACTCATTGTCATGTTCAAGAAACCAATTTGAAATGATTCGAGCTTTGTGACATGGTGCATTATCCTGCTGGAAGTAGCCATCAGAGGATGGGTACATGGTGGCCATAAAGGGATGGACATGGTCAGAAACAATGCTTAGGTAGGCCGTGGCATTTAAACAATGCCCAATTGGCACTAAGGGGCCTAAAGTGTGCCAAGAAAACATCCCCCACACCATTACACCACCACAACCAGTCTGCACAGTGGTAACAAGGCATGATGGATCCATGTTCTCATTCTGTTTACGCCAAATTCTGACTCTACCACCTGAATGTCTCAACAGAAATCGAGACTCATTAGACCAGGCAACATTTTTCCAGTCTTCAACTGTCCAATTTTGGTGAGCTTTTTCGGCCCATTCTCCTCTGACCTCTAGCATCAACAAGGCATTTTCGCCCACAGGACTGCCGCATACTGGATGTTTTTTCCTTTTCGCACCATTCTTTGTAAACCCTAGAAATGGTTGTGCGTGAAAATCCCAGTAACTGAGCAGATTGTGAAATACTCAGACCGACCCGTCTGGCACCAACAACCATGCCACGCTCAAAATTCCTTAAATCACCTTTCTTTCCCATTCTGACATTCAGTTTGGAGTTCAGGAGATTGTCTTGACCAGGACCACACCCCTGAATGCATTGAAGCAACTGCCATGTGATTGGTTGATTAGATAATTGCATTAATGAGAAATTGAACAGGTGTTCCTAATAATCCTTTAGGTGAGTGTATATATATATATATATATATATATATATATATATATATATATATATATATATATATTTGTATATTATTTTTTTTCTTTTGTTCTTTGCACATACAAAGTTCAATAAAATATATTATTTTTTTAGCTATTCTGTTTGGTTTCATAAGCTATTTTGTATTATTTGGTTAACATTGCTCTACCTTCCCCTCTTCTCATGGTCACACATAAACATGGGTCAAGTATTTTTGAGAAACTATTTTGAAATATAATTTAAATAATTATGTCCAACTCAATTCCAGATTATAAGAAACTATAGCCATACAATGATAGCCATACAACTATAGCATATCCAACATGTATCCGCCTACCTGGCAAAAACTTGATACTGTGGAGGACCAGGAATGTTGGTCTCTTGAAGGTCCCTTGTTCACTACACTTTCCCTAAAATAAGCCAGCAATGAAAATAAATAAATAAAATAGTGTGAAAAGTACAGTTGCAGTGAAAAGCATTTCCGAAGGATCACATGACACTGAAGAGTACTGAACTTGAGTAATGATGCTGAAAATTCAGCTTTGATCACAGATATAAATGACTTTTTAAAATATTTAAATAGAAAACAGTTATTTTAGATTGTAAAAATATTTTACAATATTACTGTTTTTCCTGTATTTTGGATAAAATAAATTAAGCATTGGAATGAATTAAATCATAAATTACATTCTGCATGATAAAATATAAAGATTTGTTCAAGATTTGTCATTGTTCTGTGATGTTTTTTTTTAATTACAACTACAACATTTCTGTAGTAAAACCATGTTTTACTACATTTATACATGTGAGGACGAGCGGAGAGTATAGAATACTGTAGATTAAAAAAACTATATAGCGAATACGTGCATATCAACAGCCTTGAATTAACCATAATTTAATATTATTACCATAACAAGATGAAATGTTAATAAATTAAGTGTATCAGCAATCATAAATCAAAGAAGAAAATTTCTTAGAAATATGTGTTACCTAGGTGACGACGAGGATCACTCAGTCGCTTTGTGTAGTTTCAGTATGAAACAGCGCGGGGGCGCGCCTGTGCTTATGATTTTCCGATGGTAAAAACAAATGATATGTTGTTGTATTACTTATGAATATATTGTTAACATTTTACAAAAGTCAAACTCAAATACAGTTACGGGGTTTTTGACCAGCGAATGTGTACAAATGTGCATTTTGTCCGTCATTAAAACGGTGCCGGCGGCATCACATTACATTTTCATCAACGGGTTAAGTTTGTTGTAGCTATATAGGCGCTCAGTTTTTCCTGTTGTAAAATACATTTGGCCAAAATCGCATTTTATAAAAGATGAAATGCTACTGTATGCACAGGCTATTTAAGTGTAGGCTATGTATTGGCTATGACTAGATGGCAAATTCTAGCCTAGACCTCTCTCTCATGTCCCACATGTCTCAGTCAGACATCAAATAAATAAAATATGAGCTTTTATAGACAAAGTGTTTAGTACTTATTCAAACAACAAGGTCTTTATTTACCCTTGCAAAACTTCGTTCAGCTGCTGTCTGCTGTGCGGCTGCTGCGGAGCTTCAGTTCATTCATTCACGATAGAGGGGGCGGAGTTATCAGGATTACTGACAGTTTGAGGATCGAACAAGATTTACACAAGCTCTTTTTAAGAACTTTTATTGGCTGAATATTTTTAAAACAGACAGACAGACGTAAAGGGTGACCAATAGCAATAGCATTGATTTATTGAAGAAGAAAAAAAACACCACCACCACCACCAAAAAAAAAAAGGGCACTTCGAGTGTAAGAGCAAAAAGGGCATGTGCTCTACACAGGTTGAGCCCTACCTGTGCACGTGCCTGCTCGCCAGTGCGTGTGCACCAGATTTTCTGTGAACGCGCCCATATCATCAGCATCCATCAACACCATGAAGTATTTTGTTATTGTTGTTTTGTTATTTTGGAGTAGATTGTTACGAAATGGATTACCCACCAATTAAACGTAAATAAACACCATGGTCTTTCTGAAACTCTATTATTACTGTATGGTATATGCGGCAGACATGGTCATTGTACATTGTTCTATTGCTTATATAACCGAGCTAACGTTAGTCAGATAGCACATACAATAACAGTAGCTTTACTACTGTTCCTACTCTCGTAAGAAAGACAGAGTAGCATTGATTCTTCCAAAAAGACGAACTTTATCCCTTCATCTGGACATGTTTATCCACCTAACGTTACATTCACACGGATTTCAGTGCAAACAAAGCTAACGACTGCCCAACAAGTGCTAACGTTAGCTATCCATACCAACACATTTGGGCAAACATACTTAGATTACTAACACAACACTAAGAAATAAAGTAACTCGTTGATAAAGCACAATTACCTGTCGAGAAGAAGTGTTGCAAGCTCTGCATCCAGCTTGAACCCAATTAAATCACGTAAACCTCTCCACCTTTCAAATGCCGATCCGATGTTGATCCGGGTTTTATTACGGGCACGATCGCTTTCTTTCTTTACTTCTTTCTTTTCAGCAGGTGTTCTCTTTTCCTGTGTTGTTTTTGACCTCCTAGCTCTTGAGGTTAACCGAGGAATTGCAATCTTTTCCGCCATCACTCTTCCTTACTGCGCAAACTTCAGGCGTGTGCATGTGATTGTAACGTGCGCGAAGGGTGGCGTGTGCACGACCTGTGATTGACAGTCAGATCTCACACCCCCCTGTGCTGATTGGACCCGATGATCCGGGACGGGTGGATTTTTGCAAAACAAATAACACGCTCCAGTTGGAGTTAGAAGCTCGGGCTTTTTTCTAAAACCACTTTATTTATGCTGTTCTGTCGGATTATAGTGTCGATTTCACTGAATATGATCAAAAAAATGTTGCCGACGGCAGCTTTAAATCATTTGAATATACATACAATAATATACGATATCATATCGTAGAACATGTATAGGATGTAGTAGCCTATTTGAGTTGATATTACTCTTGCCAAGCTCTTATTTCTGAGAGATGCGCGCATAGACGGATTTGCGCTCGTTTCATTTTTACTCTCACTCATTCACTTCACTCATTGTTGCATAGAGATTTTAGAAAAGGTATTTGTCTTCAGGAACACCCCTAATCTACTCCAGTAAAAAAAAATCTGGAGGATGTCCCACCCACTGTCACAGTCATCATCTGCACTACACTTCCCAGAATCCTCCTTGTCTCCACACAGGGATGTCATTAGGCCTATTTTAGGGGGGCTGAAGCTACCCCAAAATGTCCCTAAGCCCCCCTAAATAAGAACAACAATAACAATTCGATTTATCAATAACCTCATTGGAATGAGTATCCTCATTCATATTTAGAATTAGACGCAACAAATGATATATATCCAGCTACAAAAAATGCGGTTAATTATCTGCCGCAAATTAGTTCAAATCTCCCGGAATCTAGAGCGCGCGCACAACCAAACGAACCCTGATGAAAAACAAAAGGTATGCTATTTATGGTGCGTACATGTGCTATGGAAAATATGATATTTTCCACTTGTGAACTGGTATTTACCAGTGTGTTGCGTTCAAGTGCTTTTGTTGTCGTAATATGGTAAAATGATGGCGATCCAGACCTGTTATTTAGCTAAAACTATTTTAGATTGCTTAAGTCATCTGCCTGTTCATTATGCTGTGTTCACACCAAACGCGAATAGAGCGAAATTTATCGCTATTTAGAGTTTTATTTATTTTTATACCGTGTAAATTCGTGCACCGAACCGTGACGCCTGTACCGTTTCGGTTCAATACGAATGTACCGTTCCACCCCTAGCTAACAGTAGCAAAAAACGTTTATTTGTGTACAATGCTTAACATTCAACACTCTCGCATTGCTCTCCGCCATTTTGAAAAGGTCAAAGGTTATCTCATCTCGGCAACTCGTGCATCAAAATATTCTACAATCTGCCCAGTGGAAAATACCACATGAGGGGGTGTTCATGTGCATTTTCCACGTTGGCTTTTGGTATTTACCATAATTACCATAGCACGTGAATGCACCATTTGTCACAATCAGCTACAACTTAAAAGCATCTTTTTTTTTTAACCTTTATTTTACCAGGAAAAGAAGCCCATTGAGATTAAGAATCTCTTTTACAAGTCCTGGCCGAGACTCACAGACACAGCTCGTTTGAGTTTAACACAGGGGTAGGCAAGTTCGGTCCTAGAGAGCCGCTGTCCTGCAGAGTTTGGCTCCAACACTGAAAAACAAACTCACCCGCCTATAGCCTTAGTAATCCTGAAGACATTGATAAGCTTGTTCATGATGGCGCCGCGGATGGCTGCCTCGGTGTGGAGCTCTCCAGCTATTGTGTTGTTTTTGTTCGTTTGTTCTGCGTTTAGTCATTCTTTTCCTATCAGTTTCACCAAAGACGAACTACTGGACATTAGGAAACACACACCAGAAACCTTTTCTACAGTTTTTGATTATTCGGACGTTTTGCTGGACATTCTCGTCGGAGGGGCAGCGGTGTTGTTCAAACGCGCGTTCAGACGCAAACGCGGGAAGCGAGCCGGCGCGGTGGTTAAACTCTGCGAGCGCGGCCTGCGCACTGCACTCCCCAGTATTCATCTCGCGAATCTCCGATCCCTTCCTAACAAAACGGATGAACTTCTTCTCCTCACCCACACTAACAAGGATTTTTTAAACTCTGCTGCTTTGTGCTCCACTGAAACCTGGCTGAGTGAAGCCATACCGGACAACGCAATACATCTGCCGGGCTTCCAGCTGTTCTGAGCGGATCGCATCGCGGAGCTAACGGGGAAAACGAGAGGAGGTGGATTGTGTTTCTACATTAACGAAAGTTGGTGTTCAGATGTAACAACACTGAAGAAGATGTGCTCTCCTAATTTAGAGGCACACTTCATAAACTGTAAACCCTTCTACTCGCCTCGGGAGTTTTCGTCTTTCATTCTCGTGAATGTTTACTTCCCTCCAGACGCGTGCGTGAGTGCGGCGCTACAACAGCTGGCTGAACAAATAGCTGAAACGGAACAAAGGTACCCAGACTCTCTTTTAATCATTCTTGGGGATTTTAACAAAGCAAATCTTTCCCGTGAACTACAAAAATACAGACAGCACGTTACATGTCCCACCAGAGACAGTAATATATTGGACCACTGTTACACCACAATAAAAGATGCGTATCACTCCGTTTCACGAGTAGCTTTGGGGCTCTCTGATCACTGTTTGGTTCATCTCATACCGACCTACAGGCAGAAACTGAAATCAGCTAAACCTGTAATAAGGACTGTAAAAAGATGGACTAATGAAGCAGAGCAAAATCTACAGGCCTGCTTTGATTGCACTGATTGGACTGTTTTTGAAGCTGCTACCAACGATCTGGATGAGCTCACAGAAACTGTAACATCATATATAAGTTTCTGTGAGGATACATGCATTCCTACCAGGACATTCTTATCATTTACTAATGATAAACCATGGTTTACTGGGAAACTTAAACACCTTCGTTATGCCAAAGAGGATGCTTACAGAAGTGGGGATAAAATCTTGTATAACCAGGCCAGAAACAGATTGACAAAGGAGATCAGAGTTGCTAAAAGGAACTACTCTGAAAAACTGAAAAAACAGTTTTCATCCAACGACCCATCATCAGTCTGGAATGGCCTGAGGAACATCACCAACTACAAGTCACCATCCCCCCGATCTGTGGACAATCAACACCTGGCTGACAATTTAAAGATCTTCAATAGATCATTGGAACAGTGTGAAGTTCCCTGCTGCTTCAAACGCTCCACTATCATTCCTGTCCCCAAAAAAAACAAAATCACTGGACTTAATGACTACAGACCTGTCGCTCTCACGTCTGTGGTCATGAAGTCGTTTGAAAGACTGGTGTTGGCCCACCTGAAGGACATCACTGGACCCCTGCTGGATCCCTTTCAGTTTGCTTACAGAGCAAACAGGTCTGTGGATGATGCAGTCAACATGGGACTGCATTATATCCTGCAACATCTCGACAGACCAGGGACTTATGCAAGGATCCTCTATGTGGACTTCAGTTCGGCCTTCAATACCATCATGCCTGGTCTTCTCACAGCCAAACTGACCCAGCTCTCCATACCATCCTCGATCTGTCAGTGGATCACCAGCTTCCTGACGGACCGGCAGCAGCGAGTGAGACTGGGGAAACACACATCCAGGACTCTCACCACCAGCACTGGCGCCCCCCAAGGTTGCGTTCTCTCCCCACTGCTCTTCTCCCTGTACACTAATGACTGCACTTCTAAAGACCCCACTGTCAAGCTCCTGAAATTTGCAGACGACACCACTGTCATCGGTCTCATCCAAAATGGTGACGAGTCTGCTTACAGACTGGAGGTTGAACAGCTGGCTGTCTGGTGCAGTTATAACAACCTTGAGCTGAACACGCTCAAAACAGTGGAGATGATCGTGGACTTCAGGAGGAACAGCCCAGCACTCCCCCCACTCATCATCATGAACAGCACTGTGGAAGCAGTGGAGTCATTCAGGTTCCTGGGCACTATCATCTCAGGACCTGAAGTGGGACAATCACATTGACTCCACTGTGAAAAAGGCCCAGCAGAGACTGTACTTCCTTCGCCAGCTGAGGAAGTTCAACTTGCCACAGGAGCTGCTGATTCAGTTCTACTCAGCCGTCATTGAGTCTGTTTTATGCACTTCCATCACTGTCTGGTTTGGTTCAGCTACCAAATCAGACATCAGGAGACTACAATGGACAGTCCGGACTGCGGAGAGGATTATTGGTGCCCCCCTGCCAACCCTCCAGGACCTGTACTCTTCCAGAGTGAGGAAGAGAGCAGGTAAAATCATCACAGACTCCACTCACCCTGGACACCACCTGTTTGAACTGTTACCGTCAAGACGGCGACTCAGATCACTGGCCACAAGAACATCTCGGCACAGGAACAGTTTCTTCCCTGAGGCCATTTCCCTTCTGAACAGTTAACATATCTCCCAAGGCATATATGCCTGTAAGTGCAATACTCCCACTGTTTAGTGCAATATCTTAAAAATTCAGGTGATATATATATTTATATTTATTCATACTACACAAAATACTGTAAATATGTTCATAATCTGTAAATGTTTATTCTGACAAAACCCAACTGTGACCATATATTTTTATAGTATTTTCATATTTTTTAGAATTTTATTTGTAGAATTTGTATTACTATTTGTATTACTATTACTTGTTGTATCTGTATTTGTATATGTGCACTGGAAGCTTCAGTACCAAGGAAAATTCCTTGTGTGTGCAAGCACACTTGGCAATAAAGCTCTTTCTGATTCTGATTCTGATGTGTGTTTGATTAGGGTTGGAACTAAATTCTGTAGGACAGCGGCTCTCTAGGACCGAACTTGCCTACCCCTGGTTTAACAAATAACATCCATCAATACATACACATATAAACACACAAGCAAATCCAATCAGTTTCAATATCAATACACAACTACTTAAAACATCTACAGCCTGATGTGTCATTCTCCAAATTGTTTAAAATTACTTTAAATGTGTCCAATGAAACCAGCTCCCTCAGTTTCAAAGTACTTTGCAAATTATTCCAGGCAAAGGGAGCAGCAAATTTAAATGCCTTTTTCCCCAATTCAGTACATACCACTGGAACAGAAAGTAAGAATAATTCCTGGGACCGTAAGCTATAGCTACACATATACTTCTTACAGATGTATGTACAAAGATATGAAGGAAGTAGACCCAGGAAAGATTTATAAATAAAAACATTCCAGTGTTTTTATTTTCGGATGGACAACGCAGACCACCCAACCCGAGCATACAACACACAATGATGAGTGAGAGTTTTAAGATTTGTTATAAACCTCAGTGCACCATGATAAACTGTGTCTAAAGCATGTAAACACTGTGAAGATGCATGTATATATATTACATCACCATAGTCCAGTACAGACATAAAAGTGGCTGCAACAAGCCTCTTTTTTGCCTCGAAAGAAAGACCCAATTTCACTTTCAATCTTTTCCCCAGTTACTGAACATGAGGGCCAAAGGAAAGAGCGTCATCAATTAAAATCCCAAGAAATCTATACTGAGACACACTATTCAATCTCCGAGCCTTGGGACATAGTAATAGGCAGAAGATTTTGAGGGATTGATTTTGATTTAGAAAACAACATGAATTTTGTTTTATCAATATTAAAAACTAGTTTTAATTCAACTAAGTTACGCTGAACAATATTAAATGCAAGCTGTAACTGTGAGAAAGCCAGATTGGGTGTAGGTGCTGAACTATATATAACTGTATCATCAGCGTAATAATGAATATTTTCATTATTAACATTTTGATTAATATTATATATAGAGAGAGTAAATAGGAGTGGTCCTAGGACTGACCCCTGTTGCACACCTTTAGTAAAATTGAGTGAACCAGAGATTAAACCTTCTGCCTGTACACATTGAGTTCTGTTTGAAAGATGGTTATTAAACCATCCAATCGTATGTTTAGTTAATCCAATCCACATTTTTCCTGGTTAGCGAATTTACCCATGATTCATAGCGGGTTTGAACCGGAAGCCGGTTGTCCTTTTCTGGTTCGAAGCTTTATGAAGATTAAGCGCCGCTCGCTCAGAACGCCCACAGTGATGTGCTGGTTAGAAAATATGTGAAATAAGTAGGTATTTTAGAGAAAGGACCACAGGTGCTTAGGAGGCTATAGTTCTCGCCCTGGAGCGTCGGTCAGAACGCAGGACAGGAGGCAGGAATCAGATTGAACATTTTACTCAACTTTCTTTGGCAGCACAGACATACATTAGACAGTGATTACAGGTGCGGATTTGACTGTAGTTGCCTCTCAGGTTATGTTAATGTAAATGGTAGGTTGACATTATGTACTTGAGTATATGTGTGTAGCTGAAAATAAACAAACAGTAATAAATGTTATATATACTGTATAAACTAACATTATTGATGAAGTCTATCAGCTTAACATTATATCCAGAGCAATACACCAGCTTAACCAGGTGACTAATAACTTTGTGAGTCACCATTCCTTAACATAATCTGTACAGAACAAATAATGTAAATGTATAATGATATAGCCTATCTATTTGAATAATACAAACACAACACTTAAATCAGTTACTAACAACACGCATAAGCATTCTACAATGACGTTCATTCTTTGCTAACTACACGACATGACTCGTCATTTCTCTCGAGTGGATTTACGACCCAAATACTCGAGTATTTCTAGATATTCACATATATAATCGATCCTAAACAAGTAAAGGATAAATAAAACTCACTTTTCTCATAAGGACGTACACAGTTATTAATGTTCAACACAAACACTGCACCGCGACTTCTTGAACAGTCTTGCTGTGGAGAATCCAGCTGTTTGTATCACGCGCATTTCTCACGCGCATTCCTCGTGCGCAATCACTTCCAGCGCATCCGCTAATGGCCACTAGATGGCGCCTTTGCGCTACCTTTGTAACAGCCGCCCCCACATTTGCTATGTAAATGTGCTCCAATTGCATGTTAATCCTCCGTAGGTAATTCAGGCAGCTGAATTAGCTTTACCACAGGTCTGGTGAAGCTCTTGTCATTAACTTTTACCTCAGCTGCTCTCACATGTCCATCAGCGCTTGGAAACACCTTTACCACTTTGCCTACTAACCATAGAGCCCTTGGTAATTGGGAGTCAACCATCATTACAACAGACCCCTCAGTAAGGTCCTCAGTAGTCCTTTGCCATTTTTGCCTCAACTGAAGACCTGGTAAGTAGTAGCTTATGAACTTGGCCCAGAAATGATCTACCAGTATCTGACTTTGTCTCCACCGTCTACGACTTAGGCGTTCAGAATCTTGGTAGACAACTTGCGGCAATGAACTACTGGGCCGCCCCATCAAAAGATGATTTGGTGTTATTGGGTCAACATCTGCGATGTTAGCTGACACATACCCCAACGGTTTGGAATTCAAAATAGCCTCCACTTCAATTAAAACTGTTCTGAGTACTTCCTCAGGAACGCTTTGTGTTCCAATTGTGGTGCTCAGTGCTGCTTTTACAAGGCGAATCTCTCGCTCCCACACTCCTCCAAAGTGTGGAGCTGCTGGAGGATTAAAATGGAAGTTGATTTGATGTTTCGCTAGCAACCCTTGCAGGTTAGCACTCATGGCAGCGAAAGCCTCTCTCAACTCTCTCTCTCCCCCTCTGAAATTTTTCCCCTGATCGGAGTGAAGTTCAGTAGGGGTACCACGACGTGCGGTGAACCTCCGTACTGCCATCAGGAAGGCATCTCTGTCGATAGAGGTAAGTACATCAAGATGCACTGCTCGAGTGGTAAGACATTTGAATATGATACCCCATCTCTTTTCTGTACGCCTGCCAATCTTCACATGGAATGGCCCAAAGCAGTCCATCCCAGTGGAATAGAACGCTGGCTTGAGCAAACGAAGTCAAGCAGGAGGCAAGTCAGCCATCTTCGGTGAAACAGGTTTGGATCTCAACTTCCGACACTCCAGACAAACATATTGATGCTTCCGAACAGCCTCACGCCCTCTCAATATCCAGTACGAACGTCGGAGTTCAGCGAAGACTCGCTCTGGTCCAGGATGGCATAATCTCTGGTCAAAATCCTGGATTAACAGTTTGGTGATGCAGTGGCTTGGATCCAGCACAATAGGGTGTTTGAAGTTGGGATCCAAATCCTCTGCTCTTCGGAGGCGTCCACCAACTCGAATGACCTCATTTGATGCATCAAACTCAGGAGCCAGAACAAGAAGGCGGCTACTGGAAGGAACTGGTTTATTGGCTTTGAGAAGGTTATATTCCTCTAGGAAACTTTCCAGCTGGGACTGTTTAAGGAGGAGGGAGACTGCCTGCTGATAAGTTCCTGCACTAGATGGAGTAGCTTGCCCTGCTTCCTCAGGCTGAAGGGTGCTTGCTGTGGCCTCCACCAGTTCACTCCAAGTAGCATACCTGCTGGAATCAGGGACAGACCTATCAGAACTTGAGATGTAATGGCAGAACAAGGAACGTCGTAGCTCGGTAGGATCTTCTTCACCGGACCCTGCTGGAGCTTCTGGCCACTCATCAGGTGGTCGTAAAAGAAAAGATGGACCTTGACACCACCTATTTGGTTGTGCTAGTTCCACCAATGATTCACCCCTGGTAAGATCATCTGCCGGGTTAAGTGTTGATCTCACGTACCTCCATGACCGCTGATCTGTGAGCTCTTGGATTTCAGCAACCCTGGTTTCCACAAAGACCTTGAATCGACACGAGTTTGACTGGATCCATGTCAGCACAGTGGTCGAGTCAGACCACAAGATGGTATTTCTGATTGGTAAGGTGAGCTCACTGATTATCAACTTTGCAAGTTGGGCTCCAGTGACTGCTGCACAAAGCTCCAGTCTTGGCATGGATTGTTGTCTTTTTGGCGCAACTCGAGATCTGGCCAGCAGGAATGCCAAGTGAACACCACCTTCAGCATCTTCTGAGCGTAGGTAGGCCACTGATCCATATGCTCTCTCAGATGCATCACAGAACACATGGACATCTCGTATCACGTCTGGCTGATCCATAGTTGTTGGAACATAGCAGCGAGGTAAGGTGATGCAAGATAATTCCGGCAGTTCTGCTACCCATGTATTCCAGGCTTGGAGCAGCTCCTCAGGTAGTAATGGGTCATCCCATTCTCGTTGTTTATCCCAGAGTTGCTGTACAATCACCTTAGCCCGAGTTGTATATGGTAATATTAGCCTCAACGGGTCATACTGTCTCGCCAATGTACGGTACACAGTGTGCATTGTGGTTGGGCCGTAATCGTCCAGTCGATGTTTATAACCGATGGTATCTGTAGGGCAATGCCATCTTAGACCTAAGGTAGACTCTTGAACATCAGAAGAATTTTGGGTGAGCCACAATTCAGCGTTATCTGAGCGAGCTTCTTGAGGAAGATGGCTAAGGATGTCAGGGGCGTTGCTGGCCCACTGGCGGATCTCAAAGCCCCCTGATGCCAACAGGACACGTAATTTATCAAGTAAATCTTTGGCATCAGCTTTTGATGATAGACTCTGTAAACAGTTGTCTACATAGAAACACCTGTCTACTGAATTCCTGACATCTTCTCCCTCGGTGCTGTGGTCGTGCACGTGTTTTTGGAGGGCAAATGTGGCACAACAAGGAGAACATGTGGTACCAAATGGCAGAACCTGCCACTCATAGACCACAGGAGGCACATCACGGCAGAGATTTCGCCACACAAACCGAAGAAGGGGCTTGTCCTCAGGCAGAAGGCAGACCTGGTGAAACATTGCCTTTATGTCCCCGCTTATTGCGACGGCATGCTCTCGAAAGCGAAGCAAGACCCCCAGGAGTGATGGGCCAAGGGTAGGCCCAGGAAGGAGAGATTCGTTGAGGTTGCAACCCTGGAATTGGTAAGAACAATTGAATACTAGACGATTCTTCCCATTATGTTGTACCAGATGATGAGGAATGAACCATGATTCCTCACTTCGTGCAGCCTCTTCCTCAGTCAGTTTACGTACTGAGCCAGCCAGTTCAAGCTTGCTCATTTCTGTGATGTATGCTGAGGCTTTGTCCTCATCTTTAGCAAGTCGCTTCTCTGTACCTCGGAGGCTTGGCATGACAGCATCTTTGGTTGCATGGAAAGAGAAAGTATTCATCTTCCGTAGCAGAGGGGTCGCATAGTGCTGAATCTTGTTATGCTCAACACGGATCGTCTTACTTTCCAGAAGTGACAGTGCCTCTTGATCCTCTCGTGATCGAGTTACCTGTTTCTCTGATTTGAATGGTAGTGTGTCCACCTGCCACAACTTCTCCACATTTCTCAGAAGTTCAGCTCTTTCAGAGTTTACTGAGGTCAGGTAACAGTGCTGAGATCTAGGATGCTGTGGTAGACCCCTAGCTGGGCCCTGTAATGTCCACCCTAACCTGGTCCGTATAGCGACCGGTCCTCCTGGTGGCCCATAAAGCACTGGTTCGGTTGGAGTGATCAAATGGGGCTGGTCAGCTCCAATGAGAAGAAGAGGGTGAACTTGATCAAAGGACTCAAGTGGCAAACCTCTGAGGTGCTTGTACCTTTTCTGTAAGATGGGTAGTTGGTAGGAATGATCAGCCAGTCCCAGATTCTGAGCAGTGAATGCTCCACTAATGTGGTAATTCCGTTTAGGCTGCGAGGCAGGGGAAACGCTAAAAGAGACAGATGCTCCTTGGAGTACTTGGGTTTCTTGCCTTATTGTTCTCAAGGCCAGTTCCTCAGGAATTCCACGCAGCCCAAGCTTATTTGCTGCCTCGCAGAGGAGTATGGTCCTCTCTGAACCATCGTCGAGTACAGCATAAGTCTCCAGAGCTTGTTCACGATACTGCAGACGAACCTTTACCACCTTCAGCAATACCCGACTGCAGTCTGTAGGTCGATTTAGATAAGCAGTGCCAACTGCGGAGCTCAACATGCATATGCCCTCTTTACTTTCCTTAGAATTTACTCCATGCAGTATCTGGAGGTGTTTGTTTTGGCAAATGCTGCAGGGTTTCTTGAGAGTGCAGTCTGTAACAGCATGAGCACGACCACATTTTATGCACCTCTTGTTCTCAATAATCCACTTACGGATCTGCTCAGGAGTGAAAGTCTGGAAAGTAGCGCACTGACTTAAGAAATGTTCAGAGCTTTCACAATATGGACAATATGGTTGCACTTTACCTCTTTTCTTGCCTGAGGTGAACGCTTTAGGTCCTGGTTCTGTGCTCTTCATCTGTGAGGCAGCTTTGGCACCATGGAGGATAGTGGCTGGTCTGGTGAAGCGGGCTGGCTTTGCCCGGCTCTCATGATTTCGTTTGTTGGGTGGTTCTGTATGACCCTGGCACCATGCTTCGTACTGGAGCCACTTAGAGAATTCAGGTAGTGTATACACTGAATCAGACTGATAATATAGGTGTCTGCGGAAGTCTGCACACAACTCTGGAGGTAGTTTACCAAGCAGTCTGGCGACGTGGGAGCCACATTTTAATTCCACTTCTCCCTCTACGCCAAGGGTTTCCAGCATCCCAACAAGTGCTCTGATCTGCAGGGCGAATCTTTGAAATGCCTCATGATCCCCTCGCTTGATGTCAGGAGCATCCATGACCTGTGCTATTCTTTTAAGTGCTAACTGATGCGGCTGACCAAACCTCTCATTTAAGGCTGTCATTGTGTCAGAGTATGGAGTGGTAGAGTTCAGGTAAGAGTCAGCGATAAGGGAGGCTTCCTCTAATTTAAGATGGTCGACCAATATTTGGTATTTGAAGAGCTCGGTAGCACCTGATGGCAGTAGGTTCTCCAATGACATCTTCAGCCAGGCGAATTCCGCAGGGTCACGATGAATCAACATGGGAATTCGTGGCTTAGGGCCTAGATAGACTTTCTCCTGTGCTGGAAGCGATGAGGGAAGATCTCATAAGGTGAGGGTTGTGGCTGCTTGTATGGCATTTCTGGGTGTGTAAGCCATGGTTCAGTCTGTTTCATTGATTGTGGAACATACACGGATTGTTGCTGAGGTGGCGAAGGAACGACCAGCCAGGGTGCAGAATGAGGCGTTAAATATGGAGCATGGGTTGGAGGGCAGGTGAGGGGATGATACAGTGAACTGCCCTGACCCTGTGTATTGTGCGGCATGAGGCTTGATCTGATATCCCCTCTTTGAGGCCTGAATGAGTGATTATGGAATGAGTTTCCACTGACTGGAGCATACCGTCCATAGTAGGGCTGTGCTACTGCTCTCTCGCCGGTTAGTTTCACTGGGTTTGAATAACTAACAGAAGTAGCGTAAGTGACTGGGAATTCACGCTCTTTCCTAGCTATGTAAGGGACATCATCACATGCCGGAGGTGGTGGTTCAGGCCATGACTCATCCTCTTGAGGACCTTCAACTGTCGTATTAAGTCTCTGTGGTGTTAGGCGGGTAACTGAATGGGACTCAACCAAGGACACCGGTGATACTTGGGACCGGAGTAGTGAGACTTGCGATGATGCGGAGAAGGAAACTGGTGATGATAAGTGAGCAGGGTGTGACAGTGGCTGCCTTGTTACAGGAAAAAAGGCTCGGCCGTCTTCCAGTAATAGGTGAGTATCTGCACTTGGGGTTTCCTCCAAAGTCCCACGGCATGTAGATAATACATGCTGGCGCACTCGATCGCGTAAACTTTGTATGAGCTTAGTGTCTTGGCCAAGCTGAGCTTGAATGTCCTCTAATTCAGTATAAAAGGCTCCCCACTCATCTCTTGCTACATACCGACTTCCAGATCTGGCCGATGCTGGTCCCGCTGAGTACATCATTCTGGCAGTTTCATCACTCTCTGCATCGTACTCCTTTTCGAGTCTAAATGTAGTCTGTGCTGCAGTATCTTCTGTATAAGAGGAAGTCAGTTCTTTGTGGCCTGTTATATTCACTTGGTAGTCTGATAAATAGGTTGGCAGTCTGACTTGCCGTTTTGGCCGCACAGATTCTGAAAGGGCTTCACTCATTTCTTTAGAAGTAGCCATCCTTAACCAAGGTAAGCACTGATATCCGGCTCGAAGGACCAATATTTTAGAGAAAGGACCACAGGTGCTTAGGAGGCTATAGTTCTCGCCCTGGAGCGTCGGTCAGAACGCAGGACAGGAGGCAGGAATCAGATTGAACATTTTACTCAACTTTCTTTGGCAGCACAGACATACATTAGACAGTGATTACAGGTGCGGATTTGACTGTAGTTGCCTCTCAGGTTATGTTAATGTAAATGGTAGGTTGACATTATGTACTTGAGTATATGTGTGTAGCTGAAAATAAACAAACAGTAATAAATGTTATATATACTGTATAAACTAACATTATTGATGAAGTCTATCAGCTTAACATTATATCCAGAGCAATACACCAGCTTAACCAGGTGACTAATAACTTTGTGAGTCACCATTCCTTAACATAATCTGTACAGAACAAATAATGTAAATGTATAATGATATAGCCTATCTATTTGAATAATACAAACACAACACTTAAATCAGTTACTAACAACACGCATAAGCATTCTACAATGACGTTCATTCTTTGCTAACTACACGACATGACTCGTCATTTCTCTCGAGTGGATTTACGACCCAAATACTCGAGTATTTCTAGATATTCACATATATAATCGATCCTAAACAAGTAAAGGATAAATAAAACTCACTTTTCTCATAAGGACGTACACAGTTATTAAGGTTCAACACAAACACTGCACCGCGACTTCTTGAACAGTCTTGCTGTGGAGAATCCAGCTGTTTGTATCACGCGCATTTCTCACGCGCATTCCTCGTGCGCAATCACTTCCAGCGCATCCGCTAATGGCCACTAGATGGCGCCTTTGCGCTACCTTTGTAACAGTAGGACTGCCCGTGCATGACTTTAGTTGGGTTGGATGTTATAGACGGTTTCATCGAACGCACGCGCGTTGCCCGGGTTACGCGCTGGCCCGAAGTTAACTTCCGGTCTGTGTTTGTTTACCGGTAATATCATAATATCATTCTCTGGTAATATGGCGCCGACTACAAACGCAGTGAAAATGAAGGTGATGAGTAGACTGAAGTTGGGCTCAGGTTGTTGTGTTGTGGGATGCAACCTGACCTCTGGAACAAATACCTTATCGAAAATAAAAATGTTTCCTAAAAACGAAGGGAGACGGCGAGCATGGATCACCGCTGTGCGAAGAGAGGCTTGGCAGCCAGGCAGTGTTGGGAAAGTTCACTTTCTACATGAACTAGTTCAAAGTTCAGTTCACAAATTTTAAAATGAACTAGTTCAGTTCATAGTTCATACTTCCCAATTTTGAACTAAGTTCACAGTTCCAAAAAATGAACTAGTTAACGTTAGTTCTTTTTTTTCCATATGTTGCTGCGAGCTTTTTATTTTTTATTATTGCCGCAGCCAGCAATTATTTTATCGGCGGGCAAAGTTTGCACAGAAATGTAAGATTTTTCCCATCCTCACCGACCTGGTCTTAAAACTGATCATACGATACGACGCCTCCTTGATGCTTTGTCGACTACATGCTGCTTTTTGTTTTGATGACGCATGCGGCGGTGCCATACTGGTGGCTGGTGTTGCCAGATTGGGTGTTTTTTCCGCTACATATCAAGGCCTGTTTACGTGTGTTTTAGCCGGGTTTTTCGCCTGGTAGGCTCTATAGAAATCTGGCACCCTATTGAACGAAGTTAAACTGAGAGAGCGTGCGTTCACAGACACCAGAATGAACGCGTTCACAGTAACGTTCATCAGGCAGTAATTCAGTACGTTCAGTTCACGTTCGCCCAAAATATGAACGAGTTTATGAACTATCGTTCAATGAACGCGTTCTGGCACAATACTGCAGCCAGGCAAGAATTCAAGGATCTGTAGCACTCACTTCGTTACAGGTAACAAACTCATGATAGCAACAGATAATTATGGAAGCTTGTTTCCGCCACTGAAGAATAAAAAAATAATAATAATTGCGACTTTTTATCTCACAATTGCGAGATAAGAAGTCAGAATTGTGAGAAATAAAGTCGCAATTCTGAGAAATAAAGTCGCAATTGCGAGAAAAAAAGACAGAATTGAGACTTTATCTCACAATTCTGACTTTTTTTCTCACAATTGCGAGTTTACATCACGCAATTCTGACTTTATAACACAGGTATTTCCATCCGTGTGTGTTAATTTTTTTTTTTTACTTTTCCGGAATAAAAATAGTTATGGGCATCCAAGCTGCGATATGCCTTGAACGCCTCCCTTGTATACACACATTCCTTCTCGACTAAGTATTCAAAGTACCTGACTGACCTCCGGTAAATCAGAGAGGTCTGTAGAAAAAAATGTTTGCCTCAAAATTTTGTTGAACGGGTCTGATAGTGTAACGTTGTCACATTTAAGTTTGGCCAAGTAACGGCTCTTTTCTTCTATTGGTAGTCCCAAATAATACTGGCTGGACATACTTGCTAGCTAATGTAATTTCCTTGTTTCTACCATTGGTTTCTACAGATGAACTCTGTTGTTATTGATTCTACCGGAAGTTAAGTTTGGGCCACAAAAGCGCGCATGCGCAGTAACGTTTGTTTATGTTGTTGCCGTTGAAACCGTCTATACTATCTGGGAGAGAATGCTAAACAATAATGAGCGTTGTCGTAATATTGCCTATTCCGCATCTCAACGCACGCATAAGCTTGCCACAAAAACCGGCAAAAGTAATGATTATGCATGATTCATGAAACATGAATTGTTTATTAATAAACTAGTGTTTTCTGTCAGTGTCGACTGCAAAGATAAAGTTGACGATGCAGACTCGCCATCTTCGCAGTAGTGAACGCGCCTAGAGAGAAATGCACACTTCATACGAATTAAGCAGAGAGCAGCCCATTTCTGTTCGTTTTTAATTATTTTGTTTAAAAGTAGACATTTTAAGCTTTCTATAGAACTATATATACTTCTCAGGTCTTTGAGGCAAATCTTATGAGTTTCGGTTGATTAATGAGACGCGCTCCAGTTCACGCGCCGAGCCTCCGTGTCCTGATTATATGGTCTAGCCTACTATATTTGCTTCTTATTTATTATTCCAGGCAATTTGTTGATGAAACATTGATTAAAATGAAGATACAATTTATACTAAACGAAATTCACTTTAAAGAAAGTCTTTCTACAAAACAAAACTTAATAAATCATGTCTGATCCATTCCAAATGTTTTCTGATGTATGGGCATCTTGATCATATCTGACTCATCTCATGCGGTTCTCTTTTCATATAATCAACATAGATTAAATAATAATAAAAAAAACATTATATTGTGAAACATAAATATAAAACGTATGTTTTAGGTTTTTTTTAATTTATATTTAAGCATCACACCGCTCCGCTTTGCTCACATATAGCTTATACATGCATGTGTGCGTGCATGTGATGGAGGGGTGCGATTTTCGAATAATAATTGAATAATACCCAGCGATCTTCGAATATTATTTTTGCTTGAAATGCCCATCCCTACTGGTAACGTATTAGGCGTTTGTCAACAAAATGGTGTGAACAGACATACACATTTTTCGGTGGATGCTTCAGTTTTAGCGCAGCTAACCAAAAACGTCTGAGTTACTCTATGGCATTTGAATATAGCTGATACGGAACCGGACAAGGGCATTCTCTCCTTTTTATCTTACGCTCAAAGCACTCAGTTTCTAAAAAGTTTTTTTTTATCTTCTTTGAATTGTTAAAACAACCAACAACAGCACATGTAGAGCCCGAACTCATTCTCTCACTGCTAATACAGTACGAACCGGAAGTAGGCAACCGGAGTCGTCGTCATGGCAGCGCGCATTGTTTAGAGCAGAATAAGGTGAATACTGACAAGTCGTTGTATCAGTAAAGTATGATCAACAGTATCAAATGCTTTTGATAGATCGATGAATAAAGCTGCACAGTGTTTCTTGTTATCAACAGAATCAATAAAATCATTTAGTAGCCTACTTTTAAGGCTGCCGTAGTTGTGCTATATGTTGCTTTCTAAAACCAGATTGAAAATCAGACAGGGTATGCTATTATTAACAGACAGAAAGTCCTTCAATTAATTGTTGACAAATGTTTCAATAACTTTGGCCAAGACTGACAGCTTGGAAATGGGCCGGTAATTATTTGGGTGTGTGGGATCGCCGCCTTTAAACAGGGGAAGAACAAAAGCTGATTTCCATATAAGTGGAATTTCATTTTAGACAAATGAAAGGTTAAAAATATGAGTCAGAGGTGGGGCAATAATATCAGCTGCTAACCGCTAAAAAGTAAGGTTCCAATTTATCAGGACCTGCTGATTTTGAAACATCTAAAGATTTAAGGGCTTTGCACACCTCAGAGATTGCAATTGGTGAAAAGTTGAATGATTGACTAGATACAAAGTTCTCTGAATGAACAATCGAAGGATTCACATGAGCACCATTAACTGAATCAAACAAAAAACCAGAAGCCATAAAGTGTTCATTGAAACAATTTAGCATTTGTACTTTATCAATGATTGCATGAGAGCCCTTATTACTACATGATGGAAGTTCTATACCTTTGTTATTTTCAGTTAATGATTTAACACTTTTCCAAAATTTTGATGAATTGTTTAAATTGTGAGATGTTTCTATAAGAAAATGTTCAGCTTTAGCTTTTCTGACTGCAACCGTGCATGCATTGCGCAATCGCCTGAAAAATCGGTTTTCCTAGCTTTTGCCCATGCCATGTTGCGCTCATGAAGCATATTTGATAAATTATGAGAAAACCATGGATTATTTCGACCCTTCACCCAATACCTTTTGAGAGGAGCATGTTTGTTGACTAAAGCAGAAAAATTTGCATAAAAAATTCCCAGGCTAATTCAAGGAATTAAATTAATTTGTTCCCACTCCAAATTATTCAAATCATGTTGGAACCCTTGTTCTGAGAAATTTTTCATATCACGCTTGCTTATAATGCGTGGTTTGGTTTTAGGAATTTTTGTGTTTCTAACTGTTGCGATAACACAGTGGTCACTGATGTCATTCGCAAATATGGATGCAGTTGAATACTTATGGGGAGTGTTTGTTAAGATTAGATCTATTATGATTTTTCTGGACATTTTAGGTTCGGTCTAGTGGGCTTGTCAACAATCTGAAAAAGATTCAATGCATCGCAATAAGTTTTAAATTCATCAGTCATGCAGCCAATTCCAATTTAAATCACCAAGAACCACCAATTCTTAACCATCAAGAGCTAAAAAAAAAGAGCTGGAACAAAGAAGGGAGCGCACTACGATCTGAAGATGGTGTCATAGCAACCAACAACTGTTATGCTGAGAGATTTAGAAACCTCAAGATCGAGAGCTAAAAAATCTAATTGTTTACTCACCGATTTAAAAAGCAGTACTTTAACATGAAACCTTTTTTTTATATATAAAAAATTGCTACGCCCCCACCCCTTTTTGGTTATACATATCCTTGTCTAAAACAGATTTGTTTAGCCAAGTTTCAGATAGAACAATCACATCCTTATCACTTGACTGTGCCCAAATACGAACCATATCCATTTTAGAGATTAAACTCTGGACATTCAAATGAATAAAACCAAGTCCGCACCTTGATTTAAAATCTGCAGGTGTTTCTGAACTTGGTGCAGAGACAGAAACTGGGCTCGGATTAGGTTGAACGTTTCCCGAAATCAAAAGTAATAAAACAATCAAGCACCTCTGCCTAAATGATTTAATATTACAATCTTTTGAATTTGTCACCAATATTTTAAAATTGCAGTGGGCACTTATAGAGATTGTAAAATTATCCTGAAGAGCCATAACACTGGACAAACAGATCAGGTCTACGGTGCAAAAACAGGACTGGAGTATAGAAGACAGTCTGGCACACGGCACCTCTAGTGCAAAGCCAGATGCAGACGTTCCTCTGTGTGCTGTTACCATAAGTGGAGTCACTAAAGATGGTTTGTCATACCCGTGAAAACCACCTTCAGTACTGTAATGATTAGATAGGCACAGTGCAATGAAAAACCACAGCATTCGAGCAGCAACCCACTCGTCTTTTCTCCAAAACCATCAATAAAGCCCCCATAGTAAAATAGGCGAGTGCAGCAGTGGAATCCAAATCCACTTTGTAGGAAATCCACTCCAGTTATTCGCTCTCCTGGGACGGATGAAAAGCGGTACTTGACATCAGATGTAAACAGGAAAATGGGCACAGTGAAGTTAAGCGATGCTATGGAAAATAAGATAAAATAAAGAACAACAAGGTCTAAAACAATCAAAATAAAATGTAAAACCACATCAGAGGCAAAAAGAAGCACTTCCCTTCATCTTGAAGGGTTCGTATCCAAAAAGACCACACGGACAGCTTCTACAGACAGCTTCATCTTGTGTCTACAGCCAGCATCTTGTGTTAAGGGTTGAGCTGATGTCTCAGTCATTTAGAAAGTTTCAGTTTGAGTCTCTCAGGTCTTTTTGTGTGGGTGTTGCTCGTTCTCGTTTTAGTGTAGGACATACTGTTCTGTCAAATGCTGTTTTTCACTTAGATTTCGGATGCAGACATTAAGTTGTTTGTAGGTGTTGTGAATCTGCTCCTTAACTGCAAGTGAACACTGTAAACTGGCTGGAGAGAGTGTGTGTCAGGTAAGCAGGTCGTGACATGCATTAAAATTAGTTAAAATTATTATTTTTTTATTGAGTTTTTGATTTAAGCTCCTCTCTTTTGCTCCTTCCTCCCTCCAGACTGTTTGTTGATTTTGCTCGTTTTTGATAAGCTGTAGGCCTACATGTTGTAAATATGTATTATGTGATTACCTAATTACTTCACTTTATTGTATTTAGTCAAGTCACCTTTATTTATAGCGCTTTTTACAATAAAGATTGTTTCAAAGCAGCTTTACAGAGATAACAGGAAAATAATGTAATAATATAGTTAAATATAAAATTAAATATCCCCAACTAAGCAAGCCAAAAGACAATAATTTGTCTAGTTTTAAGGTCTGTAAGAGGACAAACTTAGATTACAAGAGAAATTTTTAATATTTTAAATTTTTTCCGACCTGCAATGAACTAATGTAATTTCCACCACATCTCAATATGCGCTGTTATTTAAAAATAGAATAACTTATGCCACTCAAGAATTGTCTAAGATCATTTTTGTAACTAGTTTTATCAGTTGTTCCACAATGTACAATAATTATACATTTGTTAATGAGATGATAAATTAACTGCCATTACGACCAAATGCTGAACTGTACACCTGTCGCACTCTGAAATTTAATATTGGTTTGGGCAAGAGCTTATTAGAAAATAAATAACTTGAATTTTTATATAAGTAGAGCATGATCTCATACATTGTGGATACATTTTTAATGTGTGATGAGAACTTTTTAAATATTTTTTAAAAATGTGTCTGGTGATGGAAATGACAGGGCGGTGGTGGAAATGACAATGAACTAACGTGAATGTATAGAAGCAGTAGAGATATTTATTAGAAACATTTTTAAACTTATCACACTCATAAAACTCAATTCACAAAGTCATTAAACATAACCACACCTGTTTTTAGTGTACTGCTGTGTTTGATGCATAAAACTGATTTGTCTCACAGATGAATGGTTACAGTGCATACTAAAATAGATAAAAATAAAATCAATTAATATTAAAGTAATATAATTTAGAAATGAAAAATAATATCATCCATCCATACATCTTCTTCCGCTTATCCGGGGCCGGGTCGCGGTGGCAGCAGTCTCAGCAGAGACGCCCCGACTTCCCTCTCCCAAGACACTTCCTCCAGCTCTTCTGGGGAATACTGAGGCATTCCCAGGCCAGCCAGGAGACATAATCCCTCCAACATAGGTCTTGCCCGGGGTCTCCTCCCGGTGGGACACGCCCGGAACACCTCCCTGGGAAGGCGTCCAGGAGGCATCCGGAACAGATGCCCGAGCCACCTCAGCTGGCCCTCTCGATGTGGAGGAGCGGCTCTACTCTGAGCTCCTCCCGAGTGACCGAGCTCCTCACCCTATCTCTAAGGGATCGCCCATCCATCTTGCGGAGAAAGCTCGTTTCGGCCGCCTGTATCCGGGACCTTGTCCTTTCGGTTATGACCCACAGCTCATGACCATAGGTGAGGGTAGGAACTAAGATCGACCGGTAAATCGAGCGCTTGGCCTTGCGGCTCAGCTCCTTCTTCACCACGACAGACCGGTACATCGACCGCATTACTGCAGAAGCTGCACCGATCCGTCTGTCAATCTCCCGTTCCATCCTTCCCTCACTCGTGAACAAGACCCCAAGATACTTGAACTCCTTAACTTGAGGCAGGGACTCTCCACCAACCTGAAGTGGGCAAGCCACCTGATGAGGCCAACACAACAACATCATCCACAAAAAGCAGAGACGAAATCGTGTGGTCCACAAACAGGACACCCTCCGGCCCCTGGCTGCACCTAGAAATTCTGTCCATAAAAATTATGAACAGAACCGGTGACAAAGGGCAGCCCTGCCGGAGTCCAACATGCACCGGTAACAAGTCAGACTTACTGCCGGCAATGTGAACCAAGCTCCAGCTCCGGTCGTACAGGGACCGGACAGCCCTTAACAGAGCAGAGGGCCCCGGACCCCATACTCCCAGAGCACCCTCCACAAGACGCCGCGAGGGACACAGTCGAATGCCTTCTCCAAATCCACAAAGCACATGTGGATTGGTTGGGCAAACTCCCATGCACCCTTCAGCACCCTGGAGAGGGTATAGAGCTGCTCCAGTGTTCCACAACCAGGACAAAAAACGCACTGTTCCTCCTGAATCAGAGGTTCTACTATCGACCGAATTCTCCTCTCCAGTACCCTGGCATAGACTTTACATCCATACATCCCCCTGTATTTGGAACACACCCTCCGGTTCCCCTTCTTGAAAAGAGGGACCACCACCCCGGTCTGCCAGTCCAGAGGTACTGTCCCCGACCGCCACGAGATGCTGCAGAGGCGTGTCAGCCAACATCCAGAGACTTGAGTTCCTCAGGGCAGATCTCATCCACTCCCGGTGCCTTGCCACCGAGGAGCTTCTAGACTACCTCGGTGACTTCAGCTTTGGTGATGGATGAGTCCACCTCCGAGCCCAAGGCCTCTGCTTCCTCAATGGATGACGTGTCGGTGGGATTGAGGAGATCCTCAAAGTATTCCTTCCACCGTCCGACGATATCCCCAGTTGAGGTCAACAGCTGCAGCGCCGAGGCGCCGGATGGTTTGCCAGAATCACATCGAGGCCAACCGATAGTCCTTCTCCATGGCCTCACCGAACTCCTCCCAGGGACAAATAGCCCAGGACAACATAGCTCCTAGGATCATTCGGGTACTCAAACCCCTACATCACGATAAGGTGGCAGTTCAAGGAGGAGATATATATATATATATATATATATATATATATATATATATATATATATATATATAATATCATAATATAAATCTAAAAAGTCTTGTAATACATTATAACATAAAAAATACTACACAAATCTACTCTTGCAATCCATATCAATTGTACTTTGTAACCATAAATGTCATTTCCACCACAAAGGGCAGTGTGGTGGAAATTACATTTATGTAGTTTTTTGTGAAAGAATGGAAGATAGCTTCACTGATTAGCTTTTAATTAATACTTAGCAATTCATGTATGCAAAATACTATTGAACTTAAAAATTGTAACTTTTTAAAAACACCCTTGAAGGTACAGCATGTTTGGAAATGACAGAATAAATATATTAACTGATCAAGCAATATTTACCTTGATTTTTCTTGAAAATTTTAATTGCTTCCATATCCAACATGTGCTCTGATGTCACTGAGCATTACAATAGAAACCATCTAAACAATCATTCACACAAACTTTTTAAAGGGACATTACAGTGTTGTGGTGGAAATGACACCAATACTGTGCGACACCTATATTTTGTATAAAAAGTAATGTTAATAGTGGTCTCACATTAAATACCATAATGTATTTTAATTATTTTACTAGTGCTTAATTTAGATATATTAGCCTAATAGTTACCAGATAAGTCATATTTTTAAACTGCATTGATGAAGTTAAAAAGTCTGGGTGTGCGACAAGGAGAAAACAGTGATTTTGACACCTATAAGTAAGTTGAAAAGTATGAAAAAATCATAATAGAAAGGTAGTAAAAAGTTTTTAAGGTGGTTTTATTGTTAGTTTGACAAAGAAAGAGGAATTTGTCCAAAATTATATGTATTTTTAAAAATATGACCAAAGTACATAAAAGTGCCCATAGTCTAAGAATCACCCATATATATGCCTATCATATTATATATATATATATATATATATATATATATATATATATATATATATATATATATATATATATATATATATATATATATATATAATATATGAGTCCCGCCTGGCGCCTGCTCTCTATAAAAACTCTAAACTAAACAGGTAACAATCGGTGCCAGCAGTCCTAGTTAAAATGCACACATTAGTACTTAGGCTAAACTTCGAAAACAAAAACAATTAATAACAGCTATCGGCTAATACTTGGTTTTAGTTGCTCGTGCTATCCACTGATGAAGTCATCCGCCCCGCTCCTGAAGCATCAAAATGCTGCATCAAACCGGAACATAACATTATGCTTTATGTAACCAGTGTGAATTTTTATTTATATAAATATAGCTATATAAATATATAGTATTATTTTCTTTAATTTACTGTTTATACTACGTTTTCTAAACAAATAAAGAAGTGTGAAGTCCGCTCACTGAAAGATACTGCTCCAAAAATGTTTTATTAAAAGGCAACGTTTCGACCCTCAGGTCTTCATCAGGCACAATACCAATGTGAAGTCAACTTTAAATAGACACAGATGATCACCTTAAATTAGGCACACACAAAAAATCATCACCTTAATTCCTAACTAAGAGAAGTAGAGGAACATTTTTCTTTGGGGGTGTGAGCGTCATCGGTGGAACATCCCCGGGGTTTCCCCTTGTAGCTACGACCTGAGATTGCATCCGTTTGCGTGATGATATCATGCACTTCACTTCTCTCGTGAATATTTCTCTATCTACACGAGAGAGTGAGAGAGAAGCCATTGCCCCGGTTATCCACTGATGATATTTGTCTGTTTACAGAATAAAAAATACTGGATCTCATCGTTGAGTGGTCGTGTGGTCTTTGTGTGTGAGGGTGTCCGGTCCAGACATGCGACACTTAGAAAACAACAAACCAAAAGCATTACTACCTTACATTAGCAGCTTGCGTTATGCACTGCAATCATCATCAGATCGCTCCTGAACGATCAAAGAGCCCAGCGGTCTAATTTGTGTGACAATTATTAATCCTAACACCCGGTCATGCCTCACACATAGTGTCCCCCTAACTAACACATAAGTGATACATGAAGGAAATTTGACAGCTCATTCAGTCATTGATACAGTGGCGTGCACAGACCTCTTTTAAAGATTTTTTAAAAGGCAAGTGTTATTATATTGAGGAAATACATCCTCAAACTCTAAATTGTAAGGAATTTATATCTTTGATTTCATAGTAACTTTACAATGGGGTTCATTTGTTTATTATTCATACTAACCATGAGCAACACATTTGTTACTGTATTTTTAATCTTAGTTAATAATAATACACCTTGTTTGTTCATGTTATTTCACAGTCAGTGCGTTAACTAATGTTAACAAATACAACTTTTGATTTTAATAACGTTTTAGTAAAAGCTGAAATTAATATTAACTAAGATTAATAAATGCTGTAGACGTGCAGTTCATTATTAGCCTATGTTAACAAATTTAACTAATGAAACCTTATAGGATAAAAACGAATGAAATTGACAGACTCAGAATGCGGCTGAAATCGAGTTATACTTTTATTATAGTTATGCATAACGGCAACTTGTACAGTAGCATGGTAGGATAAATTTAACTTTTCCATATTAGCTTAACGTTACCCGCTGCTCCTGTAGTGTGAAGACTCGCGGCTGCGCATGCGCTGTAGGGGACACTCCGCCGAACATTTTTTTTAAATATATTTTTGTATTATTATTGTAAGTGGCAATAGTGTATCTGTATACGTGTATTGTTATTTATTATACTATTTATAATAACAATTATCTGGTCTGTAGGCTATTTTAATTCGTGTTTGAGTGACTGCCAAATTATGATATTAAACAGAACGATAAAATAACGTTATTATCCGGTTAATGACAATTTAAAATAAGCGTTTATGTTCAGAACAATTTTATTTGATTTCGTTTTCGTTTCTGGTTATGTTCCTGTCAAAGTTTCGTTCGTTTTCGTTTTTTATTTTCGTTTATTGAACTGGTTCGGAACATTGAATATGTATATATTCGATTTTCATCATATACATTGCTTAGAATGTATATATTTAATATATGTAGCTATATATTTAAAGTTGTCTGTCAATTAGGCTCAACACAATCTGTTAGTGTTTAATGACTGCAGAAAGTAATTCTGATGAATATCTGAATGTGACACTTTATAAAAGGAGAGAAAACAACAGTAAATCTTACAGTAAAACTGATGAAAGTATTAAAGTTCAGTAATAATCAAACACTCACATGTTGGCTTTATTCTGTCCATACTCTCACATCTATGAAGTCTCTGTCCTCTTTCCTCTCGTGATTCACTGGTTTGTGTCTCATTTCTGTCCTCCATTTTTCTCTCAGTCTTCTTGTTTTCTGCTGATCTGTGATTTCTGCTGATTTTCTTTCTCTTCTTCATTTGAATCTGTTCAATCACACAAGGTAAGGCAAGTTTATTTACAGTACTATGCTATATAGCACATTATGGTAATTCAAAGTGCTTTACATAGAAATGAATTAAAATAATCACAAAATAAAACAGTTATAAAAGGAATGAATGAAAAGAGAAATAAAGATGATACAGTTATAAAATGAATAGATAAACTTATCATCTGGCAAAATACAGGTACAGCCTGATATCAAAATACAGCCTGTATCATATTTTTCACAGCTCCAAGTTTTACTCTGAGATTTTCCCATAGTGATTAAACTGATTACACAGACAGTTCTCTTACGAGAGTATCTCTCGTACTGCGTAATAGCTTTACGCTAGGGGAAAAACTCTTTTCCGCGAGATATTGAAGCCAAAAATTATCCTTAATTTTTTATTAATGTAAAACGCTTTGCAGCAGCAAGCAAACATAGGCGAAACAGCTCGCGCGCCTATTGGTTGCTCTGCAGCAAATGCAGCAGCCTATCGAGAGAGACTCTGCGTGACGTAATGACCAATGGGGGCAATTCGCGCCCATATCGCCACGTCCCGCCAGAAGGGGCGTGGTCTCGCCCTATAAATATGCTCGTTAGGCTGATACAAGCTGATTTTTACCTCTTCAGCGAAGCACACGCATCGCTGGATCCGGAGTGAGAAGCCGCGCCGTCGAAGCAAGCCTTTCAGCGGGACGAGCTCTGGAGTCGCTGGCCTCGCCGCCTTCAACTGCTGTACCTGCTGCGCTTTCCGGCGTTATATATTCTTTTCAATACTCTGTGTGTATTTCTCTGTTGAGAAGTTTTTGTTCGCTTACTTGACGCGACTTACACTTCTCTCTCAAAAAGAGCAGCGTCTTTTTAAAGATGCCTTCCTGTGGCTCGTGCCGCGCCCCGCTCAGCGATGGAGACCGACACGTCATCTGTGTTTCCTGCCTGGGTGAGGATCACGCGGCTATCGCGCTCGCTGACGGCGGATGCCCTCATTGCGAGTTTTTGCCCATGGTGACTCTGAGGACGCGCCTGGCATCATTCTCCGAGCCTTCACCGCAGCCCGCCGTGGTGCCGCGCCGCAAGAAGCGCCGCGCCCAGCGCGCTCCCGAGCTTTCTCCAGCCCGCCAAAGCTCGCCGGTTCGCCCGCCAGCTTCGCTCGAGTCGCTCACTGACGGACAACGGCCGCCGCCTGCCGCCGCGTCCATCCACGAGCTTGACGAACCCTTCGAGGCGTGTTCTCTTCTGGCGTCCGATAGTGAGGATTGGGCGAGCTCCGTGGATCTCCCCTCCGCTAGCGTTTCCCGCCAGACCACTGGTAAGAGAGCCGGCATTGAGACTGAGCTGATGCGTCTGCTCTCTCAGGCCGTTGAAAGCATCGGCCTCGATTGGGAGGCGCCCGCGCAGCCGCCGCGCAACAGAATGGACGGACGCTTTCTCGGAAATGACGAGGCTCCGACGAAATCGCGGCCCGCGCCCTTCCTCCCGGAACTTCACGAGGAAGTGACGAAATCGTGGAACGCCCCCTTCTCCGCCAGGCTGCGTACCTCTGCTTCTGCTGCTTTCTCCTCTGTGGATGGCGCGAAGGAAAGAGGATACCTTTCTGTTCCTCCTGTGGAACCAGCTGTAGCGTCTCATCTCTGCCCGCCCTCCGCTGGACGGCGCGCGCACACAACGCTTCCTTCTAAAGCCTGCCGAGTGACGTCATCCATGCACGGTCGCGCTTACACCGCCGCCGGGCAAGCAGTTTCAGCGCTGCACACTATGGCTATCCTGCAGATTTTCCAGGCCGACCTTCTCCTTAAACTGGACGAGGAAGGACCCGGAGCGATCTGCGTGGCGGACCTGAGAAGCGCTACAGACCTCGCTCTTCGCGCTACTAAAGCCGCTGCACAGGCCATAGGACGAAACATGGCCTCTCTCACCGTGGCTGAGAGACACTTATGGTTGACGCTGTCCGAGATGACGGAAGCCGAGCGCTCTGTGTTCCTCGACGCGCCCATTTCCCAAGCGGGCCTTTTCGGATCTGCGGTCACAGACTTCGCGGACAGATTCATGGAGGTGCAAAAAACTTCGCAGGCCATGAAGCACTTCCTTCCGAAGCGCTCGAGCTCCGCTGCAGGTCGCCCTAAACCGCCGCCTGCTCGCAGCTCTCAGCCGCAGCCTGCACCGCCCGCCGCCGCCGCTTCACAGCGCCGCCACGCCCGAGACCAAAGACCGCGCTCTCGCTCTGCTGGACGCCGCCCCCCTCAGCGCGGGCCCCGGCCGAGGATTGAGATCAAGCCCGAGGCCTCAAAATCTTCCTAGCCATTCTAGGAAAGCGACGGTGTTCAGATCCCGCTGCGGCCGGATTTTCACCGAAACTTCTCGCTCGGTCAGTTCCAAACATCGCGACTGTCCCAGTGTATTTCGCAGAGAGTCAGCCGGTGTCACAGCCCGTTTGCCTGCGCACAAAAGCCGTTTTTACGGCTACCCAGATAAATCCAATAAAGAGTGCATTTTCTGGTGTTCCGGCCACGGCCGAAGGTGTTATGAGTGTTGTAAGAATGCCCACCCAGTGCCCATTCCCACACACAAACACAGCCCGCCGCGGTGCAGGGCTAGCACAAATAAAATCGACTCCGGTCGATTGTGCAAACAATGTAGTGCAAGCGCCCATGTCACCATGCCCGCTCACACTACATGCTGCGTGTCCCATGGTTTCTGTAAAAACGAAACCAACACACATTCAGTCGGCCATGAACGACAGTGTTTTCAGTGTATTAAATGTGCCCGCAGCCCCGCGCCCACATTTTCTCACAGACACGCCGATTCCCACGGGATCTTCCCCGCTCGCTTTTTCTGCACAATCTGCCATAAAAAAGCTGAGCGCGGCCAGGTCGCCCGCTGTGATCAGCGCGCCCCCGCCTCGAACGCTGTAAACACGGTGTTGTGTTCCCAGTATGCCCAGGCTCTCGAGCTGCCGTTTTGTCGCGGCCAGAGCCCGGATTTCATTCTGCCTCTAGCTATTCACGCAGATGCGTGGTCAAAGCTTCCCGGGGTATCAGAATGGGTGCTGAACACTATAAAGAGAGGCTATTCGCTACAATTCGCTCGACGCCCGCGCCGTTATACGGCGCGCGTCGAAACTACGGTGAAAAACGAAGTATCTCATCTACTTCGTGCCGAAATAGCGAAACTACTGAGCAAAGGGGCTATAGAACCTTTATCTCAGGCTCAGAGCGAAGGGGGCCTATACAGCAGATATTTTCTGGTACCGAAAAAGGATGGGGGTCTCAGACCCATTTTAGATCTACGACAGCTGAACAGAGTGCTTGTGAAACGCCAGTTCAGAATGCTTACGACCAGGAAAATCCTCGCGCAGGTGCGCTACGGGGACTGGTTTATGTCGATAGATCTGAAAGACGCCTATTTCCAAATACAAATAGCGTCCCATCACAGGCGATTCTTGAGATTCGCCTTCGAGGGCCAGGCATATCAATACACAGTCCTGCCGTTCGGCCTGTCCCTAGCACCTCGTACATTTACGAAGTGCATGGACGCGGCGCTCGCACCCCTGAGACTTCAGGGCATGCGAGTCCTGAACTACTTGGACGATTGGCTGATTCTAGCTCGATCGCGATCGGAGCTCATAGAACACAGGGCCGCATTACTCGAGCACCTCGAGAAGCTGGGCCTCACAGTCAATTGGGCGAAGAGCTCACTGTCTCCCAGTCAGAAAATTTCCTTTCTGGGAACCGTGTTGGACTCGCTGTCCATGACAGCACGCCTGACACCAGAGCGCGTGCTAAATATTCAGCGCGGCGTGAAATCCTTCCGCCACGGCGCGATAGTCCCGCTCAAAAGGTTTCAGAAAATGCTGGGGCTGATGGCCTCAGCAGCCTCTGTACTCCAGTTGGGCCTGCTCCGCATGCGCCCACTGCAGATGTGGCTGAAAGCGCGGGTTCCACCCAGGGCATGGACAGCGGGTCTGTTTCGCCTCAGGGTCGACCTTCAGTGTGTTTCAGCTCTGGAACCTTGGAGAAAAACCGACTGGTATCAGTCAGGTGTGAGTCTGGGGACCGCTTCGAGTGTGAAGGTGGTGTCTACGGACGCCTCCACCTCGGGGTGGGGAGCGCTGCTCGAGGGCAGACCGCTAGCTGGCCTGTGGTCAGAACGGGAAAAGCTCCTTCACATAAACTGCTTGGAGATGATAGCAGTCGACAAAGCGCTACGGCGTTTTTGTCCCCAGATAACAGGCCACCACGTCTTGGTCCGGTCGGACAACATGTCGGTGGTGGCATACATAAATCGCCAGGGTGGCGTCAGGTCACGAAACCTTTACAGGTTGACGGAACGCCTCCTGGTTTGGGCTCAGCACAACCTGCTCTCACTGAGAGCAGCGCACGTGCCTGGTCACCTGAATGTGGGACCAGACAGACTGTCCAGGAACAATGTTCCAGCAGGGGAATGGTCGCTGCACCCGCAGACGGTCCAGCTGCTGTGGAAAACGTTCGGCAGAGCTCAGGTGGACCTATTTGCGTCCCACGAAAACGCTCATTGCCCGGAGTTTTTCTCGAAAAGCAAGGACGCGCTGGCTCATGTTTGGCCCCGCTGCCCCCTATATGCTTTTCCTCCTGTCTCGCTCCTGCCTCAGGTGTTGGAACGAATCAGGGAGAACGGATGCCCAGTGCTGCTTGTAGCCCCGCTCTGGACGAACCAGACGTGGTTCCCTGCCCTGATGCAGCTGACCAGCACTGCCCCATGGCCTGTACCATTGAGGAGAGACCTCCTCTCTCAGGCGGAGGGCTCGATTTGGCACCCTCGCCCGGAGTTATGGTCCCTGCACGCATGGGCCATCAACGGGTACCCGCTAGCCTCCCAGAGGGAGTGTTAAACACGATTGCGCAGGCTAGAGCTCCGTCTACCAGGCGGCTCTACTCCTCGAAATGGTCTGTTTTCTCTGCATGGTGTCAGGCCCAGAGCCTTTCACCTGTGGAGTGCGGGGTTTCGGAAGTGCTTTCCTTCCTTCAAGAGCTACTGGATAAGGGCAGGACCCCATCCACGCTCAAAGTATATGTGGCGGCCATAGCAACGTTTGCAAAACCGGTGTCTGGCCAGTCGCTGGGGAAAAACGACTTAGTCGTGCGTTTCCTTAGGGGAGCTCGGAGGCTGAACCCTCCAAGGCCCCCTTCAGTCCCGACGTGGGACCTTTCCACGGTCCTGGAGGCCATGAAAGGCGCCCCGTTCGAGCCAATCCAGCTGGTGGACATGAAACACCTGTCGTTCAAGACAGTGTTTCTCATGGCTCTCGCTTCAGTGAAGCGCATAGGGGACTTACAGGCGCTTTCAGTGAGCGCGTCGTGTATGGAGTTTGGGCCTAATGACTCAAAGGTCATTCTCAAACCAAAGCACGGGTATGTCCCGAAATCCCTCAATACGCCGTTCAGGGCCCAGGTAATTTCCCTGTCTGCCCTTCCGGTTCTCAGTGAGGAGGATGCAAGTCTCCTTTGCCCCGTCAGGGCATTAAGAGCTTATGTGTCACGCTCGTCTGTTTTCAGACAGACGGAGCAGCTTTTTGTTTTGTTCGGCGGGCGTTCCAAGGGACTCGCCGCCTCAAAACAGAGCCTATCCAGATGGATAGTGGATGCCATTGCGCTTGCTTACTCTGCGAAGGGCTTACAGTGCCCCTTGGGTGTCAGGGCGCACTCCACGAGAGGCGTGGCCTCTTCGTGGGCATGGTCTAGCGGGGTTTCCCTGCAAGATATCTGTACGGCCGCGGGCTGGGCCTCGCCGTCTACATTTATAAAATACTATAACCTGGAGGTACCCGCCTTACAAGCTAAGCTTTTGGCGGTCTAAATTCAGTGCTATCTGCCCCGCTGTGCGGCCCAGATGCTGAGTTTACTGCAGCCCCATGAGTGTTGACTCACGTATGGCCACCCAGATCAGGCTGAATGCTTTCACCCTGGCTGCGCGTTTGATTGTCATATAATAGCCCCGCTGGGTGCTTTTTTATAGGGAATGACGCTTCCAGCCTCTCTTCCTCTACTCTATGTGAGTTTATGGTGATTATGCACTACATGAGCCCTGGGCTTCGGCCCCTGGGACTTTGGTGTTGGATCCCTGTACGCACGGGCGTGTTGCATTGTGTTCCCCTAGCGTAAAGCTATTACGCAGTACGAGAGATACTCTCGTAAGAGAACGTACTCGGTTACTAACGTAACCTCGGTTCTCTCTAGAGAGGGAACGAGTACTGCGTATCTTGCCGTGCGTGGAATACGCTCTGGTTCGCTTCAGCGATAAAAACCAGCTTGTATCAGCCTAACGAGCATATTTATAGGGCGAGACCACGCCCCTTCTGGCGGGACGTGGCGATATGGGCGCGAATTGCCCCCATTGGTCATTACGTCACGCAGAGTCTCTCTCGATAGGCTGCTGCATTTGCTGCAGAGCAACCAATAGGCGCGCGAGCTGTTTCGCCTATGTTTGCTTGCTGCTGCAAAGCGTTTTACATTAATAAAAAATTAAGGATAATTTTTGGCTTCAATATCTCGCGGAAAAGAGTTTTTCCCCTAGCGTAAAGCTATTACGCAGTACTCGTTCCCTCTCTAGAGAGAACCGAGGTTACGTTAGTAACCGAGTACGTTTTATGATGACCAATTCATAGTGATTAAAAGGTGGCTAATTCGTACGATTTGTCAAAACCCACGTGATGGTTAGGTTTAGGGGCGGGGTCAGGTTATTCGTATGAATTCATACGAATTGGGCAACTCGTAAAATATGTACGATTTAGCAAAAATCATACTAATTCGTACGAATTAGCCACCTAATTCCGGTTGCAAGCGATATAACGTCATATAGGGTGAATTGCCCTAATGTGGGACACTGCCTAATGTGGGACACCTAAGGTCTATTGTTTGTAGGTCCTCCATAAATGCATGAATGACAGTGAAACTATGGGTCAGACAAAGCTGTGGTGTCATGTGATCAAAATCACATGACCTATCAAATGTCCATCCGAAAAGACCATCCGAAGATTAGTGACATAGTTTTTTAACAAATTTGATGTTAAGGAGTTAAATACATTTTAAACAAAACAATCCTGCTGTTTTTAGCCTAATATGCTTATGAAATGTTTGTCTATCAAAAAATAGTGTAACTTTGTGTGTATAAACTATATATTTTATATTTTTATCAAATTTCCTAGTGTCCCACATTAGGAAATGTGGTTTACAAATCCGGGACAGCATGATCAGCCTAATGTGGGACAGTACTTCAATGAGTCAAAAATGTGTGGTGGGGCATGGTTTGTGGGACAAACATGGTTATTTACATGTTTTAGTCTTGTAATGCAATATTATTATACTGTTAATGCAGATTTTTACAGTCATGTGAATTTTTTATTCTTGGAGGGCGGTTTGAAGGCTCTTTTTTGTGTGTATCTCTCTCTCTCTCTCTCTCTCTCTCTTTCTGTCTGTGTGTGTGTGTGTGTGTGTGTGTGTGTGTGTGTGTGTGTGTGTGTGTGTGTGTCTGTGTGTGTGTGTGTGTGTGTGTGTGTGTGAAAGGTAGGTAGTTGACTTAAAATGAAAAATAGCTCTGAATTTAAAAACGCAGTAGAAAACCAATAAAGCCATTCCACTTTATTTTATGCATCTGATTAATTCAATGAAATGTAGTTCAGATCACAATGGCAAAGGTGAGAAAGACAGGGACAGATTGTCAGATGCAGAAAGAGAGGCAGAAACAGGGAAAGGATAAGAGAAAGAAAGTTAATCAGTGGAGGCAGGTTATTGTATTATCGGTCTGATGATGTTCAGTTATCCATGTTTCATCCATTCATAACCAAGAAGATTACTAACTAAGATTTAAGAGAGAATCTAAAATAAAATAAGATTTTACTATTCTACATGTATCAATGTGATTTTTGGTCTTTTATCATAGATTGTTCAGTGTCCCATATTGGGGACACAACTGTCCCACACTAGGAAGCTACAGATTGTCTCAGACGACTTGCAATAAGAGCACTAATATGTCTATAATTTCTCTTATGAATGGGTTATCGGAATTTTCTCTTTTGATTTGATTAGGACTAATACTGGGGTTTTTAAAATGGTATTGGGTGTGGATTTAATGTTTTGGTTACAAATCGCAATATGTCACAAGTGCAAAAAATGTCCCACATTAGGGCAATTCACCCTAATGATACATCAGATCAATTCGACATCTGCATGAGCTCAGTGTTATTACAACATCTATTAACACTGCAATATTCATAATAGATCTTAATAAAGCTGTTGAATATGATGATGATAAATGACAGACATTTAAATGTGATTTTATGTGTGCGTCTGTAACCCTGGTTAAATAATTGAATAGAATGTTATGATTATTCATACATGTGAAATTCTATGAAACAATATATATAAATATATATCTGAATCGAGTTAGGAGAAGAGTAGGCTATCCACCAATCGGAGCGTTTGGTTGCTGGCTCCGCCCCTTGCCTACGAATCGCGTTCGAATCAGATGCAGAGCGACTGAGATACCTGATCCGACGAGCGATTGTTAAAATTGAAAAAATAAAGTTCTTAAACTGTTCAAAGTTAACAAAAACTGAATAAATCAGAGGGTAACTACAAGATATTGGATGATCCAGTGTGATTGTGTCAATCGGGCGCTTCAGTTTACATTTTGACTCGATGGATTTCCCTAATTGATGGCGAGCCTCCCACTTCGATTCTGAAAGGATCACGAACTTAGAAGAAAGGACAATTTTTCGTTTTATTACTTCTCCTCAGATAAGTATGAGAAAACAACATTTCCAGAGACTGATATTTTTTTTTCTTGGGACTGAAACATCTCAAGAGCACAATTGGGAAAGTTTAAGACTGATCAATATTCCAATTGACATTCCAATTGAACTTGAAATTCTGATTTCAGTGGTTATGTAATACCACTGGTGATTGTTTTTTTTCTTTCATTTGTGTTCATTTGAATACATTGATTGTGATTGTGATTATTGATACATGGAAAGTAGCCTATAGAGGGTGCACCCAGGCAATATATAGCTTATTGTATTTTTTCTGTCATTTTCTATTGTTAGGCTATTTGATTGAGGTAAAAAGAAAATACTAAAGAGAAAAAAATCACTAAATACTCACCTTTCACCTAAAGTCACCTTTTATAGTTCAACTTACCTTCTATCTCTGCCTTTTTCTCACCATCACCACCACCTCCTTTTACGTATCGTGTAGTTTTCTGATTTTATTTTTCTGGTCCATTAGCAAGTTATGGCGAGTTAATACCCGCTAGCGTCTGCGTCAGGAGTCCTGATTGGATACAAATCTGGTTATCATCAAAATTTAAATATAGTGACTGAACTGATGCTACAGATTTAGATAATACACTGAAAAAAAAATTGGAGTAGGATTTACTTGAAAAAAGCTAGGCAACTTTTTCCACTCAGAAAATGCTAGTAAATTTACAAAGATTTTCCAAGTAAAAACCTAAACATATTTATCAGTAGCTTTAATTAGAAACCTTTAAATTAAAATTTACTTGGAATATGGAATTAAGTAAACTTAACTTAACCTAGTTAAGTGAAAGTAACAAAGAAAATAAGTAATTTTAACTTGGCTATTTAAAGGTTGATTATTATGGATTTAGTTGTAATTTCCTTTGCATTACATTTCAATCAAACAATTTAATTGAATTATACCAGTCATTTATAATATGTGTTTTACTTAGAGTATCTAAGTAATTTATACTAGGGGTGGGCGGATCGATCCTGAAGTATCGATACTATCGATACTGACGTGGTATCGAAAAGGATCGATCCTCACATGAAAATATCGATCCAAATGTGTGTTTTTTTTACCAGTAATTTTTTATTAATTTAGCACGCAATTCAGTGCGTAAAATAAGCTTCTAAGTGGAAAAATAAGCGAATGTTAGCGGATAATTGTGTAGGATAGAACTTTTTCTCCTAGTCATCTGGATACAAGACGACACCAATCAATCACAGAGAGCGTTCGATGCTGGTGCTTCGCTGAGCTCACAGGCCCAGTGCGTTTGGGAAACGAAGCCTTGCTTAGATGACAGAGAAACAATCGGGAGTTATTTCGCAATAAACAAACCACAAGTGTACATAACGGTTCAAAATGTTGACGTCAGTAAGATTTCTTTAAATGAAATTAATATTTTTATTCAACAAGGATCGATGCATTAAATTGATCAAAGGGCTTTACACGGTTAAAAAAAAATCTACTTCATATAAATGCTGTTCTTTCAAATTTGTTCATCAAATAATTCTGCATAAAATGTATCATGGTTTCCACAAAAATATGAAACTGTTTTCAACATTGATAATAATAAGAAATGTTTCCTGAGCAGCAAATCAGCATGAATTATCATCATGACTGAAGTAATGATGCCGAAAATTCAGCTTGGATCACATGAATAAATTACAGTTTACTATGACATAGAAAACAGGTAGCCTATGTTAAATTGTAATATTACAGTTTTTACTGTATTTTTGATCAAATAAATGCAGAAGAGAATTAAAAATCTTACAGACCCTAAACTTTTGAACAGTATGCTAGTGTACAATAGTGCATTTACTATAATTAGGGTAGTTTGGTAAAAGTCACTGACTAATTACAGGCGAGTTGAGAGCACAAATCACAAAATATTTAGTAGTCTTGAAAACGTATTCAGATTTAGCATATTAATGATGCATTCACCTCAAAAATCATGACACACTGCTCTAGCACAGGAAAGTGCATACAAGTTCAAGTACATGCTTTTAAAATGACAAAGTATTGGTATCGGTATCGGTGATACTGGCCCTGTATTTACTTGGTATCGGATCGATACTGAAATTTGCAGTATCGCCCACCCCTAATTTATACTTCATCATGTCAGATGTTAAGTATGACGTGAATGCAAAGACCTCAATACTTGTTAGACAATACACAATGACGGTAACATTTGATGGATCGTTTTTGTGTTTGAATGTGTCATTTTGAGCAGAAAATTTACTCGAAATGTCACAAAATGGCAAGTTACTAATCCTGACAACAAAAGCAATGATAAAACAGTGTAAATACAGCTGGAAACCAGTGAAAAATCAACTCATTAATTATTCAAGATCCAGTGCATGATGGGAACCCCAGTATCAGACAAGTTGAGTAATTTTTACTTAATTTTATTGAGTTGATATTTACGCTTTCATTTCTACTCGCTTGAATTAAGTACTGATATGGAATTTACTTAGTTTTTTTTTTATTCTTCCCTGAACTAACTTTTTCTTGTAAATTACATTGTTTTTTTTTTCAGTATTATTTACCTTACCAAAAAATCATTTTTTACAGTGTAGTTTCACTCATGTTATTCTTTAAAATTTTATGTTTGTCAGTTATTAAAGCCTATAAAAATCCTAGTCAGCAGGAGCAGCAGATAATTCTCTTTTCTGTTTTCATATTCAGTGAGTGTTAGAAGTGATCCGTGTCGGCATGTCTGTTTTTGGTTTTAAATGTTTCAGTGCTGGCGAAGGGGCGTGTCTCAGACAGTCCGGGAGATGACATTAGCTGGCGGCCGGTGGGGTCACTACAGGGCCAAATGCCTGTGTATTATAGACTACGTTTGGGTAGGATTATTGGTGTGCGGTGCGTGTGTAGCTATTACACGCAATAAAGTGCAAATGCACGCGAAAACTGCACGTAAAAACTAATTTTCGCATATAAATTGCACGATAAACACAATGCGTGCTATAGAGACGCACTTTCATGAGATCAGGCTGATTAGCAGTTTGTAAAATACAATAAAAAAATGAATGAATGAAAAAAAAAATAATCAAAAAATTTGTTTTATCAAAAACCAAGCCTAAAGACTTCAAATTTTATTTGATGTATTTATTTTTCTGCTTAGCTAACGACACACTTCTGCTAATGGTAACACTTAGGCTATATCGCGACTATGGAGGACGAAACCTGCAAAATAAACCAATAAGCAAGTAAATAAATATATAGGTAAATAACCACAAAATTCTACATGGATAAATATATATACTAAATGTGCAAATAAATGCATGAATAAATCCATAAATCCACATATTTGTGCATAAATAAATATATAAATAATTAAATGTGCGAGGAGATAAATAATTAAATAATTAAACCAATTAAAAAAGATAATCAGCAGCTTAGGCTACTACTATTATCAACAGTGTCAGCCAATGGGTGCACAGAGACCCTCTTCTGATGTTTGATTGACACCCTCTCATTTGCATGTTGCGCCAGGGAAACATAAATATGGAGCTACATTCAAAAATTAATAAACGGTTTGAAGGAAAAAAGACAACTTTCAGTTTAGCATTTCCTTTGACGTTTTAATTTTCCCCAACAATGGTTTGATTTATTTAATTATGCTATTTATCTCCTCGCACATATTTATCTATGCAGAATTTTGTGGATTTATTTATATAGGCTGTGTAGGTCTATTTATTTGTTTGCGTATTAATTAATTAATGTGTTTACCCTTTGCATGAGTCTTTTGAAGAAGAAAAAAAAAGTTAAAAGAAGTTTAAAAGTTTTCAAACAGGCGTCTAGAGAATTTACTTTTTTTGCCAAAACATCTGTAAAAAATCAAACTGGAAAATTACCAAATATTTATACAGTACATTGTGTCCATATTTTTACAGATGTTTTTTGGGTGTACTGACCAGACTTCAGTGTGACCAGTCTTTAGTTACAGTTTATGTAGAGTGAATAATGTAAATCATTTCTATAATGTAAATAATGCTCTTACAAAGTGAATGAAAAGTTAGAGTTTAGAACTGATTTTGCACATTCAGACACCAGAGAAGAAGAAACACTGTTCATAAATAAAGATACAAATAAGTGTTTGATCTTAAACATCATAAATACTCAGTTTAGTCAATGCTGTGTTTTCTGACTATAGACTCGGCATGTTTTTCAGTTTTGGTTCATTGGATTGTAACGTTTTGTCCTTTTTGTCCACGTGTGTAATTATTCTGTAGTTTGTGAAGCTCCACACATGTTCTCCCATACTGTAATTTATCATATATTTTGCCTTTGGTAATTTCTGTTCAAAAGAATACAGTATTCAGTTTAGAAATCAGTTAATGAATGTTGAGCAATACAGGTTCACATTTCAGTTTCACTGTAAGACATAAAGGTCTGGATTTAAATAATGAATAAAAATTAACTGTAAAATCCAAAAGTGATTCCAACTAACACTTTTTAGTTAACTTTACTTGATGTCTTAACTTAATTATAAAAATCTAGTAATCTTTACTATTAACATACTATGCTTTGTTAACTCAGAAAACCCAAGTTAAGATTAATTGATTAATTTGAGTGCGGTTTTTGAGGCGGGGAAAATCTTAATGGACTTTTCACTCATTTCCTCCATTTTGCAGTTATTTCTCTCTGTTTGCATTCACACGTTTCCCAAAGTCATCTTGAATGTTGAATTGTCAATAAAACTGAAAAAATTGAGAGAACATCACATTAGCTGACTTCATAAATTGATGTTGATTTTCCTAAAAAGTCACCATTGTGGTGATTAGTGTTCCCTTTGGTTGGGCACTTAATTTATACTATTGTAATTCTCTTCCAATGATGCAGTGATGCAAAATAGAAATCAGTAATTTGGTTTCAAAGGAAGAGAAGTAATATATAACATATAAAAGGGTTTATATAATCCCTCTATATTTGTGACAATCTCGCAATTGATCATACTTGAGTCACACAGACTTAAACATTCAGTTTTCATACTGTTCTTTTTTAGTTACTAGAACTCTGTGTAAGTGAACTAACTAAGCATTTGTCAGTACCACATACTATTCCTATTTCACTTTACTTGTTTATTTGAAGGCAATCGGTTTGCATGTTTTTTTCAAGTAAGTCCAACTAATTAGATTTTACAGTGTACCTTGTGATGAGCAGAAGAGAGGAAACATCCAGTGCAGATCTTAGAGATCAGATCGTTCAGACAGATAGGCTTTTATACAGTGTGTGTTAAACTCCTCCTCCAATAGATACTATTGGCTGATGCAGGATCTGAATCATACACTCATACACACCGTTATTCAAATGCACAGTCATGCTATAACTGAGTTATTCAAGCCACACCCTCACCTCATAGGTCATGATAACTGATTTTCCTCTGCAGAATCTCAAAGTGAAACGTGTTTCTCATCATTCAGGCTAATTCCAGGAAAAGCTGAAGACAATCCTGAACAACACAACATTAAACCAACAACAACAGATACATCTCTCTATATTTCTCCTCTGTTCTTGCATGTCTTCTAATAAACCTGATATTATATTATAAATATTGTGGCAAAATACTTGTGATATTCCTTATTTGTAAGTGGATAAAAGCATCTAATACATTAATAAATGTAAATCTTACAGCACAGTATATTTACAGTATTTTTGTGCTGTATTTTTTTGTGTAGTATTTTGTTGTATTTGTGCTTTGTATTTACTCAGATGTTCATCTTTAGTGTGTTTGTAGTTTTGTGTATCATGACTAACTGATCTAAATATTGATTTATTTCTTCTGTTTTAAGATATGAAGAAATGTCAGATATACAGCAACAATAATGTGACATGAACCGTCAAGACATTTTATTCCTCGTAATTTCATAGTTCATTATCATGTCAAGAATAACAAGTTATTAAATTATTTTTACATTTTTAATTTAATTTTGCTTTTAAATGTTGGGGTATTTTTTGTAGCTACAATTTTGTAGCATTCAGATCTGATTAAAAAATCTAAATCAATACTCATGTAAAATTTTTTTTAAATTATACATTTCAGGAGAAATTCAGACTTGATGAATTGATGATGATGATGCCAACTCTGAATCAACATGCACCAATGCTATAGTTTTTCTAAATGTCAATAATTTGTTAACAGAGCTCATTGTTTTGGCATTAAATTACTACATGTTTTAAATCAATTCATTTTTAGCTAACTGTGATTTTGTACATTTCTGAAATACATAACTCCTCTGATAACGGATCACTCTAAATTGTAATGTGGACTCGTGCACTTTCTGTAAAGCTACTTTGAAATGATGTGTATTGTGAAAAGCGCTATACAAATAAACGTGAATTGAATTGAATAGAAAATTTTTTTCAAAATCAGCTTGTTGAAAGACTAAGACATATGGAAAGTAATACTGTACTGAAGACTGTATGCACTGATTACTATTACCGTTCTAAATCACCTTAGAGGACCATTTACACAATAACTAGGAGAGTAAAGAAGCCAGAGTCATGGATCAAATTCACTCAATATTGATTGGTCAAATTAATTATTTGCTCTAAATGTCAACATAATGTAAATATGTCTCAGTGTAGGCCTATGTATGCAAAATAACCTAACAATGTGCTTTGATTCCAAAGATACAGTGATGTTATAAGGCAATGAATGGTGGTATAACAGTACTCAGTCTCAGCGAGTCGCAAGTATTTCAGAGAAAGCACTGAATGTAAGATCCAGATCCTCAGACGATCCTCACACTGAAACTCCAACATGTCAGTCTGGTCCTGATACGGTTAATCCCTGGTGGGGGGAAAAGTATACTTTATTGTATTTGAAATATATTCCTTTTTTCAATAGTACATTGCAAATAAACTAACAAAAAATGTACTATCTTTAAATATATTAGCGTCATGATTTGATCTATTTTCACAATACAGCTTTTAACACACTTTAAAATATTTGTGCTCTAGTTAGTATATTTTCTTAAATTTATATATTTTAGAAAAATATACTTGAAGTGAAAACTCCATTTATTAATTTTTTTAAAGTGTATTTATTTGCCCTTTATGAAAAATATATTTTTTAGGAATATTTTTAACTGTGCTGGATGACCATTTAAAATAAATTGTCACACTTTAAAATAATTGTGCTTTATTTTACACACTTTAAAATAATTGTGCTTTAGTATATTTTCTAAAAAAATATATTTGAGAAAAATATAGCCTACTTGAAGTTACATTTTTTCTTAATTTTTAAAAAGTGTATTTATTTGCACTTTATGAAAAATATATTTTTTAGGTATAGGCTATATTTTTAACTGTGCTGGAAATGATCATTCAATGCATTGAAAGTATACATTCATTCTATATTGTACAAAGTATAGCTAAATAATATTTGTTTATTAATGTGCATTTGTTATTGAATGAAATGTGCAATTTGTATTATTTGGAATAAGCCAAATAATTACTGAGCATATACTTTTTACTCAAATATAATACACTTATGGCAATTGCTTGTATGTTTTTGAAGACACTAGTAATGCATTTTTAATGTAGCCTACTTGTAACACAAATAAAGCACACTTTAATATCACTAATCATGCATGTAATTAGTGCCTACACGGGCATAAACTTAAAGTATAAGTATATGGTGACTTCGATGGAACATTCGGCGGCGCTTTCCTCACGGGTAACGGGGAATCAGGGTTCGGTAACGGGGAATCAGGGTTCGATTCCGGAGAGGGAGCCTGAGAAACGGAAACCACATCCAAGGAAGGCAGCAGGCGCGCAAATTACCCATTTCCGACACGGAGAGATAGTGACGAAAAATAACAATACCTTGTTACGACTTTTACTAATCCTAGACTAGATGGTCAAGTGTGATCGTCTTCTCGACGCTCCGCCAGAACCCAGCGAGGAACGCCGGCGGGGCCGATCCAAGCACGTCACCAAACCACCCGATCGGTAGCGACAGGCGGTGTGTACAAAGGGCAGGGACTTAATCAACGCGAGTTTATGACCCGCGCTTACTGGGAATTCCTCGGAGATGGGAAACAGTTTCAATCCCCAGTCCCGATCACGAGCGGGCTTCAGCGGTTACCCGCGCGGTAGGCACACACTGATCCGCCCATTGCGGCGCGCGTGCAGCCCCGGACATATAAGGGCATCACAGACCTGTTATTGCTCCATCTCGCGTGGCTCAACGCCACCTGTAAAAAAGTTGGACGCAGACCGCTCGTGGCCGCGTAAGTAGCCTAAACATGCCGGTCCCGGAGTCTCGTTCGTTATCGGAATAAAACAGACAAATCGCTCCACTAACTAAGAACGGCCATGCACCACCAGCCACACCACATCCCTGGTGAAAAAAAAAACAAGAAAAAAGAAAAGCTAAATATAGCCTATTGCAGCCAGACTAATTCAGGCTACTTTCCTTTAAGTGTGTTAAATGCTTTGTCAGTTTTGCAGATAGGCTACACGATAATCGATGCGCTAATGCGCGATAGACGATGATCAGAAGATGATCAGTATCAGCTATCGGCATTATCAGGAGGATTTGACATTTCCAATGAATGTAGGCTCAATAAATTATTAGGCTATTATTGTTACTATTAGCCTATTTTTATTATTAAATGAATAGGCTATTAGGTACAATTAAATTTCTCGCAATAGTCTTATAGCGCATCACATAACCGACGAGCTGCGAGGAAAATAAAAGATTAGTTAGATAGATTAGCTTACTCCTCATTTCAAAAACAACTTGTTTAAAACGAAATACTTATCCTCTAATTTTTTCACTAGGCTACTAATTGGCCATAAGAGAAATATTAAGAAAATAAATTAAGATAGTTATACCGTTATCAGCACGTTGAGTAGATTCAGATCTCATCGTCTCTGATATGAACCATTAATGCAGAGTAAGGTATTTTTACTTTCACTTTCTGGGGTTTGAGACTTTTACACCGGCATAACTCTAGAGCAAAGTTTGCACAATGCTTGTGATGACATCAAGTAAATTATTAAATAAACGAGTAGCTAATAAACAAACGCAAGTAAAGTTGATATTAAAAATAATTCTTATTTTTGTAAATAGAGAATAGCACATAGAGTGCAGTAATGCTGGGGTTTTCCAGATGGAGGCGCTGTGGTCTAAAACTAAGCAGTAACCTATGTTAATGGTTAATATCTTAATATATCTTAATATCTGTTAATATCTTAATGCCTTAATTTTTAAATTAGGGCATTATGATTTCCAAAAGATGATTTTTTATTCCTCTTTTTAATCAACTTTAGCATGGGTGTGTTCACTTATTCTATCCACTGTGTGTGTGTATGAATATATATATATATATATATATATATATATATATATATATAGGCTATGAATGGCTGTAAAAAAAAAATTCTAAATATAGTCTATAAATTTAGGATCATTCTTAATGTATGCCTAAAAGAGTTATATTGAGGATTTAATAGAGCTAATAATGGGTGTAGTGTGTGTTTTCACACAGATGATGGCAGTAATGCACCACTTCAGTTTGCACTGTCTCGAAAGACAACACTAAGGGGAGGGGCCTATGTTCACACAGGCGGGGCTTGTGTATCTGGCCCCTCCCATCACTGCGATTCGTTTCTGCTGAAGTGTGTCCCTCCGCCGTTTCCGTCCGTGCTGACAGCAGCAGTAAAGATGGAGAGAGACTCTACGGTCCGCAGAATCAGAGCCCAACAGAACCAGAACCTGAAGAACCAGGAAAACCTTCACGATGAGGCGAACACGATGAACGGGTTCCAGAGCCGCAAACACAAGCCGGAAGTGAGCGCACAGTTGCTGAGTGAGACTTCCGCTGTGGTTCTGATGCTCGGGTTCGTGTGTGTTCTGTGGGTTCTGGTTCTGATCTCAGTCCAGCAGCTCATCATCAGCAGGAGCACAGGACAGTTCAACTCCGTCCGGGCCAGGTACACTTTACCACAGTACACTCATGTTTACTGTGGTATTGCATGATTACCATAATCATATACTATAATATTTACATGCCACTTCATTAATACATTCATAGAATACTTTGGTAAATCAACATAATGTCATGGTAAAAACAAATTATAGTGTTTTTAAATAATTTCATGATTGTTTGCTGTGATAGATACCCAAACTATATAATTAACATTTAAAATTGAAATATTTTTTTCCTGAAAGTCTGTATGTTTTAATTAGCTATTCTCATAAACTAAGAATGAAAAATACGTCTACAGCATTGATTAATCTTAGTTAATATTAATTTTAACATTTACTAATAGTCTACATTACTAAAATCAAAGGTTGTATTTGTTAACATTAGTTAATGCACTGTGAACTAACATGAACAAACAACGAACAGCTTTATTTATTAAGTAACATCAACAAAGATTAATAAATACTATAAAAAATGAATTGTTCATGTTAGTTAATACATTAACTAATGAACCTTATTGTAAAGTGTTACCGAAATACTACATCTACTGTAGTAACTACTGTTATAGTTACTTTTGTTACTGATACTACTATTGTTTTTGATGGCAGTTGTGGCTGATACAATTTACCACAGTGTTACTATGACAACAGTAACTAGTACCTCTGATTTAGTGGATTAATTACGCCTACCATGGTCAAATAGATGACTTATTATGAGACATATTTATCAACTTTAATGCATTAATAATATCTGTCTGCTGGCTTTTCATTACAAAGGAAAGCATGAAGAGAATCTGAAAGGATAATAAAAGGTTAATTTTAGGATAACTAGTATTGTTTTTTTCGTGTCATATAATATCTCTGGCAACATAAAATAAGTCACATGAAGGTTTCAGATTTTTTAAGTAAGCAAGTTGTGATAAATTGAACATTATTCATTTTTGTTTTAAGCATGAATTTTAATAAAATGTATCTAATTCAATGCGTTTTGTGCTTAAAACAAGAAAAAAAAGTTTTTATAAAACGTGTTTTTAATATGTTTACATGTTTATCTTCCAACCAATGGTAACATATTATAAGTAACTCAATAAAATGAGGTTTAAAACATCATTAATATCAGTCTGTTTGGGTTTGATTAGTCAGGGGAACATAACAAAACACACTGTAATATTTTAAAATATGAACATATTTTATAAACATTAAATTAATGTGATGATAAGAGGATATTTGCTGTATTTTTATATATCATACTGCATATATCTCTAGTAATGATGATTAAAGTTGGCAATAAATGGAAATTTGTTGTGTATGTTTCATTCGTCCATAAAGGATAGAGTACAATAGAATAAAGTAGATTTGTCACGTAAACCACACGGGAAGCAGAGAATCCAATAGCAGTCGTTTAATTAAAGGGCAATCCAAAAACACGTAGTCATGCAGGCAGGGGTCAAAATCCAAAAACACAAGTACAAAACCAGGAACAAGAACAAGGACGCAGATGTGGAAGTGGTGTGACATTAAACAAGGACTCCGTGACACACACTGAAACAGACTGGGTTATATACACATATTTAACAAGACTAACACAGAACAGGTGGGAACAATGATTACGGGGAACAGCTGAGTGCAATGAACTGATGAGTGACAGTGACAGACAGAATGCTGGGAATTGAAGTCAAATGTGAAGGACACCGTGAGAACGAGGACCTCTAGTGATAAACAAGGGAACACAACCAGACACTGTGACAAGATTAGAACAAAATAGAGTAGAAAAGAAAATAATAGGACAATATAGAGTAGTGTAGAATATAATAGGATAGAGTAGTAGAATAGAGTGGATAGAATAAAGTATAATAGAGCAGAATAGAATAAAGTAGACTTGCGTAGAATAGAAAGAATAGGATAGAATGGATTAGAAAGAATTGATATAATAGAGTAGAATGGAAATCATATGATAGGATAGAAAGAATAGGATAGAGTAGAATAGAAAGAATAGTATAGAGTTGAGTAGAAAGAATAGGATAGAGTTGAGTAGAAAGAATAGGATAGAGTAGAATATGATATAATAGAGTAGAAAGAATATGATAAGATAGAATAAAGTAGATAGAATATAATGGGATATAAAAGAGTAGGATAGAGTAAAATAGGATATAATAGAGTAGAAAGAATATGATAGGATAGAGTAGAACAGAAACAATAGGATAGAGTTGAGTAGAAAGAATAGGATAGAGTAGAATAGGATATAATAGAGTAAAAAGAATATGATAGGATAGAATAGAAAGAATAGGATAGAGTTGAGTAGAATAGAATAATCTTTAGTCATCACACACAGGTAAATCTTTATCTGGCTTCTCTGTTGCGATTAAAAAGGTGAACTCAATAGGAACAAAACTCACAATCTATAGATAAATAAATAACAATAGAGTAAAAACCGCAGCACAGTTGAGCTCACGTGTGTAAAGTTGTGTGTTGTGATGATGTGCATCAGGAAGCATCTGGAGCGGATCACGAGCGTGGGGCCGCGGACCGTCGGGAGCCCGGAGAACGAGATGGTGACGGTGCAGTATCTGCTGGATCAGGTGGAGCAGATCCGGGCCGAGAGCAGAACCGGGCCTCACTCCATCACTGTGGAGGTGCAGCGGCCCACCGGCTCCTTCAGCATCGACTTCCTCGGCGGCTTCACCAGCGTCTACGCCCGCGTCACCAACATCGCCGTCAGACTCGAGCCCAAGACCGGCGCACAGCACTTCATGCTCGCCAACTGCCACTTCGACTCCGTGGCCAACAGCCCGGGTGCGTCACACCACCGCTTCACACATCTACGTCACACCACCGCTTCACACATCTACGTCACACCCATCTACGTCACACCACCGCTTCACACATCTACGTCACACCACCGCTTCACACATCTACGTCACACCACCGCTTCACACATCTACGTCACACCCATCTACGTCACACCACCGCTTCACACATCTACGTCACACCACCGCTTCACACATCTACGTCACACACATCTACGTCACACCACCGCTTCACACATCTACGTCACACCCATCTACGTCACACCACCGCTTCACACATCTACGTCACACCACCGCTTCACACATCTACGTCACACCACCGCTTTACACATCTACGTCACACCCATCTACGTCACACCACCGCTTCACACATCTACGTCACACCACCGCTTCACACATCTACGTCACACCACCTCTTCACACAACCGCTTCACACATCTACGTCACACCACCTCTTCACACAACCGCTTCACACATCTACGTCACACCCATCTACGTCACACCACCGCTTCACACATCTACGTCATACCCATCTACGTCACACCACCGCTTCACACATCTACGTCACACCACCGCTTCACACATCTACGTCACACCCATCTACGTCACACCACCGCTTCACACATCTACGTCATACCCATCTACGTCACACCACCGCTTCACACATCTACGTCACACCACCGCTTCACACATCTACGTCACACCACCGCTTCACACATCTACGTCACACCCATCTACGTCACACCACCGCTTCACACATCTACGTCACACCACCGCTTCACACATCTACGTCACACACATCTACGTCACACCACCGCTTCACACATCTACGTCACACCCATCTACGTCACACCACCGCTTCACACATCTACGTCACACCACCGCTTCACACATCTACGTCACACCACCGCTTTACACATCTACGTCACACCCATCTACGTCACACCACCGCTTCACACATCTACGTCACACCACCGCTTCACACATCTACGTCACACCACCTCTTCACACAACCGCTTCACACATCTACGTCACACCACCGCTTCACACATCTACGTCACACCACCGCTTCACACATCTACGTCACACCCATCTACGTCACACCACCACTCACACATCTACGTCACACCCATCTACGTCACACCACCGCTTCACACATCTACGTCACACCACCGCTTCACACATCTACGTCACACCACCGCTCACACATCTACGTCACACCCATCTACGTCACACCACCGCTTCACACATCTACGTCACACCACCGCTTCACACATCTACGTCACACCACCGCTTCACCCATCAACATGCTGTTTCTTAAAGGGATCGTTCACCCAAAAAATGAAAATTAGCCAATGATTTACTCACACTGAAACCATCCTAGGTGTATATGACATTGTTCCTAGACGAATACAATCAAGAGTTATATTAAAAAATGTCTTGGGTCTTCCAAGCGTTATAATGGCATTGAATGGCTGTTTCTGTTTTGAACTCCATAAAAGTGCATCTATCCATCATAAAAGTGCATCTATCCATCATAAAAGTGCATCTGTCCATCATAAAAGTGCATCTATCCATCATAAAAGTGCATCTATCCATCATAAAAGTGAATCTATCCATGATAAAAGTGCATCTATCCACCATAAAAGTGCATCTATCCATCATAAAAGTGCGTCTATCCATCATAAAAGTGCATCTATCCATCATAAAAGTGCATCTATCCATCATAAAAGTGCATCTATCCATCATAAAAGTGCGTCTATCCATCATAAAAGTGCATCTATCCATCATAAAAGTGCATCTATCCATCATAAAAGTGCATCTATCCATGATAAAAGTGTTTTTCATATTTTTTTCATTTTGGGGTGAACTATCTCTTTAATTCCTCTTTCAGGGCTTTGAGATCTCAGTTACGTGACGTATCATTTAAGTTTCAACTGTAATACAATATCAACTCTATATACAATATCAACTCTATATACAATATCAACTCTATATTCAATATCAACTTTATATTCAATATCAACTCTATGTTCTAAGTATCAACATGTTTCTACTACAGGTCCTTCTCAAAAAATTTGCATATTGTGATAAAGTTCATTATTTTCCATGATGTAATGATAAAAATTAAACTTTCATATATTTTAGATTCATTGCACACCAACTGAAATATTTCAGGTCTTTTATTGTTTTAATACTGATGATGTTGGCATACAGCTCATGAAACCCAAAATTCCTATCTCAAAAAATTAGCATATTTCATCCGACCAATAAAATAAGTGTTTTTTTAATACAAAAAAAGTCAACCTTCAAATAATTATGTTCAGTTATGCACTCAATACTTGGTCGGGAATCCTTTTGCAGAAATGACTGCTTCAATGCGGCGTGGCATGGAGGCAATCAGCCTGTGGCACTGCTGAGGTGTTATGGAGGCCCAGGATGCTTCGATAGCTGCCTTAAGCTCATCCAGAGTGTTGGGTCTTGCGTCTCTCAACTTTCTCTTCACAATATCCCACAGATTCTCTATGGGGTTCAGGTCAGGAGAGTTGGCAGGCCAATTGAGCACAGTAATACCATGGTCAGTAAACCATTTACCAGTGGTTTTGGCACTGTGAGCAGGTGCCAGGTCGTGCTGAAAAATGAAATCAGATGGAAGCATGAAGTGCTCCAAAATCTCCTGATAGCTAGCTGCATTGACCCTGCCCTTGATAAAACACAGTGGACCAACACCAGCAGCTGACATGGCACCCCAGACCATCACTGACTGTGGGTACTTGACACGGGACTTCAGGCATTTTGGCATTTCCTTCTCCCCAGTCTTCCTCCAGACTCTGGCACCTTGATTTCCGAATGACATGCAAAACTGAGCAACAGTCCAGTGCTGTTTCTCTGTAGCCCAGGTCAGGCGCTTCTGCCGCTGTTTCTGGTTCAAAAGTGGCTTGACCTGGGGAATGCGGCACCTGTAGCCCATTTCCTGCACACGCCTGTGCACGGTGGCTCTGGATGTTTCTACTCCAGACTCAGTCCACTGCTTCCGCAGGTCCCCCAAGGTCTGGAATTGGTCCTTCTCCACAATCTTCCTCAGGGTCCGGTCACCTCTTCTCGTTGTGCAGCGTTTTTTGCCACACTTTTTCCTTCCCACAGACTTCCCACTGAGGTGCCTTGATACAGCACTCTGGGAACAGCCTATTTGTTCAGAAATTTCTTTCTGTGTCTTACCCTCTTGCTTGAGGGTGTCAATGATGGCCTTCTGGACAGCAGTCAGGTCGGCAGTCTTACCCATGATTGCGGTTTTGAGTAATGAAACAGGCTGGGAGATTTTAAAAGCCTCAGGAATCTTTTGCAGGTGTTTAGAGTTAATTAGTTGATTCAGATGATTAGGTTAATAGCTCGTTTAGAGACCCTTTTCATGATATGCTAATTTTTTGAGACAGGAATTTTGGGTTTTCATGAGCTGTATGCCAAAATCATCAGTATTAAAACAATAAAAGACCTGAAATATTTCAGTTGGTGTGCAATGAATCTAAAATATATGAAAGTTTAATTTTTATCATTACATTATGGAAAATAATGAACTTTATCACAATATGCAAATTTTTTGAAAAGGACCTGTAGTTTCTTGCAGTGATTATTATGAAGCTTCATTAAGGGAAAGAGTTATTGCTCAGAAGTTGCTCTTTCATAACTTCTGAGACTTAAATGAGACATAATCGAGATTCACATTATCTTTGTCTCAGATGTTTCTCTTTAGTAGGAACATTTAAAACCAGTCCCAGTGAGAGTCTGTACAATGAGAGTTTATATTGAGATCTCCGACTTTTTAGTCCAGGCTTTGGGATCTTGAGCAAATCTTACTCTATTTACTCTAAATCTTATTTTCAAAACTCTTTTCCTCAGGAGAAACAGTTTAACTCTTCACTGTCTGGGAGAAATAACTGAGATGTGAAAGATCTCACGTGTGTTTGGGAATCTAGAACAGGCTGTTGTTTGTCTTATGAGGAATTATTATGAGGAATTGTTTTCATATGAGGTCATAAACAGGGAATGTTCCACATTTCTTCATTGGTGAACTTCGTCTCAGTTTTGTTTGTTTTGTTTGTGTTGTTTGGAGTGACAGAGATCAGATGAACAGTTTAAGGTTTCGTTGTGTTTGGTGTCAGTGATCTTTGAGTCAGATCTCATGACTTTCTCATTTTTCACTGTGTTTGTGTCTGATGTTGTGCGTTTGTGGATGGGTGTGTTGTGTTAATTATGCATATACAGTGCATTATTTCATATTATACTCTTTTGTGCTCTGTGTTGTGAAACCATGATCCTTAGAAAACCAGGAAGTGAAAGTGAACAGCAGGAACACTGATGTGTGTTTGTGTGTGTGTGAGTGATCTGGTCAGATGATTTGATTATGTCTGCATGTTAAAGATTGTGTGAGAGTATAGAGAGAGTGTGTGTGTGTGTGTGTGTGTGAGTGAGAGAGAGAGAGTCTCAGTCTCATTGATTGCTGATGTATGTATGTTAAAGAGTATAGAGAGTGTATGTGAGTGTGTGTGTACGAGTCTCAGTCTCAGTGATCTGCTGATGTATGTATGTTAAAGAGTATAGAGAGTGTATTTGAGTGTGAGTGTGTGTGTACGAGTCTCAGTCTCATTGATCTGCTGATGTATGTATGTTAAAGATGAATATGCATGAGTGTTTATTAGCATCTGTGGTTTGTGTCAGTCTGTGATTCTGTTGTTCTGTCATGTTTCAAATTTTATTTTATTATGTTTGTGTGCATGCTTTCCTCTAGTGTGTCAGTAGTAACTGCAGGTTCTGTGTGATTAATAACTGTGTGTGTGTGTGTTTCAGGAGCCAGTGATGACGCCGTCAGCTGCTCAGTGATGCTCGAGGTTTTACACTCTCTGGCGAATCTCTCCACTCCTCTCAAACACGGCGTCATCTTCCTGTTCAACGGGGCCGAGGAGAACATCCTGCAGGTCAGAGGTCACGACACACACACACACACACACACACACACACACACACACACACACACACACACACACACTCATCTTCCTGTTCAACAGGGCCGAGGAGAACATCCTGCCGGTCAGAGGTCACGACACACACACACACACACACACACACACACACACTCATCTTCCTGTTCAACGGGGCAGAGGAGAACATCCTGCAGGTCAGAGGTCACGACACACACACACACACACACACACACACACACACACTCATCTTCCTGTTCAACGGGGCCGAGGAGAACATCCTGCCGGTCAGAGGTCACGACACACACACACACACACACACACTCATCTTCCTGTTCAACGGGGCCGAGGAGAACATCCTGCAGGTCAGAGGTCACGACACACACACACACACACACACACACACACACACACACACACACACACACACACACACACACACACACACACACACACACTCATCTTCCTGTTCAACGGGGCCGAGGAGAACATCCTGCAGGTCAGAGGTCACGACACACACACACACACACACACACACTCATCTTCCTGTTCAACGGGGCCGAGGAGAACATCCTGCAGGTCAGAGGTCACGACACACACACACACTCACTCATCTTCCTGTTCAACGGGGCCGAGGAGAACATCCTGCAGGTCAGAGGTCACGACACACACACACACACACACATCTTCCTGTTCAACGGGGCCGAGGAGAACATCCTGCAGGTCAGAGGTCACGACACACACACACACACACACACACACACACACACACACACACACGCATCTTCCTGTTCAACGGGGCCGAGGAGAACATCCTGCAGGTCAGAGGTCACGACACACACACACACACACACACACACACACACACACACACACACACACACACTCATCTTCCTGTTCAACGGGGCCGAGGAGAACATCCTGCAGGTCAGAGGTCACGACACACACACACACACACACACACACACACTCATCTTCCTGTTCAACGGGGCCGAGGAGAACATCCTGCAGGTCAGAGGTCACGACACACACACACACACACACACACACACACACACACACATCTTCCTGTTCAACGGGGCCGAGTAGAACATCCTGCATCGCATCAGACAGTGCATTGTCTGCACACACTCTCACACACACACACACACACTCATGCATGTAAAGGTCATGGTTGTTGAGGTTGATGGTTGTTGTCTCTTTCTCTCTCGGTCTCAGGCGAGTCACGGCTTCATTACCCAGCATCCCTGGGCTCAGCAGGTGCGAGCGTTTGTGAACCTGGAGGCGGCAGGTGTGGGGGGGAAGGAGGTGGTGTTTCAGACAGGTAAACACTACACACACACACACACACACACACACACACACACACACACACACACACACACACACACACACCTGTGTGTGTCTGAACACCTGCAGGAGAATCTGCACTGTTGCTAGGCAGAACAAGATTCACTTCATCATCCTGTCATCATTTACTGACACTCTAAACCAGCGGTGCTCAACCAGGCACACACACACACACACACACACACACCACAGGCAGATAAAACTACTAAAATCAACATATTTATTATAATTCACCCACAGGATTCACATGGTCTCAAAACTAGGATAAATGAGGACGCCTCATTGTAAAGTGTGATTCCTAGACCTGGAAAAGTTATAAAATCTTAAAACGTCATCAGCATTTTATAATGGCTATACATTTTTCACCCTCTAAAATATATTGTCTGGTTGAAATTGCAAGTAAAAATATTTTTTAAAACCCTGATCTTTTATCCTTTTATCCAGTAAATCAGAAATGACTGGAAAAGTAATGTAAATTCACTGGTGAACAAGAGCAGAAACCGTTGGCTTGTTTCCGCCAGACAAAAAAAAAGTATTTGCAACCTTTTAATCTCATCTTTATTATCTGAATTGTGAGATAATTACCTTTTTTAATAACAAGTTTATGTCTCACAATTCTGACTAAATTTTTTGTTAAAAAGTTGCAATTACATTTTTATGTTAATGTTTTGATTCCATGGCGAAAACAGGCTTTCATGCTTAACTTCTGGAAGCATAAAATTTAGTTGTTTTAATTCAGTGTGTGTGTGTGTGTCTCTGTGTGTGCGTGTGTGCGCGTGTGTGTGCGTGTGTGTGCATGTGTGTGTGTGTGTGTGTGTCAGGTCCAGAGAACCCGTGGCTGGTGCAGGCGTATGTTCGAGCCGCTGTTCACCCGTTCGCCTCAGTCGTCGGTCAGGAGGTTTTCCAGAGCGGAGTCATTCCCTCCGACACAGACTTCCGCATCTACAGGGACTTCGGGAATATTCCTGGTGAGGGAAACACTGAAACATCTGTGGAAGTTATGCTGAAACACACAACTGTGGCTGGCAGAACTTTACCAGACAACAACACAGTATTAACAAGTTACAGATTACACTTAAATTTACAGAATATTTCATTAAGTGATGTATTGTTAATATGAAAAGAAAAGGTAAAGTATTTTCTGAGACTGTGAGATTCACATCATGTTTAACACTTCTTCTTCTTCTGTCTCGTTCTGCAGGGATTGATCTTGCGTTCATAGAAAACGGTTTCATCTATCACACTAAATATGACACTCCGGAGCGAATCCACATCGACTCCATCCAGAGAGCAGGTGAGACACGCACGCACACAAACACGCACACAAACACTCACTCACACTCACTCACTCACTCACTCACTCACTCACTCACTCACACACTCACTCACTCACTCACTCACTCACTCTCACTCACTCACTCACTCACTCACTCACACTCAATCTCACTCAATCTCACTCACTCACTCACTCACTCACTCACTCACTCACACTCAATCTCACTCACTCACTCACTCTCTCACTCACTCACTCTCTCACTCACTCACTCACTCACTCACTCACTCACTCACTCACACTCACTCACTCACTCACACTCACTCACACACTCACTCACTCACTCTCACTCACTCACTCACTCACTCACTCACTCACACTCAATCTCACTCACTCACTCACTCTCACACTCAATCTCACTCACTCACTCACTCACTCACTCACACTCACTCACTCACTCACTCACTCACACTCACTCACTCACTCACACACTCACTCACACTCACTCACTCACTCACTCACACTCACTCACACACTCACTCACTCACTCACACTCACTCACTCACTCACTCACTCACACTCACTCACTCACTCACACACTCACTCACACTCGCTCACTCACTCACTCACACACTCACTCACACTCGCTCACTCACTCACTCACACACTCACACTCACTCACTCACACTCACTCACTCACACTCACTCACACACTCACTCACTCACTCACTCACTCACACTCACTCACTCACTCACTCACACTCACTCACTCACTCACACACTCACTCACACTCGCTCACTCACTCACTCACTCACACACTCACTCACACTCACTCACTCACTCACTCACTCACTCACACTCACTCACTCACTCACTCACACACTCACTCACACTCGCTCACTCACTCACTCACTCACTCACACTCACTCACTCACTCACACACTCACTCACACACTCACTCACACTCACTCACTCACTCACTCACTCACACACTCACTCACACTCGCTCACTCACTCACTCACTCACACACTCACTCACTCACACTCACTCACTCACTCACTCACACTCACTCACTCACACACTCACTCACACTCGCTCACTCACTCACTCACTCACACACTCACTCACACTCACTCACTCACTCACTCACTCACTCACACTCACTCACTCACACACTCACTCACACTCGCTCACTCACTCACTCACTCACACACTCACTCACACTCACTCACTCACTCACACACTCACTCACACTCAATCTCACTCACTCACTCACACTCACTCACTCACTCACTCACTCACTCACTCACTCACACTCACTCACTCACACTCACTCACTCACTCACTCACTCACTCACTCACTCACACTCAATCTCACTCACTCACTCACACTCAATCTCACTCACTCACTCACTCACTCACTCACTCACTCACTCACTCACTCACTCACTCACTCACTCACTTGTGTGTGTGTGTGTGAGAGAGAGAGTGACAGTGAGTATGTTAAATCTGGTCTCTTATTCTGTACTGTAATGGTTGTCTTCGACTGTTGTATTGTTTTTATTAAAACTGCAGAAGAACAATATGATGAAAGATGCCAATGTTCAGTAAGTAATTACATTTATTAAAAAAAATAATGATTAACAAATAATGATAAGCAAAATAAATAATGCATTATCCTTGCCATAGGCAGATTATGGGCAATAAACAAACAGAAAGTTAATATACTGCAGAATTTAGCTGATGTGCGTCACATGTGTGTTTACTGAACTTCTCTTAAACCTGGCTCGTCCAATCAGAACGCAGAGCCAGTGCTGTGTGCTTTATGGTAGTATATTAATTCTCCATCATCGTTTAGTGCAGTTTAATGTGTGTCAACAGTCGTGTTTGCTGATTTCCTGATGTTTAAAGTTAAAGCACCTGGTTTATACAGACAGACTGACAGACAGATCATGTATATGCATCAGTTGCTTTGAGAATAATGCACTTCCTGTTTCTCTGTGTCACCAAGGCGACAACATCCTGTCGGTTCTCCAGCACCTAGTGATGTCGGATGAGCTGGCGGATTCCTCGGAGTATCGCCACGGTAACATGGTGTTCTTCGACCTGCTGGGATTGACGCTGGTGGCGTATCCCGCGCGCGTCGGCACCATCATTAACCTCATGGCGGCCATCGCCACGGTGATCTACCTGGGCAAGAAATGCATGTTGACCAGTAATGTGGGTATGTGATGGTCACATGACCAGACATCGGTCTATCACTAGTTGTGTTTATTTTCATGATATTACTGAATGGTTTTATTCAGAAATTTCATTACTGGGTTTTTTTAATAAAATAAAAAAAATCCTGGGATTTTTTTTTATATTTTCTATATTTTTATAATATTTATATTAAATATTATATATTTGTATTATATTTTGAAAAATATAATAGTATATAAAGTATTATCTATATTTATTGAGTTTCTATTTTTATGATTATTTTAATTTCTATTACGAGTTTGCCAAGAAAATAGTCTTTGCTACTGATATGCTGTTAAATGTATTTATTTATTTGTTTGTTTTAAACATCAAGTAATAGCATTTTTTAAAAATATAAATAAATTATTTATTTATTTAAAGGCCAAATCATAGCATTATTTAAATATAAACCATAATAATTTAAAATTAATGATTTATTTATTTTTAAGGCCAGTATTATTTAAAAATACAAGTAAATAATAATTAATCAATTCATTTATTTATTTTAAGGACAAATTATTGCATTATTTAAATAAAAATAATAAGAAAATGAACATGAAATAAATTTAATGAAAATTAAATATTTATTTATTTTAATGCCACATCAGTAGCATTATTTAAATAAATAAAACAAAATAATATTTTTAATTTATTAATAAAATTATTTTTTAATAAACCATGTTATTGCTGGTAACTTATATGCTGTTTAATATCATGCATCTGTTCAGTTGTGTATCGAACAGGCGTCATCAAAGTAATGTGTGTGTGTGTGTTCTTTCACAGGCGGGCGATACACCCGTGATCTGGTGTGTGTGATCTGATGTGTGTGTGTGTGTGTGTGTGTTCTCCCACAGGCGGGCGATACACCCGTGATCTGGTGTGTGTGATCTGATGTGTGTGTGTGTGTGTGTGTGTGTTCTTTCACAGGCGGGCGATACACCCGTGATCTGGTGTGTGTGATCTGATGTGTGTGTGTGTGTGTTCTCCCACAGGCGGGCGATACACCCGTGATCTGGTGTGTGTGATCTGATGTGTGTGTGTGTGTGTGTTCTCCCACAGGCGGGCGATACACCCGTGATCTGGTGTGTGTGATCTGATGTGTGTGTGTGTTCTTTCACAGGCGGGCGATACACCCGTGATCTGGTGTGTGTGATCTGATGTGTGTGTGTGTGTGTTCTCCCACAGGCGGGCGATACACCCGTGATCTGGTGTGTGTGATCTGATGTGTGTGTGTGTGTGTGTGTGTTCTCCCACAGGCGGGCGATACACCCGTGATCTGGTGTGTGTGATCTGATGTGTGTGTGTGTGTTCTTTCACAGGCGGGCGATACACCCGTGATCTGGTGTGTGTGATCTGATGTGTGTGTGTGTGTGTTCTCCCACAGGCGGGCGATACACCCGTGATCTGGTGTGTGTGATCTGATGTGTGTGTGTGTGTGTTCTCCCACAGGCGGGCGATACACCCGTGATCTGGTGTGTGTGATCTGATGTGTGTGTGTGTGTGTGTGCGTGTGTGTTCTCCCACAGGAGGGCGATACACCCGTGATCTGGTGTGTGTGATCTGATGTGTGTGTGTGTGTTCTCCCACAGGCGGGCGATACACACATGATCTGGTGTGTGTGATCTGATGTGTGTGTGTGTGTTCTCCCACAGGCGGGCGATACACACATGATCTGGTGTGTGTGATCTGATGTGTGTGTGTGTGTGTGTTCTCCCAGAGGCGGGCGATACACACATGATCTGGTGTGTGTGATCTGATGTGTGTGTGTGTGTATGTTCTCCCACAGGCGGGCGATACACATGTGTTCTGGTGTGTGTGATCTGATGTGTGTGTGTGTGTGTGTTCTCCCACAGGCGGGCGATACACCCGTGATCTGGTGTGTGTGATCTGATGTGTGTGTTCTCCCACAGGCGGGCGATACACATGTGATCTGGCGTGTGCGGTGTGTGTGATCTGATGTGTGTGTGTGTGTTCTCCCACAGGAGTGCGATACACACGTGATCTGGCGTGTGCGGTGAGTGTGATCTGATGTGTGTGTGTGTGTTCTCCCACAGGAGTGCGATACACACGTGATCTGGCGTGTGCTGTGTGTGTGGTGCTCCTGGGCTGGTTCGTGGCTCTGCTGTCGGTTCTGATCGTGGCACTGCTCGTCACACTGACGGGTCGCTCCATGTTCTGGTACACACACTTTTACGCCGCCGTCTGTCTGTACGGCTCCGTCGCCGCCGGCAAGATCCTGCTGATACACACGCTGGCCAAGAACCTATACTACGGGGTGAGTAAGGGGACAAAACACACACACACACACACACACAAACACCTTCATCACGGTTTCAGATGACTGAAGTCTGAGTGATGTCACACTTTGATGATGTCACATTGACACTGATGTCAGTGAACCCAACGGATGTAAACCTAAACAAATAATATTTTTGTCAAAGCAGTAGCTTTATTTAAACAAATAATGTTTTTTATGCAGAATAAGTTTTATTATTGAATAAATAGATTTTATTCAATTTTTTTAGCCCAAAGCAGTAGAATTATTTAAATAAATACAGCACAAATTTATTTATTTATTTCATACCTGTTTTTAAATCAAAAGCATTATTTAAATAAATTAATATTTATTAATTTATTTATTTGTCAAATCAGTAGTATTATTTAAATAATAATATATTAATTTATTTATTTAAATGTTAAATCAATAGTATTATCTAAATAAAAATATTTATTTATGTATTTTTTAAATGTGAAATCAATATCATTATTTAAATAAATGTAAAATAATAATAATATACTTTTTTTAAATGTCAAATCAGTGACATTATCTAAATAAATACAAATAATACTTTATGTATTTCCTTAATTATTTTAATGACCACCTAGTACCATTATTTATATAAATGTAAAAAAAAAATATATATATATCGTCGCTGCCCGATGAAACTCACGTATGTCCAAAACGGTTACTTTTCAGGAAGTGAAAAAAACACCGTAATTCAAAAGCAGTTGAACGTAGCGGTGTCATACTTGGTACGGCATCTTTAAATGTAACCATAGTCTTGCCAGTGTAATGATATAATCCACATTTGACCAAAATCGAGTTTAAATGGACATACGTGCATATTTTACAGTAACGGTGGTCGATACGCGTTCTTCCGATCATTAATTAGAATGGCCAAGTCGCGTTTCATATTGACAGATGAATAGGCTACGTCTCAGTTTATTAAATACGCTCAGTTTATTAAATGTCTCTTGCAAACTATGAAGGGACAATGAATCAATACACTCATTGCTGAACCCAGGGCCGGCGCGTGCTATGTAGCCTACAAAAAAATACAGCCATTTCTGTTGTTTTCTTTTAAACAAAAAAACAAGCTGCACCCTTTTTTTTACATTTCATCTTTCATTCCGAAATGAACGAAAAAGTACACCGACCCAACATGTATTAGCCTTTTTACCCGTAACGTTATCAATCTAAATTAGTCTCGTTTTTCTTTATTTAAATTTCGTTTTTTTTTTTCTTTATTTAATTTTCGTTTTTTCTTTATTTAAAATTCGTTATTCTATATTTAAATCTACCCTTTACTGTGTCCGTAATTTATTAGTCAGAAAAATATTAGACTACCTTAAAAGTAGACTATTAAGTTAACAGACCCGTGCGTTAACATCTCCACAATAAACAGTGACAATTACTTCGTCTAGACCATTTACCGGTAAATAACAGTTGTGAATATATTGCGAATATATAATAAACTTGAACAGTTGTCAAAAACAAACATTTGCTGATACTTTACCTCACAGAGTTATTCGGCTATACAATGCTGAGCTTCCAGAGACGCTTAGACCTGCGAGATGCCTCAGGGCGGGAGATACGCGGCGTGATTGACAGCTTTGACACCAAATGGATATACGTGAAAATCAGATGACATGATTTCACAACTTTTCATTGGTCATTTAGACATGTGAAGCATACTGTATACGGAAATGAACCTGGACATTCTATCCGTCGAAAAATCTCAAAATCGGCAAAATGGACATACGCGGTTTTCATCGGACAGCGACGATATATATATATATTTAAGCAATCAATTTATATATATATATTTTAATAAGTCATGTTTTCACTGATAAGTGATAACTGATATGCTGGCCAAAATAAAATAAAAATATTTTTATTTATTTATTTATGCATTTAAAAAAGTTAAGTCTAATCAGTAGCATTATTTAAATAAATAATAATAATAATAATCTAAATATTTATTTAAATGCCAAGTCAGTAGTATTATTTAAATAAATGTTTACATTTATATATTTAAATAATCAATTTATGTACATTTGTTATAATTAATTTTATGACAGATAACTGACATGCTGGCTAATATTATAAATAAAAAAAATAAAAAAATCTCACATAGAAATGAAGAATAAAGAAATGACCCACTAATTTTGAATCAGTGAATAATTGTTTTTATTCACTATAATATTATGTTGATCTGATCAGAGCAGTGTGTCGTTCCTGTGGGATCTTGTTAAACATGAACTGGTGTAAAGCTGCACACACTGAGACTGTTGTACATGTTTCAGGACGTCTGTGAACTGATGTAAAGCTGCGCACACTGAGACTGTTGTACATGTTTCAGGACGTCTGTGAACTGATGTAAAGCTGCACACACTGAGACTGTTGTACATGTTTCAGGACGTCTGTGAACTGATGTAAAGCTGCACACACTGAGACTGTTGTACATGTTTCAGGACGTCTGTGAACTGGTGTAAAGCTGCACACACTGAGACTGTTGTACATGTTTCAGGACGTCTGTGAACTGGTGTAAAGCTGCGCACACTGAGACTGTTGTACATGTTTCAGGACGTCTGTGAACTGATGTAAAGCTGCACACACTGAGACTGTTGTACATGTTTCAGGACGTCTGTGAACTGATGTAAAGCTGCGCACACTGAGACTGTTGTACATGTTTCAGGACGTCTGTGAACTGGTGTAAAGCTGCACACACTGAGACTGTTGTACATGTTTCAGGACGTCTGTGAACTGATGTAAAGCTGCACACACTGAGACTGTTGTACATGTTTCAGGACGTCTGTGAACTGATGTAAAGCTGCACACACTGAGACTGTTGTACATGTTTCAGGACGTCTGTGAACTGGTGTAAAGCTGCACACACTGAGACTGTTGTACATGTTTCAGGACGTCTGTGAACTGATGTAAAGCTGCACACACTGAGACTGTTGTACATGTTTCAGGACGTCTGTGAACTGATGTAAAGCTGCACACACTGAGACTGTTGTACATGTTTCAGGACGTCTGTGAACTGGTGTAAAGCTGCACACACTGAGACTGTTGTACATGTTTCAGGACGTCTGTGAACTGATGTAAAGCTGCACACACTGAGACTGTTGTACATGTTTCAGGACGTCTGTGAACTGATGTAAAGCTGCGCACACTGAGACTGTTGTACATGTTTCAGGACGTCTGTGAACTGATGTAAAGCTGCGCACACTGAGACTGTTGTACATGTTTCAGGACGTCTGTGAACTGATGTAAAGCTGCACACACTGAGACTGTTGTACATGTTTCAGGACGTCTGTGAACTGATGTAAAGCTGCGCACACTGAGACTGTTGTACATGTTTCAGGACGTCTGTGAACTGATGTAAAGCTGCACACACTGAGACTGTTGTACATGTTTCAGGACGTCTGTGAACTGATGTAAAGCTGCACACACTGAGACTGTTGTACATGTTTCAGGACGTCTGTGATACTGGTGTAAAGCTGCACACACTGAGACTGTTGTACATGTTTCAGGACGTCTGTGAACTGGTGTAAAGCTGCACACACTGAGACTGTTGTACATGTTTCAGGACGTCTGTGAACTGATGTAAAGCTGCACACACTGAGACTGTTGTACATGTTTCAGGACGTCTGTGAACTGATGTAAAGCTGCACACACTGAGACTGTTGTACATGTTTCAGGACGTCTGTGAACTGATGTAAAGCTGCACACACTGAGACTGTTGTACATGTTTCAGGACGTCTGTGATACTGGTGTAAAGCTGCACACACTGAGACTGTTGTACATGTTTCAGGACGTCTGTGAACTGGTGTAAAGCTGCACACACTGAGACTGTTGTACATGTTTCAGGACGTCTGTGAACTGATGTAAAGCTGCACACACTGAGACTGTTGTACATGTTTCAGGACGTCTGTGAACTGATGTAAAGCTGCACACACTGAGACTGTTGTACATGTTTCAGGACGTCTGTGAACTGATGTAAAGCTGCACACACTGAGACTGTTGTACATGTTTCAGGACGTCTGTGAACTGGTGTAAAGCTGCACACACTGAGACTGTTGTACATGTTTCAGGACGTCTGTGAACTGATGTAAAGCTGCACACACTGAGACTGTTGTACATGTTTCAGGACGTCTGTGAACTGGTGTAAAGCTGCACACACTGAGACTGTTGTACATGTTTCAGGACGTCTGTGAACTGATGTAAAGCTGCACACACTGAGACTGTTGTACATGTTTCAGGACGTCTGTGAACTGATGTAAAGCTGCACACACTGAGACTGTTGTACATGTTTCAGGACGTCTGTGAACTGATGTAAAGCTGCACACACTGAGACTGTTGTACATGTTTCAGGACGTCTGTGAACTGATGTAAAGCTGCACACACTGAGACTGTTGTACATGTTTCAGGACGTCTGTGAACTGGTGTAAAGCTGCACACACTGAGACTGTTGTACATGTTTCAGGACGTCTGTGAACTGATGTAAAGCTGCGCACACTGAGACTGTTGTACATGTTTCAGGACGTCTGTGAACTGATGTAAAGCTGCGCACACTGAGACTGTTGTACATGTTTCAGGACGTCTGTGAACTGGTGTAAAGCTGCACACACTGAGACTGTTGTACATGTTTCAGGACGTCTGTGAACTGATGTAAAGCTGCGCACACTGAGACTGTTGTACATGTTTCAGGACGTCTGTGAACTGATGTAAAGCTGCGCACACTGAGACTGTTGTACATGTTTCAGGACGTCTGTGAACTGATGTAAAGCTGCACACACTGAGACTGTTGTACATGTTTCAGGACGTCTGTGAACTGATGTAAAGCTGCACACACTGAGACTGTTGTACATGTTTCAGGACGTCTGTGAACTGATGTAAAGCTGCACACACTGAGACTGTTGTACATGTTTCAGGACGTCTGTGAACTGATGTAAAGCTGCACACACTGAGACTGTTGTACATGTTTCAGGACGTCTGTGAACTGATGTAAAGCTGCACACACTGAGACTGTTGTACATGTTTCAGGACGTCTGTGAACTGATGTAAAGCTGCACACACTGAGACTGTTGTACATGTTTCAGGACGTCTGTGATACTGGTGTAAAGCTGCACACACTGAGACTGTTGTACATGTTTCAGGACGTCTGTGAACTGATGTAAAGCTGCACACACTGAGACTGTTGTACATGTTTCAGGACGTCTGTGATACTGGTGTAAAGCTGCACACACTGAGACTGTTGTACATGTTTCAGGACGTCTGTGAACTGGTGTAAAGCTGCACACACTGAGACTGTTGTACATGTTTCAGGACGTCTGTGAACTGGTGTAAAGCTGCACACACTGAGACTGTTGTACATGTTTCAGGACGTCTGTGAACTGATGTAAAGCTGCACACACTGAGACTGTTGTACATGTTTCAGGACGTCTGTGATACTGGTGTAAAGCTGCACACACTGAGACTGTTGTACATGTTTCAGGACGTCTGTGAACTGGTGTAAAGCTGCACACACTGAGACTGTTGTACATGTTTCAGGACGTCTGTGAACTGATGTAAAGCTGCACACACTGAGACTGTTGTACATGTTTCAGGACGTCTGTGATACTGGTGTAAAGCTGCACACACTGAGACTGTTGTACATGTTTCAGGACGTCTGTGAACTGGTGTAAAGCTGCACACACTGAGACTGTTGTACATGTTTCAGGACGTCTGTGAACTGATGTAAAGCTGCACACACTGAGACTGTTGTACATGTTTCAGGACGTCTGTGAACTGGTGTAAAGCTGCACACACTGAGACTGTTGTACATGTTTCAGGACGTCTGTGAACTGATGTAAAGCTGCACACACTGAGACTGTTGTACATGTTTCAGGACGTCTGTGAACTGGTGTAAAGCTGCACACACTGAGACTGTTGTACATGTTTCAGGACGTCTGTGATACTGGTGTAAAGCTGCACACACTGAGACTGTTGTACATGTTTCAGGACGTCTGTGAACTGATGTAAAGCTGCGCACACTGAGACTGTTGTACATGTTTCAGGACGTCTGTGAACTGGTGTAAAGCTGCACACACTGAGACTGTTGTACATGTTTCAGGACGTCTGTGAACTGGTGTAAAGCTGCGCACACTGAGACTGTTGTACATGTTTCAGGACGTCTGTGAACTGATGTAAAGCTGCACACACTGAGACTGTTGTACATGTTTCAGGACGTCTGTGAACTGGTGTAAAGCTGCACACACTGAGACTGTTGTACATGTTTCAGGACGTCTGTGAACTGATGTAAAGCTGCGCACACTGAGACTGTTGTACATGTTTCAGGACGTCTGTGAACTGGTGTAAAGCTGCACACACTGAGACTGTTGTACATGTTTCAGGACGTCTGTGAACTGATGTAAAGCTGCGCACACTGAGACTGTTGTACATGTTTCAGGACGTCTGTGAACTGATGTAAAGCTGCGCACACTGAGACTGTTGTACATGTTTCAGGACGTCTGTGAACTGGTGTAAAGCTGCACACACTGAGACTGTTGTACATGTTTCAGGACGTCTGTGAACTGATGTAAAGCTGCACACACTGAGACTGTTGTACATGTTTCAGGACGTCTGTGAACTGGTGTAAAGCTGCACACACTGAGACTGTTGTACATGTTTCAGGACGTCTGTGAACTGGTGTAAAGCTGCACACACTGAGACTGTTGTACATGTTTCAGGACGTCTGTGAACTGATGTAAAGCTGTGCACACTGAGACTGTTGTACATGTTTCAGGACGTCTGTGAACTGATGTAAAGCTGCACACACTGAGACTGTTGTACATGTTTCAGGACATCTGTGATACTGGTGTAAAGCTGCGCACACTGAGACTGTTGTACATGTTTCAGGACGTCTGTGATACTGGTGTAAAGCTGCACACACTGAGACTGTTGTACATGTTTCAGGACGTCTGTGAACTGATGTAAAGCTGCACACACTGAGACTGTTGTACATGTTTCAGGACGTCTGTGAACTGATGTAAAGCTGCACACACTGAGACTGTTGTACATGTTTCAGGACGTCTGTGAACTGATGTAAAGCTGCACACACTGAGACTGTTGTACATGTTTCAGGACATCTGTGAACTGATGTAAAGCTGCACACACTGAGACTGTTGTACATGTTTCAGGACGTCTGTGAACTGATGTAAAGCTGCGCACACTGAGACTGTTGTACATGTTTCAGGACGTCTGTGAACTGATGTAAAGCTGCGCACACTGAGACTGTTGTACATGTTTCAGGACGTCTGTGATACTGAGGTTACTGAGCCTCGAGTCTCATCAGTTACAGCGTTTCTTATTATGCTCTGTTAATATTTAAGCTTTTTTAGTCCGTTTAAACAGCTTGATGTGATTTAAATATTCCATTGAGTCTATCATTTAATATGAGCTCATCAAAACTGTAGTAATACATATAATATAGGCTAATATAATATAATATACATAGTAATATATTATGAAAGAATGAAGAAAGTGTGTTTGTTTGTTCGGTCGTGGTTTTGCAATCTTACATTATTTGTCAATCATTGAAGCCGCTTTCTTGTGTTTGTATAGTTACACTTTAATTTCACAGATTAGTTATTAAAATATATTCAGGTCACACAATATCAGCGGGTCATTTCTTCATTCTCCATTTCTCTGATGTATTTCACATGTTTATTATGTCACAGAAAAACTAGCATTCACAGTTTATGCTTTTGAAAAAAGTCTCTTCTGCACATTTATTTGATAAAAAATAGAGTAAAAATTGTGAAACTATATTATAATGTAAATCAGCTGTTTTCTATGTGACTATATAGTAAAGTGTAATTTATTCCTGTGATCAAAGCTGAATTTTCAGCATCATTACTCCAGTCTTCAGTGTCACATGATCCTTCAGAAATCAGTATAATATGATGATTTGATGCTCATAAACATTTATGATTATTATCAGTGTTGAAAATAATGAAAACGGTGATGCATTTTGATGTTCAGGATTCTTTAATGAATAAAAAGGTTCAAATGAACAGCATTTATTTGAAATATAATCTTTTGTGAAATTATAAATGTCACTTTTGATCAATTTAAATGTATTAAAATCTGCCGTTGTTCTGATAGATCTGTCAATCAAAACGTCATCTTTCACACATTTGCTGCTCTAACCTAGAGACTGATATGAGTGTGTGTGTGTTAAGAGTTGAAGTCAGATCAGATAAAGGACTGGATAAATGTGTGTTTCAGAGCGTCAGTCGAGGACAGTAACCTCTCACACACAAACACACACTGTGGCTCGTGCTGAAATACCAGTAGCGCTTTATTTTACACTCCTGTTCCACGTGTACATACACTGTACTTAATATAGCAATGACAATAACTGGGTAAAACTGTGCACTAACCCCTACACCTGCATTTACCTTATATCACCAGTAACTGTAAAACTTTAAAACTTGACAAAAAATATCTTCCGTAATTGGATCTAGTTTCTATCATATTGTCTAAAATTAAACACTTCCTAACTGACTAAACACTGGAGACGGCTGTTCATGCTTTTATCACTTCCTGTTTAGATTACT
>JAPDVR010000014.1:41708598-41716098 GCA_026230005.1 Gila orcuttii | reverse complement strand
ACATTCCAATTCAAACATTCTAATTCGAGTTAAAATTCTTAATTCAACAGGAATTATAGAAATATGTTTCCTTACACCTGTCTCTCTCTCTAATGAGGTTCTAGGTGTACATGATGATCAATTCGTCTTGGGTTTTTAAAAGATTTTTAATTTGAATTGCCTTTCAATGTTTTTGGGATATGATGTTTGAATAATGAATGTACAAAATGTGTAAAAAATAAAGTGTTTCTAAATCTCTCTCTCTCTCTCTCTCTCTCTCTCTCTCTCTCTCTCTCTCTCTGTCTATCTCTTTCTCTCTCTGTCTGTCTCTCTCTCTCTCTCTCTCTCTCTGTCTATCTCTCTCTCTCTCTCTGTCTATCTCTCTCTCTGTCTCTCTCTCTCTCTCTCTCTGTCTATCTCTTTCTCTCTCTGTCTGTCTCTCTCTCTCTCTCTCTCTCTCTCTGTCTATCTCTCTCTCTCTCTCTGTCTATCTCTCTCTCTGTCTATCTCTCTCTCTCTCTCTCTCTGTCTATCTCTTTCTCTCTCTGTCTGTCTCTCTCTCTCTCTCTCTCTCTCTGTCTATCTCTCTCTCTCTCTCTGTCTATCTCTCTCTCTCTCTCTCTCTCTCTCTGTCTATCTCTCTCTCTGTCTCTCTCTCTCTCTCTCTCTGTCTATCTCTTTCTCTCTCTCTCTGTCTCTCTTTCTTTCTTGCTCTCTCTGTCTATCTCTCTCTCTCTCTCTCTCTCTGTCTATCTCTCTCTCTCTATCTCTGTCTCTCTCTCTCTCTCTGTCTATCTCTCTCTCTATCTCTGTCTATCTCTCTCTCTCTGTCTATCTCTTTCTCTCTCTGTCTGTCTCTCTCTCTCTCTCTCTCTCTCTGTCTATCTCTCTCTCTCTCTCTGTCTCTCTCTCTCTGTCTCTCTCTCTCTCTCTCTCTCTGTCTATCTCTCTCTCTCTCTCTGTCTCTCTCTCTCTGTCTCTCTCTCTCTCTCTCTCTCTGTCTATCTCTCTCTCTCTCTCTCTCGTCTATCTCTCTCTCTCTCTCTCTCTCTCTGTCTATCTCTTTCCTCTCTCTGTCTGTCTCTCTCTCTCTCTCTCTCTCTCTCTGTCTATCTCTCTCTCTCTCTCTGTCTATCTCTCTCTCTCTCTGTCTATCTCTCTCTCTGTCTCTCTCTCTCTCTCTCTCTCTCTCTTCTCTCTCTCTCTCTCTCTCTCTCTCTCTCTCTCTCCCCAGATGCATTTCATCTATCTGTCGTGCAGCACGAAGCGGATGTTGGCTGGTCTGGGGTCAGTGTTCTCGCTGATGTTTGTTCTGGTCTGCTGTGGTCTGTTCTTCCCGTACTCTGGTGACCCGTCCAGTCCTCGACCCAAACGAGTCTTTGTCCAGGTATCGTCATCACTGGTCCGTTATTAGAGTTTACAGAAACTCAAACCATGAAATATTGTCCTGACGTGAAATAAAATAAACATTACCTGAGAATAAGTTTAAGTTTTTATATATATTCATTATTACAGCTAGTTGCAAAAAACAACAACAAAAAAAAAAACATTTATTTTAACATGATGCACATCTGAATGGATTATTACAGTAGTTGTGTCCAGTGTTGGGCGAAACTCATTACAAGTAATTGTACGTAATCAGATTACTTTTTCAAGTAACTAGTAAAGTAATGCATCACATTTAAAATTTACAAGAAAATATCCGAGATACTTTTTTAAATAAGTAACGTTGTTTTCCCATTTATTGACTGACAGCTCTCCTGTTCTCATGTTGAGACAAATTGAAGTGCAGAGGTGTGTGTGTGTGTGTGTGTGTGTGTAAACATGATGGTAATTGTAGTTCTAGGCTAAATGTGAGCATTTACTCATCTCACTTGCACACAAAAAAGATTCAATATTCCTCAAAATTAATAAAATCAGAATCAGAATACTATGCAAACCTTCAATAACTAAATGTATATAAAAAAAAAACATTTTACATTTTTATGCATTTAATCTCACTTTATTGACCAATGTATTTGCCTCTAACCTTCGATGATAGAGATAAACCATAAGTAAAATTTACTATAGATTTTTTTTAATAGAGATGCTCCGATCAGCATTTTTGGGGCCGATTACCGATCACCAAAATCATGATCTGCCGATTGCCGATCACTGCCGATCACAGAATGGCAGGGGAATGGGAATCTTTTATCTATAATCTAGCAGAGTTTGCACCATTTGTAGAAATGTGTTTCTGTTTATTTAATTGTATTTAGAAAATGAGATGTCTTAAGGCTACTGTAGGCCAGCTTTCCCAAATAAGGCAGAGTAACATTAAATTATTCCAAACAAAGAGGGGTCAGGCAGACCAACACACATCAGATCAGCCTAATGGGAGGGGATCAAGTTACACTTAGGCATATTTGGAAATTGTAGCCTCTTAATACACCCACTACATTTACTAATTGGCAACAAAATGTACAACTTGTTACACCAAAACTGGCTACTGATAAAAGGACAAAACTATGGCAAGTTTTTTTCTGTTATTATTATGAACGTCTGATGTAGTTGAGCAGAATGCTCTTTTATGAAGTTACTTCATTAAAGGACATATTTAATGAGATTATGCCTGAAAAGGTTTTGGATTTTTTATCATATGTTCATTTAAAAATATATATTGTATAAAATGACTTCTTGTTTATATTTGTTTTGTTTTATTGTATTTATATGATATTTGTATTTTTATAATTGAATTTTTGCCATGAAAATAGCTTTGAATGCTGACATGGCATTAAATAAAATAATCTGAATCTGAATCTGATGTAGTTGAGGAACCAACTACGTCAGATCAAAAAAAATAAAATACCACCACCACTTTTGAAACATCTTGCGGCACGAATGTACCAATACAAATAAATAAAAACATCTCCAGTTAACTCAGAGCATTCATTTTGTTCATTTGTTAAATAAGAGGCGATCTAGCGCTGAAATGTTTTTTTTTTTTTTTATCAAGTGATCAAAGTGCTCGTTGCCGCAGCGATCAGTGGCGCAGATACCGCGTTCTGTTGTGGCTCGCGCGGTGCACGGTCTTCACCCGGACGCGCGCTTCAATCCGTTGGGAGACTCCCTATTCGTTCCGGTGAAGGAGAACTCATGTTGCCACTGCCAAGCTCCACTCTGCTGTTGTGTGCCTGTGTGCCACGCATGCAGGTGGGAAAAAGTCGCGCGAGTAATTTACGTCACGTGATCAGCTTTTTTTGATCGGCGCTTTTGGGGTTCACCGATCAATCTATTTTTAGCCAATATCGGCCGATCATGATCGGCGTCCGATCAATCGGAGCATCCCTATTTTTTAAACTTTCTTCTCCTGCATCCTATTCTTCTGTTATACAGAACAGCAGCAGCTGAAAAGTTTACTTGAGCGGCGCCCTCTACTCTACTGTACTCTACTGTACTGTACTCTACTATACTGTACTCTACTCTACTGTACTCTACTGTACTGCACTCTACTCTACTGTACTGTTCTCGTACTCTACTCTACTGTACTGTTCTCTACTGTTCTGTACTTTACTCTACTGTACTCCACTGTACTGTACTCTACTGTACTCTACTGTACTGTTCTCGTACTCTACTCTACTGTTCTGTACTTTACTCTCTTGTACTCTACTCTACTGTACTCTACTGTACTGTTCTCGTACTCTACTGTACTCTACTCTACTGTTCTGTACTTTACTCTACTCTACTCACTTGTACTCTACTGTTCTCTACTGTTCTGTACTTTACTCTACCCTACTGTACTCCACTGTACTCTACTGTACTGGTCTCGTACTCTACTCTACTGTACTCTACTCTACTGTTCTGTACTTTACTCTACTCTCTTGTACTCTACTCTACTGTACTCTACTGTTCTGTACTTTACTCTACCCTACTGTACTCCACTGTACTCTACTGTACTGGTCTCGTACTCTACTCTACTGTACTCTACTCTACTGTTCTGTACTTTACTCTACTCTACTCACTTGTACTCTACTGTTCTCTACTGTTCTGTACTTTACTCTACCCTACTGTACTCCACTGTACTCTACTGTACTGGTCTCGTACTCTACTCTACTGTACTCTACTCTACTGTTCTGTACTTTACTCTACTCTCTTGTACTCTACTGTACTCTACTCTACTGTTCTGTACTTTACTCTACTCTCTTGTACTCTACTCTACTGTACTCTACTGTTCTGTACTTTACTCTACCCTACTGTACTCCACTGTACTCTACTGTACTGGTCTCGTACTCTACTCTACTGTACTCTACTCTACTGTTCTGTACTTTACTCTACTCTCTTGTACTCTACTCTACTGTTCTCTACTGTTCTGTACTTTACTCTACCCTACTGTACTCCACTGTACTCTACTGTACTGGTCTCGTACTCTACTCTACTGTACTCTACTCTACTGTTCTGTACTTTACTCTACTCTCTTGTACTCTACTCTACTGTTCTCTACTGTTCTGTACTTTACTCTACCCTACTGTACTCCACTGTACTCTACTGTACTGGTCTCGTACTCTACTCTACTGTACTCTACTCTACTGTTCTGTACTTTACTCTACTCTCTTGTACTCTACTGTACTCTACTCTACTGTTCTGTACTTTACTCTACTCTCTTGTACTCTACTCTACTGTACTCTACTGTTCTGTACTTTACTCTACCCTACTGTACTCCACTGTACTCTACTGTACTGGTCTCGTACTCTACTCTACTGTACTCTACTCTACTGTTCTGTACTTTACTCTACTCTCTTGTACTCTACTCTACTGTTCTCTACTGTTCTGTACTTTACTCTACCCTACTGTACTCCACTGTACTCTACTGTACTGGTCTCGTACTCTACTCTACTGTACTCTACTCTACTGTTCTGTACTTTACTCTACTCTCTTGTACTCTACTCTACTGTACTCTACTGTTCTGTACTTTACTCTACTCTACTGTACTCCACTGTACGGTACTTTACTGTTTAGGAGTGAATCTGCATTTCCTTCAGCCTGAGGCTTATTATTTCACTTTTGGTGTGAAAGTGTCTTTGCATTTGCCTAAAATTATAACTTTTGTTATAAAATAACAGCCCAGATGGAAAAAAAAGTAACGCAAAAGTATCGTAACGCATTAGTTTTCTAAAAAAGTAACTAGGTAACGCAATATTTTAATGTATTACTTTTCAAAGTAACTTTCCCCAACACTGTTTCTGTGTGTGTGTGTGTGTGTTTTCAGCACACCACACGCAGGTTCCACGCGCTGGACGGGTCGCTGCAGAGCTCCGACTCGGGATTATGGATCAACAGTCTGGATTACACCGGGATGCAGCACATCACTCCTCATATCCCAGAGATCAACGACAGCATCCGCACACACTGCCAGGACCAGCTGCCCTACTGCGGCTTCCCATGGTTCCTCCCGGTAAAGTTCCTGGTCAAGTGAGTGAAGCTCGGAGGATCGGATGATGTGCGGCTTCAGCGTTAAACCCATAGACTGTAAAAACATATGGATGTAGTGTCTGTGATGTCACCCAAAGTGGGTGGATAACCTGGATAACCGAAAAATCACATTTAGGAGCATAATTCCTGGTGAAAAACTATATTACCCATGATTCTGCAGAGAAATCTCCACCAATCAGAGAATCATGACAAGCAAACTACACCAATAGAGCTCCGCCCACTTATTATGTCATTGAAGCACTGCCAATGACATAATAGAGTCTGTAATATCTTAAACCCCCCATTTTGGCAAGTGGGGCATAAATGACATACTCAAAATAAAAAGCTCATTAGTCAGTGTGAATATACACATAACCAACATATATATATACAAAGCCAACACTTGAGAGTTTACAGTTCAGGATTCAGAATTACTCAGACTGTTTTTAGATGTATAATCTCAAACTTAAAAACAAAATATATTTTGAATGTATACAAATATGATGTGGCTGCAGTGTAGCAATTTTGAAACACAATGAACCTGAAGCCACAAGTGTGGTCATTCTTCATGTCAAATCTGAGGATGTCATCTCTAAAACTGTTTTTATGAAACATTTTCTCAGGCCATGTCATGTGAGTTTTAGAGAAGGCTGATAAAAGGCTAATAAGAAAATATATTGTTTCGGATGTTTGTTAAGTTCTGTCACCAAAAATAAATTTTTTAGATTTTTATCTTCAAGTTGGGTGTTAAAAATGACAGTGTGAATGCTAAGTGACTAAATGTATACTTTTCCGGACCAATAGAGCCAAACTACAAGTGTGAACCATAGACTGTAAAGAAATATGTACGTAGTGTCCGTGACGTCACCCGTAGTGTTTTTGAAGCCCCAAGTGGGCGGAGCCGGCCGTCACCATCTTGGCCGTGCGTCACTCGTGGATAAACGAAAATGTGCAGTGAGGCGGATTAGCTGAGGAGACGTGATGCTAACAGACAGCAGACAAACGGCTAGTAGTGACATCAGCGGCAATCCACCTGTCACTCTAGTGGCCACACCCTTAATTATGCAGAATATAATTTACATTTACATTTACATTTACATTTAGTCATTTAGCAGACGCTTTTATCCAAAGCGACTTACATCTGAGGACTAAAGCAAGCGAGTCATCGTGAAGAGGGAAGAACAACGCAAGAAGTGCTCAAAATACAAAGTTCAGGCATTGCTCAGAGTAGCAAAAGCCAGACAAGGGAAGATTTAAAAGGTTTAAAGGAGAATTTTTTTTATTTATTTATTTTTTTTTTTTATGTTAAGTACTCACGGAAGAGATGAGTTTTCAGTTGTCTTTTGAATGCTGTCAGGGATTCTGCATTACGGACGAGGGTGGGGAGATCATTCCACCAGCATGGAACAGCAATTTAAACGGATGAGTTATAAAAACATTCATCCTCCTCACAGTTTTCATGAAGGGCAAATTTATCTATATAGACCAAAACCACTTTTTGCACCAGACTGTAAACATGTTTTTGTTCTCCTGTAAAGTTGGGCATTTTAACATGGAGGTCTATGGGATTGAGTCTCTTCTGCAGCCGGTCTCTAGTGGCCAGTCCATGAACTGCAGTTTAATCACTTCTGTGTTGATTCAAGAGAGAGACCGGAAGGTTGAACCTCATGATGTCTTTCTCTCCCTGTTTCAGGAAAAACTGGTATCTCCCGGCTCCTGAAGTCTCTCCTGAAGCTCCGCTGGAGTTCCGGCTCTTATCCAGACAGGAGACCGAATGGGGAAACGTTAAAATGACTTTTGAGGTCAAAGGTGAGACTTCAGACTAATAGAATTTTCATGAAATATAATAATGAATGTTGATATTCTTCAAAAACAGTTTTTAATTATAAAACTGCGTTTAATTTAAAATATATAACAAATATAATTTTTTTTGACTGTTTTCAAAAAACAGTCTTTTCTTCAGAAAGGACACATTAAATTGATCAAAAGTGACAGTAAAGACATTTATAATAATGCAAAATATTTCTTTTTTAATTAAATACTTTTCTCTTGAACTTTCAAAGAATCCTGAAA
>JAPDVR010000014.1:41661098-41703598 GCA_026230005.1 Gila orcuttii | reverse complement strand
AAATGCCATGACAGAAATAATGAGAATTACAAAAAACAAACTAAAAGAACAATAATGTTTAAAAAAAGAATAATTAAAATGTACCTTTTGTTTTTGTAATTCAAATAATTAAAAATACTACAATAAAACAACAAATACTACCATCATTTATTAATACTTCGAAATTTAAATAATATAATTCAGTTTTTTTTATATAATTTTTTACAAAGATTAGATGTTTAATTGTCATAAAAAATAATACAATTTCGATTTTGAGGTGAAATGTGACGGTCACATGATCTCGAGATTGGTCGTATTCGTTCTCAGTGTTTCTGTGGTCACGTGACTCAGTCATGTGACTCAGCCGGTCTGAAGTGGTTTCAGCTGGTCTTGTAGTTTCACGTCTCCGTCTGAGAGATTCACTGGTTCCAATGGAACAAACACGACGAGAGATGCATCGGTTTTCACCGAATCACGTCATGTCAGAATCGCGACATCACGAGTCAACAAACCCTTGTGCGGATGATGTCATTTCCTGTCGGTGATCTCGTGATGATGACGGTCATTCAGACGTGACGTGAACGAGCCATTTTACTCGTTCTTGGTGTTTTCTGTGCAGTTTTATTTTCAGATTGAGTTCTGATCATTTCACGCACATTCAGCTGGATCCAAACAAAAACATGCAAAAACTTCACACACAAGTGCTTTTTTTATTTATTCGTTTTTTGAAGCATTGGACACTTTTTCATGTTTGTATGCTCTTATTTTTTATTTTTTTTTTATCATTGTTGCAGCAGAAAAAATGGTGTCAAGCTTTTTCTGGATTGAACTGGATTTCAAGTCTTAAAAATGACCTGTATTGTGAACAGCTAAATGCATTAGCTCTTTTATTATTATTATTACAGTAAATCCAAACTTCAGAATCTTTATTCGACTGTTATTGCAGTTTTACTTGAGTTTCAGTAACTGGATGGTACCTGTTGTTTGAATGGTTCTTATTATAATAAAGATTTAGTGCGACAGGATTGAACTGGATTTACAGATGAATGTTGATCATAACATTAGAATGATTTCAAGCTCTTTTGAGAGATTAAACTGACAGTTTCACTCACACTTTACAATAACGACTCATCTGTTAGTTATAATGCATTAGCTAACAATATTTTTTGCAGCATTTATTAACAACGAGTGCATTTCCTGATGTTAAAGATACACTGTGCAACTCTTGGCCCTCTAGTGGTTAAAAATAAAACTGCATGTATTTTGCAGATGAACATTGTTTTGGTTCTGTGCGATGAATATGATTATTCTATTGCTCATAAAACATTCATTATAGGATTAAGAAATATAACCAGACGTTACTGTAGCTTTACGCATTAATAGACACGGTACTTTGAAATTAAAGTTAAGATTAATAAACGCATTAATGTAGATAACAAATGGAACGTTATTGTAAAGTGTTACCAGATTATTATAATTAACGCTGCTGTAATTACATTTCTGATGGTTATTTGACTGTTCTTTTTATTTCTGGGTTTGATGATCTAGAGATCGGGTTGCTTTTGTCTAATGAATCGAGCACTTTTTGATTGTAAAATCTCAAACTAATTTTAATTCAAACAAGTGGTTCTTTGTCTCAGATTTCAAAGGAAAAATAACTGATAAGCTAGTGAATATTTGATTAATGCTGTTGATTATTATAATAACCTGCTTTTATTTTTATTTGGGATGAAGTCGATGTGTAATGAGAATTATTTTATTCCGCTTTTTTAAATATGTGTTAATACTAATCCATGACATCAAGGTCTTATGGGAGCCTTTACTAATAAACCCTGTGTTCGTTACATTTGCATATCTGACAAACTAAAGCAATTATACACAGAATAATTCATTATGACATCCACTCTTAATAATAAAGGATAAAATGTGACTCAAATCTGTAAAGATGAAGATTTGTCATATTCTGAAAGACATTTTATGATTCAAACTGTCACACAAACTCTGTTGTTTTCACGTCTGTGAATCACTGGAGTAATTTTGTTTAATAATTATCAGAGTTTGAGTTTCTGTCAGATTTCTTTGTCTGGTTCTGATTGTTTTATAGTATCATAAGCTGCACTAAATTGTTCTTGCAAGACAATCAATTTTCCATAACAAAATCATTTTCTGTCTCGTCATTTGTTCAGTTAATCAACAATTTAATTTTTTTTTTTACTAAGTATGAAGCTATTTTTGAATATATAAACAGTTTAAGTTTTGGCTGTAAGATTTTAAATGTTTTCTGAAGTCTCTTCTGCTCACTAAAGCTGGATTTATCTGATCAAAAATATAGTAAAAACAGTGAAATATTATTTCAATGTAAATCAGCTGTTTTCTATATGGATATATAGTAAAGTGTAATTTATTCCTGTGATCAAATCTGAATTTTCAGCATCATTACTCCAGTCTTCAGTGTCACATGATCCTTCAGAAATCACTATAATATGATGATTTGATGATCAAGAAACATTTATGATTATTATCAATGTTGAAAACAGCTTCATGTGATTATGGAAACTGAAATAGGAAGTTTAAAAGAAATAGAATCTTTTGTAACATTATAAATGCCACTTTTGATCCATGTAATGTCTGATGAATAAAAGTATTAATTTCTCCTACTGACTCCATATGAAGATTTCTGAAAACTGATCAAAACATACAGCATGATGTTTAAAAAATAATTTATTGTTCTTTATGTACAGGAAATATAGAAAACTGAGTAGAAAAGTTATTGTACAGCAAACTCTCTCTGTACACTTCATTGAGAAGAATCGTCCAGATAAAACCCTCCAGCTCAACATCAGTCCAGTGACGTCAGCGGGACAGAGGGATTGTGGGTAATCTGTACCATGAACACATCAGTGAATCTCACACACATCCAGTAGCTCTTTGGTTTGTGAATATCATGATCATCACTGCATATGTTCCTCATGAGAACATAAACCTGCCGCTGGTTTTACTGGGATTCGGGCACTTGTCAGCTGGTTTGAACCGGTTTAAACCACCTCAGACTAGTTTAAGCTGCTCATCTGAGCCGTTCAGGGGGAAATAAAACATTAAAATAAAGATGCGTCTCATTAAAGCTGCTAAATACTCAGACGACGACTGTCAATGATGCATAAGAACTAGAAGAATAATCATAATACAAAGGCATTCCATAAGTGTAGATGATTTGGTCCGTTCTGAAGGCATGATGTTCATGAAGACAAACACTGAACACTCGTTTAATACTGATGCCGTTCAGATATTAGAGAACACACACACAAATCACTCCCTGAAACGAAAGAAAACGTCCGTCTCTTTGTCCAGATGCTCCTCAAATAAATAAACATAAAACCGCAACAATTCAGAAGGAAAAGAATAATGCTGTCAGTCGGGATATAGTGATGACAAACTGCACTCTGAAGATTAATGACACATCAATCACATGTTATTATCCTGGCTGAAGATGAGGCGTCCTCAACACCAGGAACACGAGCGCAGGAGGACAATATAGTGTCGGACGCTTTACACCTCAAACACACAACTAAACCTGCGTCTGAAGACAGAGACACACACACACGGAGATCTGAGAGGTCAACGAGGGTCATACGGGTCAGTCTTCCTCAGATATAGATTTGCATCGAATAAAACAAGGGCTGATATTTCATGATGAACTTTAAAACATGAAGACAGAGCAAAAACAAACCAAAAACAAAAAATCATTGTGATAAACACTACATCTGACTCATGAAAGGAGAAGTGTGTGTGTGTGTGTGTGTAGGTGTAGGTGTGTGTATGTGTAGGTGTATGTACATGAGTGAGAGTGTGTGTACTGGTGAGGGTGTGTGTGTTTTATGAAATCATGATTTGGTGTAAAGCTGATGTTGCAAAATTCACTGCAAAAAGATGTATTTCTAATTGTGTCTTATTTTGAGTTTTGTTTCTGTCTTTTTTTCCAGCACAAACATCTAAACATTCTTAAATCAAGACATTTACTGGAGAAGCAAAATGACTGAAGATATTAAGTCTCGTTTTACAATATACATTTTTGATCATTCAAGTTTTTTTTACTTAATTCAAGAAAATATATTAAATGTGCAGTTTCATCACTATATTAGATAATGACAGAAAATCAATATCAGTAACAGACTTTTTTTCCATCTTGGCTGAAAAATAATGTTGACAAATAAATAATGTACGAGTTTGATTACGCCTGGACATAATTTTGAATCTGAAAACAAGACTTAATATCTTATCAAATAGAAGTTTATGCTTAAAACAAGAACAAATATCTGATCTTTCTGACTCCATTTGCAGATATTTATTCTTCTTTTAAGCCCAAACAAGACTTAAAATCTTCAGTAATTTTGCTTCTTCTCCAGTAAATGTACCTTGATTTAAGAAAATGTAGATATTTGTGCTGGAAAATACAAAAACAAAATAAGACAATAACAAATACATTTTTTTTGCAGTGTTTAAGTGAAGAGAGAAAAAAACATGACGCATTTGACCACAGAATGAAGAAAACACTGCAACACACACACAACACTGCAGTCTGGATGGAGCCGGAATCAAATAAAAAGACACACACACACACGTTGTCAAAAGTGACGACTTCAGTACCAAGTCGGAACTGAAATGTAAAAATTGTGACTGAGCGCTGATGAGCGGAATCAAACACTTCTGATTGGCCGTTGTACTCACGCGCTCATCAAACATGTCTGTGATTGGCTGCATTGATCAGCGCTTCAAAAACATGTTGTAAATATACATCAATGAGGCTCTTTAGCGAGCGCTTACACAGACACACACACGAGCGTTTGAAAGCAGGCGTCTCAGCAGAGCTTGTGCTTTCAAACGCTCCCGTTTCTGTTTATTCAAAACACTTTCTAACGCTCCCGTGCGCTGATCAATGCAGCCAATCACAGACGGATCTGATGAGCGCGTGAACACAAAGGCCAATCAGAGGTGTTTATGATTCCGCTCATCAGTGTTTAGAGTCACAACTTGAAAATTTCAGTACAACTTGGTACTGAGTCGGTATTTTTGACCACACACACACAAACGCACGCAGACACGTCACAGGTCATGAGAGTGTGCAGTCGTACGACCCCTCATCCAGCGGCTCACACACACACACACACTCATGAGAGTGTGCAGTCGTACCCCCCCTCCTCCAGGGCCTCCTTCTGCTCGGGCTCCTCTGGGGTGTCCTCCAGGGGTCGAGCGCTGGCTCCACAGGGGCCGTCCAGGGGCAGCGGGTGGGCAGAGGTCACGACCCCGCGGGGTCGCAGCGGGTGGGCAGAGGTCACGACCCCACGGGTGTCCTCGGCTCTGGGCTCGGGCTCCGAGGCCCCGCTCGGCTGGAACGGCTCGGGCTGAACCGGCTCCTCGGGAACCTCTGAGAGCTTCAGCAGCTGCGGGCCAATCAGGTGCAGGAACGGCTTGTAGCCCAAGCTGACAGGAAATGACATCAGAGAGGAAGTCAGTGAGTATAACATGAAATAAACACATCCATTGCAACATTAATCAATGAGTGAAACTTCTTACACATTATACATATGGGTTATGGGTAACACTTTACAATAAGGTTCGTTAGTTAACATTAGTTACTAGGGATGCTCCGATCGATCGGCCGGAGATCGGTATCGGCCGATAATCACATTTTATAACTCGATCGGTACTCACTAAACTTGGCCGATCTCAGAAACGATCACAATTTGATGACGTCAAAACGTGAGAAGGTACATGATGCGTGGGGACTTAAATGATTTGGCAGTCATGTCATCGCCGGTGTGGAATTACTATGATGTGTCGAGAAACAATGAAAAAAATGAGCTATTTGCCATGTATGTTTCAAAGGAATCTCACGTGGAGGAGCATTGTCCTCCAGAGAGATCGGCTTTCTGAAGAGTATTCGCTCGCTCAGTCCACACAGCGCCGCGCGCTCAGAACGCCCGCAGTGACGCGCTGGTTAGGAAATATGAGAAATAAGTAGGGCTGCCCGTGCACAACTAAAGTTTTTTTCTAGTCGACCAGTAGTAGGCCCAGTTCATTTAAGCCATTAGTCTAATCGCATATTTAGATTAATTTAATTACTTAAATATATATGGGAGAAAATAGCCTACTAAACCATAATGAGCGTTATCGTAATATTGCCTATATTCCGCATATCAAGCGCATGCATAAAGCTTGCCACAAAGAACCGGCAAAAGTAATGTTTATGCAGCATGATACATTTTAATTGTTTATTAATAAACTAGTGTTCTCTGGCTGCAAAGATACAGTTGGCGATGTTGACGCCATCTTCGCATGTAGTGAACGCGCCTAGAGAAATGCACACTTCATATAGATTAGCCTACATAAGCAGAGAGTACCCCATTTCTTATCAATTTGAATTGTTTTTTTTTTTTTCAAGCTTTCTATACGTTCTCAGGTCTGTAAGGCAAGCATCTTATACGCTGAGTTTCGGTTCATTTATGAGACGCGCTCCAGTTCAAGCACGGGCGCCTCCGTGTGCTATTATATTTTCTGCTATATTTCCCTTCTTATTTATTAAATCCAGCCAATTTGTTGATGAAACATTGATTGAAATTAAGATACAATTTTTACAAAACGAAATTCACTTTAAAGAATGGCTTTCTACAAAACAAAACTTAATTAAGTGGTCAAAATCATGTCTGAGCCACTCAAAATGTCTCCTGATATATTGGGCATCTTATGATCCTAACTTACCCATCTCATGCAGTTCCTTTTTCATATAATCACCATAGATGAAATTTAGGACATTATATTATATAAAACAAATATGAAATGTATATTTACGTTAAGTTATATTTAAACGTCAGACCACTCCGCTTTTCTCGTGTGTGGCCTATACATGCATGTGTGCGTGCATATGGGAGAGGGGTGCGATTTTCGAATAATAATCAAATAATACCCAGCAATCTTCGAATATTATTTTTGCTTGAAATGCCCATCCCTTCTAATGAGTAGCATCAAACTACTCCAATTTGTTCTTTTAGGAGTTTAAATGATTTATTTATTTATTGTCCTGCTCAGACTTGTATTGGACAAGGATGAAGTTACATCAGACTTCTCTAATTTAGGTGATTAAATGTTTATGTTGTCCTCCAAAGTTTACTGTTGGACAATGTTTAATTTAACCTTGTGGGCTGCATCAGACTGCTCCATTTTGTTTGTATTTATCTTTGTCTTGTATTAAGTATATTAAGCATCGGTATCGGGATCGGTATCGGCCGATCACCATGACAAGAAATCGGCTATCGGTATGGGCTGCAAAAATCCTGATCGGAGCATCCCTATTAGTTACCCATTTAATTTAAAGGTGCAGTCTGTAAGAATGACAGCTAGTGGTTGAAAACGGTACTGCAGTCCAAATTCAAAATATCAAAAAAAAAAAAAAAAAAAAAAAAAAAAAAATGACATGCAGCCGTTGAGGTCAGTGAGAAATTTTTGTAAAGAATTTTTTTCTTGCTTTTATTCAGAAGGATGCATTAAATTGATTAAAAATGACTACCTAAATTATGACTATTAATTGTGACTGTTATTACGACCCTCTTTTGACAAAATTTTAACTCTCGATTTTAATAAATGGTGTTCTTTTGAACTTTATTCATCAAAGAATCCTGAAAACTAAAATGTATCAATGTATCACAAAAATATGAAACATTGATAATAATCATAAATGTTTCTTGAGCATCAAACCATCACAATAGAATGATTTCTGAAGGAGTAATGATGCTGAAAATTCATATATTCACATGAAAAATATGGAAGCTTGTTTACGCCACAGAATAAAACATTTTAAAAGATAATTGTGACTTTATCTCACAATTGCGAGTTTACATCTCACAATTCTGACTTAATTACGAGTTCTGACATCTTTTATCAAAGTTGTAAGATATAAACTCACAATCGCAAGTTATAAAGCCCAATTCTAAGAAAACAAATCATTTCTTTATAACACAATTGCGACTTTTTATGTCACAATTGTGGAAAAAAAATCTGAATTGTGAGATAAAAAGTCACACTTACCTTTTTTATTTTTTATTCTGTGAAGGAAACAAGCTTCCATAGAAAACATTTTAAATTGTAATTTTTTTTAATGTATTTTTGGTCAAATAAATAAGAAGAGACTTCTTTCAATAACAAATAAATCTTGCCGACCCCAAACTTTTGAACGGTAGTGTTAATCTACTTTTTCTTCATCATTTGATTTTCTCACTCAGAGTATACAAGCTGTATTTACATTTACATTACATTTATGCATTTGGCAGATGCTTTTATCCAAAGTGACTTACATTGGATTTCTAGGTACACATTTACTGTCTTATCAGTTCTTGCTCTCCGTGGGAATTGAACCCATGGTTGCAAGCGCCAACACTTCTTCGTTGCAAGCGCCAACACTCTACTGTTTGAGCTACAGGAAAGCTGTATAAAACTGACCAATCAGACGAGACCCAGAGGTCGACAGCCATCAGCCCGGCTCTGATGCTCTGGACCGTTTCTGCCGGGACCTCTGGACTGTCCAAGAAGCCCACGACCTGCTTGATCACGCTGGCGTCGCGTAAGATCAGCCCGATGATCACACACCACTCCAGACAGCCCGCCTCCATGAACACGTGCAGGAGATACCTGAGAAACACACACACACACACACACACACACACACACACACACACACACGAGAGCATGCATGATAACCAGGGTTCGTACAGACGCTGTTGAGGAAATTCAAAGAATTTTCAAGCAATACTTTTTCGGTTTTCAAGGACTTCAATCAGAGATCTGACTTATCAAACAATATCTATATTATCTTTCAAATTCTAAAAAAGGTAGATAGATAAACAAAAATAAACCAATTAAAAAATGGTGCAAATAAAGTGCAGCAGATGCAATGACTGAGGTAACTAACTATTGAAAGGATACTATGACAAAGATCTCAGTTTTATCAAAAATCCTTTTTTTCAAACTGATTTTTCTCCCATGAATATATGATTGACCTGAATAATGAAAGCTGTATCATATACTTGGATATTTATGAGCAATAATATTACACTCATAGCCATGCAAAATGTCTCTATATCTATATCAGATGGGCTGCAGCATTCATTTTGTGTGAAAAGATTGTTTTATCAATAAATTTAAACACTAATTTCACATTAATTGTCTTTAAATCAAGTACCTTTTCATAAATATGGCTTTCAAGGGCTTTCCAGGACTTACATTTCAAAAAGTCAAATTCAAGCACTTTAGACACCTTGTCATGTCAAACACAGTCAGTGATTTGATTGGTTATCGGTTGATGATCTCATGAAGACTCACCGGAGCTGCACTTGACTCTTGTGTGGCCCTTTATTGGCCAGCTCCATAGAGATGTGCTCCAGCTCTGATTGGCTGAGACTGAGGGTGGAGAAATTCTCATCGACCATCGTCCAATCACCATCCACCATTGAACTGGTCTCAGTGAGGTCCGTGGCTGAACCGATGCTGTACTCCTCTCCTGAACGGATTCATTAGAAAAAACATAAGACAGAGCGAGAGAGAGAAAGAGAGAAAGAGAGCGAGAAAGAGAGAAAGTAAGAAGAGAGAGAGAGAGAGAGAGAGAGAGAGAGAGAGAGAGAGAGAGAGAGAGAGAGAGAGAGAGAGAGAGAGAGAGAGAGAGAGAGAGAGAGAGAGAGAGAGAGAGTGAGTGAGTGAGTGAGTGAGTGAGAGAGAGAGAGAGAGAGAGAGAGAGAGAGAGAGAGAGAGAGAGAGAGAGAGAGAGAAAGCAAGAGAGAGAGAGGTACAAATGTACAAAGGTGTATTTTTTTTCTTGTTTATATAAGTGTATTCATTTACTGATTGCTTTATTGATTATTTGTTCATTGCTTATGTAATGGCCAATGCTTTGGCAACACTATACAAGAGAGAGAGAGAGAGAGAGAGAGAGAGAGAGAGAGAGAGAGAGAGAGAGAGAGAGAGAGAGAGAGAGAGAGAGAGAGAGAGAGAGAGAGAGAGAGAGAGATTTTATTCTCTTACCTTTGTTAATAAGAGGAGAGAGAAAAGCTTCCTGGGTCTGCAGTCCATGAGAGGAGGCGGAGTCCAGTTCCTTAGGCACCGCCCCCAAGCCGTCAAGCCAGTTGTGATTGGCTGGGGTGACCTGAGGGGGCGTGGTGTCCATGTCACTGTTCAGCAAACTATCCGCAGACTGAGACTTCAGCAAACGAGAACTCAACACTACGGCGAGAGAGAGTTCATGTGATTGGAGTCAAAGTTCATTTATATAGTCTTAAAGGATTAAATCACTTCAGAATTAAAATTTTTAAATTAAAACATTTTAATTCTGAAGGTGCAAATAAACAGCCTGTTTAAATGTACAGGCCTAAGACTAACATTATATGGACCCAAGTTGAAAACATGAAACTACTGGATAACTAGTTTTATTTATTTTCTCTCAAAATTTTATATACACACATATATAACCTAAAGGATTATTAGGAACACCATACTAATACTGTGTTTGACCCCCTTTCGCCTTCAAAACTGCCTTAATTCTACGTGGCATTGATTCAACAAGGTGCTGAAGGCATTCTTTAGAAATGTTGGCCCATATTGATAGGATAGCATCTTGCAGTTGATGGAGATTTGTGGGATGCACATCCAGGGCACGAAGCTCCCGTTCCACCACATCCCAAAGATGCTCTATTGGGTTGAGATCTGGTGACTGTGGGGGACATTTTAGTACAGTGAACTCATTGTCATGTTCAAGATACCAATTTGAAATGATTCAAGCTTTGTGACATTGTGCATTATCCTGCTGGAAGTAGCCATCAGAGGATGGGTACATGGTGGCCATAAAGGGATGGACATGGTCAGAAACAATGCTCAGGTAGGCCGTGGCATTTAAACGATGCCCAATTGGCACTAAGGGGCCTAAAGTGTGCCAAGAAAACATCCCCCACACCATTACATCACCACCAGCCTGCACAGTGGTAACAAGGCATGATGGATCCATGTTCTCATTCTTTTTACGCCAAATTCTGACTCTACCATCTGAATGTCTCAACAGAAATCGAGACTCATCAGACCAGGCAACATTTTTCCAGTCTTCAACTGTCCAATTTTGGTGAGCTCTTGCAAATTGTAGCCTCTTTTTCCTATTTGTAGTGGAGATGAGTGGTACCCGGTGGGGTCTTCTGCTGTTGTAGCCCATCTGCCTCAAGGTTGTGCGTGTTGTGGCTTCACAAATGCTTTGCTGTATACCTCGGTTGTAACGAGTGGTTATTTCAGTCAAAGTTGCTCTTCTATCAGCTTGAATCAGTCGGCCCATTCTCCTCTGACCTCTAGCATCAACAAGGCATTTTCGCCCACAGGACTGCCGCATACTGGATGTTTTTCCCTTTTCACACCATTCTTTGTAAACCCTAGAAATGGTTGTGCGTGAAAATCCCAGTAACTGAGCAGATTGTGAAATACTCAGACCGGCCCGTCTGGCACCAACAACCATGCCACGCTCAAAATTGCTTAAATCACCTTTCTTTCCCATTCTGACATTCAGTTTGGAGTTCAGGAGATTGTCTTGACCGGGACCACACCCCTAAATGCATTGAAGCAACTGCCATGTGATTGGTTGATTAGATAATTGCATTAATGAGAAATTGAACAGGTGTTCCTAATAATCCTTTAGGTGATTGTGTACATACATACATACATACATACATAAATACATACATACACACACACACGCACACACACACACGCACACTGATTTATTAATATAGATCATATGAATTATATATTAGCATTTGCTAACAGTCTTGTGATACACATTGTTATCAGAGTTTGATATTAACTTTTTCCACTCACTGGCTGTTACCGGCCATTCAGAACTTCTACTAGCCAAAAACCCCAAAAGAAATAAACGAGATTAACTACGTCACAGCTCAATCCATATATATATTATAAAATTTGGATTTCATATTTATTTTTAAAATCATGTCATCCAGAATCTCCACCCTTCCTCTTTCATCCTCTGTCCAAATGTCCAAAACATTTTAGGTGGACAGATTTACATCGCGCAAAGAACATTAAAAAAATGTGGGCTGTTGGAAAATAACAATGTCTTTTATGTTAACCAAATGCTTTTTAATCTTCGCTATTGCTTCAGTGCAAATGAACAAGCGTGCCGTTATTTGTTGCGTAGTGACGGCATTAGGGCTGTGCTCAGAATATCGATACGACGATACATCGTCATGAACTCCTGACGATGCGCGTATCGATACAGCAACTGCTGTATCGATACTGTCGTGCTTTTGAATGTAGCCAATTCAGGGCTCGAATTTCAGCAAGGGATTGCTGAATGATTTATTCTAATCATTCCCGCAGGTCTCCCACTTATAATGCGGGAAATTCCCTCAAACATTGATTGAGTGTTCAGCTGTGCCGCGTCTTCTGTCTCTCTGTCTCTCAAAATGGGTTGCTCAAGGCAAGCGTCAAAGGCGCTGAAGGCGGTGATTCACTTATTCGGGCGAGCATTGCATTGTCACTTAAGTTTACCATTCGCTCGTCTTTTTAAGTCTTATCACGCTAAACATTTAAGCGATTTTAAACTATTCAGTACTCGCACGCTCTCTGAGAGATGGTTTTCTCTGCATGCTTACATAGAGTAAAGCCGCCTCACAAACAGCCTGTGAGTAACAAAAGTTCTTTTTCACGGATTATATCGCTTTTACAGCCAAAAACAAGCAAAATGATGTCAAAAATGTCAGTCTTGGTGAGTATCCAACACAGTCGGTTATGTCTTAAATAAGCATAAAATGCATGTGATGTGACAGTATAATGAAAACAGGATCCGTGCACTAGTTCTTAAAGTGACAGCAGCCATATGTGTCTGTCATTAATATTGTTGTCAAAACAACAAAAGATAGCTTTAATTATAAGGAATCTGGATTTATAGTCGATGTATTTAATTTAGTCAGGACTAAAATACTACCCAATGTTATTTTACATTTAATTACTTTATTAAGTTCTTAATACTAGTGCTAGACCTATTCAAAAACTTGTCTTTATTGGTAGGCTATCTTTATTCTATTGTATTTATTTGTTTAAAATGATTTCAACATAATGTAAAGAAATTACTGTGTTTGGTGCACATTCCTGTGTTTGGTCCACATTTACTGTGGGGTGGTGATGGCGCAGTCGATAAGACACATGCCTTTGGTGTGAGAGACCCGGGTTCGAATCCACTGTGAGACACCATGTGTCCCTGAGCAAGACACTTAACCCCTAGTTGCTCCAGAGGCGTGCGACCTCTGACATATAGCAATTGTAAGTCGCTTTGGATAAAAGCATCAGCTAAATGAATAAATGTAAATGTACATTCCAACACTTATTCAATTTAACTCTCATTGTTTTTTAATGACAAAAACTAAATAGTTTTTCAGTTATCACAACTGTTATAACACTGTTTATTCAATAAAGATATTACTGTTACTAAACTCTGCTCAAAAGAAATTTAAATTCCAAATTGATCCATATTGTAATACGTATCGTATCGTGGCTTTAGTATCGTGATGCGTATCGTATCGTGACATTGTTGGTGATACACAGCCCTAGACGGCATGTTCAAGTAAGCCAGATATGAGCAGATTCTGTGCAATATGCTGTATTTAATATAGCATGATGATCAGTATTTGTGCTAAATCTGCACAGATTCGTCTTACACGAACTTCCCCGGCAAAGTGAGTAAACATAATAAGTAACACGCCAAATTGGTTTGTGAGATGTTTACCCGCATTTGGTGGGTTGGCGGGTGTTAATTTCAAACCCTGATCATTATGACATAACTGGAGGAAAAATCATTCACACACCTGGGCGGCAGCGTCCGTTCTTCAGTGGCGAGCTAACAGAGCATGCTGGGATGACGGGAAATGGCCACAGGAAGTCCTTGTGCAGGCATTTGAGCGCGGTGACGAAATCATCGACGCGAGCCACTCGCGTGCGCTCCCGACACAGCCAGCCAATCAGCTCGAAGCCCAGGTGAGCGGAGAAACAGCCCAGGTCCCGCAGCCTGACCTGCTCCAGCAGGAGCCGAGCGTGTCTCCACAGCATCAGGTCAATGTAGAGGTTCTCCGCGGAGTCACTATCCTTACACCAGCGCTCTCCCCTGAGGACACACACACACATCACATAAGCTGAAACTTGTTGTGTGGAATTAAATAATCTTTATTATCTGAATGAATCAGACCTCTCAACTAGGGCTGGGTATCGATTCAGATGTTCAATTCGTTTAGATTTCGATTCGGAAGCTTTCGATTCTCGATACGATTTTGATTCACAATTCGATTTCCGATTCGACTCAATGAATATAGATTTAATACAAATCCTATATTTATAAAAAAAAAAAGAACAGTGAACATAAGTTTACAAGTGGTTAATTAATAAAAAGAAATTAAGAGCCACAAACCTGTATATTCGATTCTTGATACGATTTTGATTCATAATTCGATTTTCGATTCGACTCAATGAATATAGATTTAATACAATTCCTATATTTATAAAAAAAAGAACAGTGAATATGTTTACTAATTGTAAGTTTATTAATTTATAAGAATATAAATTAATAAAAAGTATGTTAACAGAGTTTCTTTGTGTGTTTTGCGCTTATTTGTTTCCATTTCTCCTGAGGCTGTGAGAGCCTCAACAGCACAACCTTGTTACTGTCAGTAGTACATTACATATTATATTATTATTCACATCAATCGCCACTTACACTAAATGAATGCAGAATCACTCTCGCATTTTGGTGATTCTCTAGTTATTTTTTGTTATTGATGTTTTAATCAGACTACTTGTCCAGTCGGGCAAGTAAAAATCACTTTCACTTTCCCCTTCTTGTCCCGGACAAGCGTTATGTCGAGCCCTGTATCTGCGTGTGTAGTGTGTGTGTGTTACCCTTTGCAGGACGGGCCGGAGGGCATGCTCAGGGTTTTCTGCAGGTTAAACTTCCCTCCTGCGATGCTGTCGGCAGACTGAGACATACTGATGCTGCGGTTACGGAAAAACTCGAAGCCTCCCGTAGAGCTCTGCTCCTGCACACACACACATCTCCAATCATCACATGAGCTTCAACACGAGCATCTCAACACCATGCACACACACATCTCCAATCACACGAGCATCTCAACACCATACACACACACATCTCCAATCACACGAGCATCTCAACACCATACACACACACACCTCCATCACATGAGCATCTCAACACCATACACACACACACCTCCAATCACATGAGTGTCTCAACACCATGCACACACACATCTCCAATCACACGAGCATCTCAACACCATACACACACACACCTCCATCACACGAGCATCTCAACACCATACACACACACACCTCCAATCACATGAGTGTCTCAACACCATGCACACACACATCTCCAATCACACGAGCATCTCAACACCATACACACACACACCTCCAATCACATTAGTGTCTCAACACCATGCACACACACATCTCCAATCACACAAGCATCTCAACACCATGCAAACACTCATCTCCAATCACACGAGCATCTCAACACCATACACACACACACACACACACACACACACACACACACACACACACCTCCAATCACATGAGCATCTCAACACCATACACACACACACACACACACACACCTCCAATCACATTAGTGTCTCAACACCATGCACACACACATCTCCAATCACACGAGCATCTCAACACCATGCAAACACACGAGCATCTCAACACCATACACACACACATCTCCAATCACACGAGCATCTCAACACCATACACACACACACACCTCCAATCACATGAGCATATCAACACCATACACACACACACCTCCAATCACACGAGCATCTCAACACCATGCAAACACACGAGCATCTCAACACCATACACACACACACACACACACACACACCTCCAATCATCACACCATCTGATGTCTGCTCACCTGAGTGGTGGGTGTGCTGGGCGGAGTCTCGCTCTCCCCTGAACCAATGGCCTTCAGGAAGCGGATCATGTGACGACACAGATCCCATTTGCCCTGTTCGAGGGCCGTGTTGAAGAGCAGAGTGGCGTGCTGACGGCTCACCGCTGGAACCTCCATATTCTGCATACAAATATCATAAAATAATATGAATAAAATAGGATTATTCCATTAGATGTCCCCTCTATTATGAAAAAGCTATTTAGGACTGTTCCATTAGTTCATACAATCAGTGTAAATGATAAAATATAGAGTGAGTGGTCACAAACAATCATATATTTAGACATGTTAAATGAATTATCTTTATTCAAGCTTTCTATTTCAGATAAATGCTGTTCTTTTAAACTTTCTATTCATCAATAAATGCAATGCATGTAAATAACTATTTTCAAAATTGCTAATAATGAGAAATGTTTCTTGTGCATCAAATCATCATATTAAAATGATTTCTGAAGGATCATGTGACACTGAAAACTGGCGTAATGATGCTGAAAATTCAGCTTTGATCACAGGAATAAATTACACTTAAATTAAGTGTTTTGTTCTTAAATTGTGTTTATATCTTGTTTTGCACCTCACCAGCAGGATGACCAGGTAGGACACTTCCTTTAATGTTTCTTTACATTAAAATGTTTAGTTAAATTTATATATTAATTACATCACAGACCATTTAAAGGGGGTTAAACTACAGAAGATGCATCTACAGATAATGGTGACTTATTTCAAGTGTATATTTTCAGTATTTTCAAAGTATATATCAAGTGTTATGTTCTTAAATTGTGTGTTTTCTTCTTGTTTAGGCCTCACCTGCAGGATGATAAGGTACGACGCAGCCGTGTCCAGATCCTGCGCCATCAAACACTCCTCGAACAGGTCTTTGGGGTTCCCGACGGCGGCGAACAGGTAGTTCCACAGGGCATACTCAGTCTTGCGCGCGCAGTGAACGATAGTCTGCAGGAACAGCGGGAACTCGGTGACGAACTTGGCCACGGTGGGCAGCAGCGGGTCGGGGATGGGCTCTCGAGACGTGGCCTCCTCCTCCAGAACCACGTGCACCATGAGCTCCAGCACGTGCGGGAAGTACGGCAGCGCCGCGCATGACTGCGCTAGCATTAGCGCCTGCTCGCCCAGGTTACGCATTAGCAGCTGGCGTAAGATATGATGGAGATAGATCTGAGATGTTCGTTCCACCGTGCAAAACGGGAACAGCGTCTCCAATGGCTCGGAGGATGAGCTCAGGCCGTCGAATAGCATGGTTTCGTTGGAGGCTCCGAGGATTAGCGCGTCCTCGAAGAGCACGGTTAGCGGGTAGATGTTGATGTGGAAGGGTAGCATGATTCGACGCGACAGGAACGAGTGGGGTTTGCGGTGGTCTCTGGGAAACAGCGGGAGCCACACCTTCATCCCCGCCTCGCCGCACGAGAGCCACAGCGCCTCCATCAGGTGGTGTTTCTTGCGGTTGCTTCGGCAGGTGGTCCACACGTTCTCCACACACTGAGCCAGAACCACCGGCGCACAGAACGGCTGACGGAGGGAGACACGTGTTAGTTAAGAGACAGATAATAGATCACGATCACAGATTGACATTCAGGGAGAGCAACAGCACTGCCGACTTTTTAGGCAATTTTTAAGTCTTTGTTAAAGCCACAAAAAAAACCAGCTATGACTTACTTTGATTTGAAGCAAAAAAACATTTGAAAAATTGGACAGAAAGACTCTGAACTACAATCCCATGAAGCATTGCACATGACAATCAATGGAGAAATATTCATGGAGAGCAATAGCACCACCCACTTTTTCTGTGATTTTTAAGTCTTTGTTAAAGCCACAAAAAAAAAGTAACACTTTACAATAAGGTTCACTAGTTAAGATTAGTTAATCTTTTAACTAACAATGAGCAATACATTTGGGTTACACTTTCATTTGGGTCTTTGTTACAGCGTAATTATACATTTGAGTACTGAGAAATATTAACAACATGTACTTACTATAGGATAAGGGTTTGGTTGAGGCTTAGTTGCATGTAATTATGCATAATTTACTGTTATTTTTATGGTAAGTACATGTTACATATCGTCGCTGTCCGATGAAAACCGCGTATGTCCATTTTGCCGATTTTGAGATTTTTCGCCGGATAGAATGTCCAGGTTCATTTCCGTATACAGTATGCTTCACATGTCTAAATGACCAATGAAAAGTTGTGAAATCATGTCATCTGATTTTCACGTATATCACTGATTTTCATTTGGTGTCAAAGCTGTCAATCACGCCGCGTATCTCCCGCCCTGAGGCATCTCGCAGGTCTAAGCGTCTCTGGAAGCTCAGCATTGTATAGCCGAATAACTCTGTGAGGTAAAGTATCAGCAAATGTTTGTTTTTGACAACTGTTCAAGTTTATTATATATTCGCAATATATTCACAACTGTTATTTACCGGTAAATGGTCTAGACGAAGTAATTGTCACTGTTTATTGTGGAGATGTTAACGCACGGGTCTGTTAACTTAATAGTCTACTTTTAAGGTAGTCTAATATTTTTCTGACTAATAAATTACTGACACAGTAAAGGGTAGATTTAAATATAGAATAACGAATTTTAAATAAAGAAAAAACGAAAATTAAATAAAGAAAAAAAAAAAACGAAATTTAAATAAAGAAAAACGAGATTAATTTAGATTGATAACGTTACGGGTAAAAAGGCTAATACATGTTGGGTCGGTGTACTTTTTCGTTCATTTCGGAATGAAAGATGAAATGTAAAAAAAAGGGTGCAGCTTGTTTTTTTGTTTAAAAGAAAACAACAGAAATGGCTGTATTTTTTTGTAGGCTACATAGCACGCGCCGGCCCTGGGTTCAGCAATGAGTGTATTGATTCATTGTCCCTTCATAGTTTGCAAGAGACATTTAATAAACTGAGCGTATTTAATAAACTGAGACGTAGGCTATAATACACTTTAACCTGTTAACCTGTTAAGCTGCAGGTTAATAAACTGAGCGTAGCCTATTCATCTGTCAATATGAAACGCGACTTGGCCATTCTAATTAATGATCGGAAGAACGCGTATCGACCACCGTTACTGTAAAATATGCACGTATGTCCATTTAAACTCGATTTTGGTCAAATGTGGATTATATCATTACACTGGCAAGACTATGGTTACATTTAAAGATGCCGTACCAAGTATGACACCGCTACATTCAACTGCTTTTGAATTACGGTGTTTTTTTCAGTTCCTGAAAAGTAACCGTTTTGGACATACGTGAGTTTCATCGGGCAGCGACGATATGTAACAAGGACACTGTAAAATAAAGTGTTACCTATATTTGTTACAGTATTTGTTCATCTTTATTAACATTAGTTAATAAAAATCCAGCCGTTCATGGTTCGTGTTAGTTCACAGTGCATTAACTAATGTTATTACACGGCTCTGTGGAATACTTGATTCTGATTGGTCAATAGCGCCATCCAGCTGTAAGTTATTCCCAGATAACAACCGCTCAAAACAGAAACGCAGGCTCATCCGGGTCACTGAATCAGCAGCGCTATACGCTCGCTAGGAACGTTTTTTCTTCGTGGAAGTTTTGCGTTTGTCGAGCTAATAAAAAATTAAAACTCAGTCGAATCAATATTTTGTGTACAGTTATTTAATTATGCCATACAGTATCGTGGACTCGCTCTCTCTTGTTTCATTCAAAAGCAGCGGCTGCCATTGTGTGACTATTGTTTTGTACACTGTTGGATTATGATATACAAACAGGTAACGCTGCTTTACGCTGGAATAATATTTCACTGTTGTCACTGTATTTTTGATCAAATTAATGCAGCCTTGGTGAGCAGAAGAAACTTTTGACCGGTAGAGTGTGTATATATGTATATATAAACAATACATTTTACATTTATTGTAAAATATGCATGGATACAGTTTGAGAGTATAGGGAAATTGACATGGTTATGTAATTTGCATAATCAAGTATATATGTTTACATATATTTGCAGTGCTTCATGAAAGTTGGCGGCACTAAAGTGTTTTATTTTTGGCGTAATTTGCTTGTCGTGATTCTCTGATTGGTGGAGATTGTTCAGCAGAATCATGGACTCACCAGGAATACTGCTGTTAAGCATGATTATAAAAAAAAGCTAAAATAACAAAAGCATATTTGATTTACAACCTCACAGTACGTCTGTCTTAAACAGATAAGTTATTATTAATTATTTCCTTATCAAGAAAAAGAATGAGATCTTTCCTCACAGAACCATCTCTTGTGCTCTATTGGATCAGGATGAGGGGCGGGGCATCAGACTCACCAGCATCGTCTGATTGGCTGGCGTGTCCTTCTCTCGTACCTGTGGCCCGGATCGGTCTCTCTGCAGCATGATCAGCTGACCAGCCAAGTTCAACAGGATACTCTCAGCCGAACAGGCCTGACACACACACACGGGCCATGAGTACGCATGCAGGAGTGTGTGTGAGTGTGCATGAGTGTGTGAGAGTGTAAGAGAGTGTGCGTGAGTGTGAGAGATTGTGCGTGAGTGCATGAGTGTGTGCGTGAGTGTGAGAGATTGTGCGTGAGTGCATGAGTGTGTGCGTGAGTGTGAGAGATTGTGCGTGAGTGTGCATGAGTGTGAGAGATTGTGCATGAGTGTGTGAGATTGTGCTTGAGTGCATGAGTGTGTGAGTGTGTGTGAGTGTACATGAGTGTGCGTGAGTGTTTGAGAGTGTGAGAGATTGTGCATGAGTGTGTGAGATTGTGCGTGAGTGCATGAGTGTGTGTGAGTGTGCATGAGTGTGGTTGAGTGTGTGAGTGTGCGTGAGTGTGAGTGTGCGTGAGTGTGTGTGTAAGAGTGTGCGTGAGTGTGTGAGTGTGTAAGTGTGCGTGTGAGCATGAGTGTGTGACTGTGCATGAGTGTGTGAGGGTGTGCATGAGTGTGTGAGGGTGTGCATGAGTGTGTAAGAGTGTGCATGAGAGTGTGAGTGAGTGAGAGTGTGCGTGAGTGTGAGCATGAGTGTGTGCGTGAGTGTAGGAGTGTGTGCGTGAGTGTGAGCATGAGTGTGTGCGTGAGTGTGTGTGAGTGTGAGCATGAGTGTGTGCGTGAGTGTAGGAGTGTGTGTGTGAGTGTGAGCATGAGTGTATGAGTGTGCGTGAGTGTGAGCATGAGTGCATGAGTGTGTGTGAGTGTGCATGAGTGTGGTTGAGTGTGTGAGTGTGCGTGAGTGTGAGTGTGCGTGAGTGTGTGTGTAAGAGTGTGCGTGAGTGTGTGAGTGTGTAAGTGTGCGTGTGAGTGTGAGCATGAGTGTGTGACTGTGCATGAGTGTGTGAGGGTGTGCATGAGTGTGTAAGAGTGTGCATGAGAGTGTGAGTGAGTGAGAGTGTGCGTGAGTGTGAGCATGAGTGTGTGCGTGAGTGTAGGAGTGTGTGCGTGAGTGTGAGCATGAGTGTGTGCGTGAGTGTAGGAGTGTGTGTGTGAGTGTGAGCATGAGTGTATGAGTGTGTATGAGTGTGCGTGAGTGTGAGCATGAGTGCGTGAGTGCGAGCATGAGTGTGTGTACCTGCTGCGGGGCTTTGAGTGTGATCCCGGTCTCGGTCCGCACTGACGTGAGGGTCACAGACACCACTAGACCAGGGTGAGGAATATAACGAGACATCGAGACCTCCTGCAACAGCTCCATACTGGCCGACGGGCTCGGGCTGATGACACACACACGGGGAAACATCAAGACATGTTCATGACAAATACAACAAACATCCATCCATCTTATAAAACACTTGTCGTGTACAAGAAAGAAGGCATTCTGGGTCATATCTATGGAGCACCAAAGTGCTTGAAATAACATATTTAAATATAATTATTCACCCTTTCTATTGATTGATATTTTCCATTATTATGACAAAACTCTTTAGGAAAATCAAGGTTTGGAAATACAGGATTGATCCACTAGTTCATTCAGAAAAGAAAAGAGGCTTTAGAAAAAGCTAACTTTTAATATACATTTTATATAAAAACCCCACTAAATTATACATAAATAAATATAAATTATATATATAACATGTATATAAATTATATAAATGTATCTACATAGCATTTCTAAATGCGTCAGATTATTGGCGTTTCTTTGCTTCCCCCGCTCTTTTATACATTAATTTAATAATTTAAATGTATTACCAGTTTTGTACAAGAGAATGTCATGATGACAGGGTTTAGTAACAATTGTATTGCATTTTAATGCAAACAGATAAAAAAAAAAGGTAAGACTTTACAATGTCTCATTTGTTAAGATTAGTCACTTACAATGCGTAATATAATTTTTATACAGATAATTAACTAATATATATATATATGCCTTTTCTTTTTACACACATGCAACAAGATAAGATGTTTTTCTCTTTTATATATTCATTTAATAATTTAAATGTAGCACCAGTGAATTTCATGATGACAGGGTTTAATAACAATTGCTGGGGTTTTAATGGATTATTTCAAAATGAACTAGTCCAATAATTCCAGATGATCTATGTGTGTGTGTGTGTGTGTGTGTGTGTGTGTGTGTGTGCGTCACCTGTCGTGTCGTCTCTCGATGCTGTACAGGCAGATAGAGCAGTCGGCCCGGAACAGAATCACCACATTACGAAACACGTTCAGCAACAGCGTGTCGGCGTGAAGTTTGGTGACGCTAGCAAACGCGTTATCCAGATTAGACGAGCGCACGTACAGCCTCAGCTGAAGCCATGAAAACACAAGACAGTCTATCACACACACAGATCAATACTGAGACATCTAAGGAACATTAATGCAAGTGTTCTTGCCTCTTCCTGCCGGTCGATGAAATTATAACACGCAATAACAACAAAGTCGTTCCACCACGCGAGACCGCCCGTCACCGCCATATTCTGCTCCTGAAAACACATCATTTTGGAAAGTTTTCATCGCAGGCTTTTACCTTTTAAATGAAAACACACTGATGGAGGGACGTTTACCTGTGTGACGTTACCGAAAAGTTTCCATTTCCTGGAATATAAGGAATAATGTGCAAATCCACGGCGACCAGCGACGGCCACACACTGACCAGACCAGTCTATCGCTGCAAACTGAACACACAAAGACAGCAAGATTAAATTATTCAATATCATGAAAAATTTTGAACCAAATGGAACAGTGAAAAGTTCATTAACATATGACCACCCACATTTGCATATCTGTATCTATAAAGAGCATTAGTGCTCGCCAACTTTTTTTGCAGCACTGGTTCTGGATTTTTCCCATTCATTTTTACCTCCAAAGGTTTTTAAAAAGTTTTTGTTGAAGGGTAATAAGCCATGAACCGAGGCAAATATCTACGAGGAGAATCATAACATTGCAAACTTGTGTGGTTATGATAAAAAATAAATAAATAAAGTGAAACTGGCAACTTTCAGTGAGCAACACTTAAACATAAAAAATTAAGAATTACAAGTATATAGACCAAGGCATACTATAAAATATGAAACCAGTCACAAGGGTCAATTATTTGAAATTGAGATATATACAGCATCTGAAAGCTGAATAATAAGCTTTCCATTGATGTATGGTTTGTAAGGATAGAACAATATTTGGCCGATATATAACGATTTAAAAATCTGGATTTTGCCACAAATAAACCCGTGTGACTTGTGACTGGTTTTGTGATCCAGGGTCACATATATTCAATATTACACATAAATATATCGCCTTGATTAATCAAATGTACACTACCGTTCAAAAGTTCAAAAAGGGGTCGTAAGATTTTCTGCTCACTAAGGCTGCATTTATTTGAACGAAAATACAGTTAAAACAGCAAAATTGTGAATATATAGTAAAGTGTAATTTATTCCTGTGATCAAAGCTGAATTTTCAGCATCATTACTCCAGTGTTCAGTGTCACATGATCCTTTCAGAAATCACTCTAATATGATGAATTGATACTCAAGAAAAAATTAAGATTATTATCAATTTTTAAAACGGTGAATATTTTTGTGGAAACTGATATATTTTTTAACAGGATTATTTGATGAATAGAATGTTTAAAAGAACAGCAAAAGTATTGATTTTACTAACCCCAAACTGGTGAATGCTAGTTTATATTGAGATGTATATATTGCACTTTGAATATATATAGCACATATAGCCATTAAAGTCATATTGCATGTTGCATGAGGTAACAAATGTATTGTGGTGCACTTATTATAGATCATTTAAGATTTAAACAGTTTAAAATAGTATGAAGTGTTCAGGATATGAGCCCAGTGTGGCGGTTCTTACCCTGATGGGCCAGTTCGTCTCCAGATATGTGCTGTGAATCTGCAGAGAGGAGGAACACAAGCATATTTCAGAGTCGGAGATGAAAGATCCTGAGTGTGTGATCGAGCTCGGAGTGTGTGTGATGTACCTGAACCACCTGCCAGTGCTTATGTCCCAGTAAAGTGCTGAGCCCCTGAGAGAGAGGCGTGGAGACTGAGGGCCGGTGCAGAGGAGTCCCAGCGTCCCGAGACGAGCTCTTCTCCGACCCGCTGTGAGCCTGAGTCGGGTCTCCACAGGTCAGATACAGACGGTCCTCTCCCTGCAGCAGCACCTGCTCCTGGTTACTCTGAGAGCACACACACACACACACACACACACACACACACGGATGTAAGACCATCAATACTGCATTTAACCTCTTACATCTGATTATGTTTCATGTGCATAAAAAGCAAAACGTATGCAATTAATTTAAATTTTGCTACTTATAATGTGGATATAATAATCTGATAAGAATTTAACAACTTTTACATCAAAACACTGATTCTCCTATAAAACCAATTTGTTATTTTTACATGTCTTTCTCAAAACATAATGGAGCATTTAATGTTTGTTTGATTATAATTAAATGTCATGAGTTACCACAGCTTTTTTAATGCAAACAGGTTAAAATGTTACAAAATATGAAAACAAAATGAGAAGACTTTACAGTAAGTGTTCTCATGTTTAACATTAGATAAAATGACCAAAAATTAGCAAAATTTATTTTTTTACATAAAAAATATATTTGTCAATGTTTGTATCTTTGTTAAATTCTAACAAATGCAATTGTTAACTTTGTTCATGTTAGTTCACAGTGCATTAACTATCGTCAATATACGTTTGATTTCAAAAGTTGCATCCTTAACATTAGTTAATGAACTGTGAACTAACATGAACAAACAATGACCCACTGCATTTTATTAACTAACCTTAGTATATTGCTCATTATTAGTTCATGTTAGCCAATAACCTTTTTATTTATTTATTTTTATAGATTTTATCTTCCATAATTAATCTAAAACTACATCTGGCCACATTAAAAATCTTCTGATACGAGTCAACTTAAGAGTCGTAGAGGAGTTGAAACATGACTCTTAACGAAGCATTTAATCCTGAACTCTAATCACACATGCAACGTCTGTGTTCATGATCAGTGAGAAGCACTGCAACGCTGAGGATTCAAACCCAGTGACTGTGATGATGTGTGCATTAGGTCCTGCAGTGTGTGTGTGTGCCTCACCGTGCACGGGTTGACGGTCAGCGCGCTCTTAATGAACTGAAACTGCAGAATGCCGGCCTGTTGGAGCTTCTCGTCTCCTTCTGCTTCCACAGGAGTCGAGTCTGAGCTGCTGATCACCCACAGGTGGTATCCCTCCACACCCCAACTCTGAACACACACACACACACTCACGCATTCAGCATCCAGAGCCACTTCAGGCCACTTCACATCATCACCGGATTACAGCGAGTCACTTCTCAGACACTCAGCATGTTCAAAAGCTGAGCACAAGCTCTGACAGACGAACACACTGATCCGGTGACGTCACAGTGTGTATCGGCCTTTACATCGCATTCACGCTGTACATTAGATCAGCTCATGTGTCCTCTGGGAATCATCAAACCCATGACCTGGCCGTTGATGATGTGCACTAAAACTAAAAACATTTTCATTACTTGAAATAAAATAAACATTGACTAAAATAAAACAAATGACTACTTATTATTTCAGCTATAATTAAATATATAATAATTATATTATAATATAATAAATAATTATATAATAATCAGCTATAATAAATAATTTAAACAAAAATTAATTGTATATATTCAGTAGTGTCAAAAAGTAATGTCCGGAGGGGATATTTGTTTTTAATAATCCTACAAGTTCAATTCAATTCACATTTATTTGTATAGCGCTTTTCACAATACATATTGTTTCAAAGCAGCTTTACAGAAAATGCATGAGTCCATATTACAATTTAGAGTGATCTGTTATCAGAGGAAACTGTCTAAGTAGCTAATAATGTATTAATTTAAACAAATATAATGATTTAAGGCAGAAACAATGAGCTCATTGAAGTAATGAATACATGTTAACAAATATTTAGCATCGGTGTAATATTGAAAATATTTAATATTTTTTAAACATCTTAAATATGAGGGGAGAACGAAACACTACGCATGTATGTATGTATGTATGTATGTATGTATGTATGTAATTAATGTTAACAGATTCAACTTTTAATAAAAAAATGTATTAGTAAATGTCGAAATGGACATTAATCAAAGTTTTAATAAGTGCTGTACAAGTAGTTAATGTTAACCAATGTAGTTCACTATTGTTAAAAAATTTAGTGTAAAGAAGAAAAACCTAATAAAAATGACAAAAACACAACGTCACTAAAACTTTAAAATTAAAACAGAAAATATAAACATAAAATCAAATTTAATATTCTAGTAAACTATCTGTTGTGCTGGTTATGAATGAGTTATGATGGAGAATAAAGATATGTCTCCACACTCACCATAGAGCTGATCTTCAGAGGCTCTTTCTTCGTGCCATCAGAGCGATAACTGCATCAGGAACAACAACACTTTAACATCAACTAACAATGACAAATACTTCTACAGCATTCATTTACATTAACTACAGCATTTACTAACACATTATTAAGATCAAAAGTTGTTTCCATTAACATTAGTTAATGCAGTGTGAACTTACATGAGCATTTTTATTAACTAACATTAACAAGGGTTAATTAATGCTGTAAGAATTTATTGCTCATTGTTAGTTAATGCATTAACAAATGAACGAAAAAGCGAACAGACATGAAATAATAATGTAACTTAGATTAATAAAGAATACTGTAACAAATGTATTGCTTATTGTTATTTAATGTTAACAGGACATTTTTGTTAAGCTAGGGTTACCATTTTTTGATGTAAACACTGTATTTGTGAATGGTGGTTACTTATCGTATTGTTTTGTTATACATGTCAATTGTATTGTTTGTTAAGCAATTAATAAAAAAAAAATCAGACATTAAACTATTTATTACCAATAATAAATACCAGTGGCCAGTGACATAAACTGTTAAGACTAATCTTACTAGTTAGTCATCTAATTTTTGGTTAAGACTGTTGATATATATATATTTTTTTAATTCAGTTACATAAAAAGCTAGATCGGTCGAATTTGAATATGAAAATAAGACTGATTAGCCCTAAACAATTGCTAGTTGGTCAGACTAGTTAGTTTGGTAGCTTAGTAGCTGTTTATGAAACTGGACAGAGGTCTTATTAGACCACAATATTATAAGAAAGTAGCAAGACATACAATTTTTGCATAAAGAAAATAAAGCCTGTTGTAATATATATGTTGTGCAATATTAGTTAATGCATTAATACTAACGAGACCTTATTGTAAAGTGTTGCCAGAAAAAAGTCGAAATGCACAACTCAATCAGTGAAGATTCTGGTTACATCAGTGCTGCGTCTCAACTCGCCTACTTCTACTACGCCCTAAAAGTGTGTACGCTTTTTGTACAGCAGAAGAGTAGACCAGCTTTGGGACAAACTATCATGTTATAATATTGCGTCTTTAACGGTTGCTCTCTGTTGCCTAGTTACACGCATCCTGCCACGTAAACTGACCTGTCAATCATCTTGTCAAAGACAAAATCCTCCACATTTCATTTTATTTCCTACTGTATGCATAGGCGGCCTTACCTATGTTTCACCCGTTTCAATTGAAACGGGCCCCGCCCTCCAAGGGGGCCCCCAAAACACCGGCAAAAATCCTATTCATTTTCTCCATAGGATATTGATTTTCAGCCATAATGTCTAAACCATCCGAGGTAGACTGACTACAAGCTATGAGATTGTGAAACGAAAGTTTCTGCTCCTATAAAAACCACAAGTCAGTATGAAATCAACATTGTTTTAAGAAAAACGTGTTTTATTTGCGATCTTCTGGAGAAATACGCTTTTACTGTCTATGGAAATACTATACTACCCACAATCCTAAGCATAACACTGAGGTCTCTGATTGGTCAAACTCGCGGTTACCATGGCGACGTTTACCTCCCCCGAGAACGGCTTAAGTGATCTGAAGCATAATACCGGTAGTTTATTTGTTTATAATTTGGCCTTTTTTGCCGTTAAGTTAAAATGTTATTTTGAGCAGGAAAAGAATTTTAAGAGGAAAATGAAACGTAGCCTACATATGCCAGTGGTGCTGAAAAACGAAAAAGATATTGGACAACAAAAGAAACGCTTTATTCAGTGTACCAAAAGTGACCTCTTTCTTTGGTCCAGGCGAAATGACAAAATCGCTGGACAAAGATGATCTTATCAGGGCATTCTCAGCACTCAAACACAGAAGGGTGATTTCTAAAAAGGGCTCAGGTCAAATCTACGCCCGCCGCCCGGTGAGCTCAGCTGTCCACGGACGCGGAGCCCATCATTGTAACGTTATTGATGTTCGGTTCAGTGTCAGTCTGAGCCAGACACGTTTTCTTCTTTGCTTTTGTTAATAATTGAAGTTGAGTGGATATTTGAGCTGTTTATTTTCTGTCAGCCCAGACAGCTGAAAATATACTGCGCTAATCAAATTAGTTGTCCGTGAAAGGGCGAGGCTTATTCCAATGTAAAACGCTGTATAATTTTATATAGTTTTAATCAAATAAGGTTGGATAACTTCTATGTTGAGCTGCCTGTTCTTGAAGCTGAAAGTGCACGTAATAAAATAATATACCATTGATGCAAACCAACAGAAATCCTTGCTTTTTCTGCTCTATTATGTTTATGTTTTATATGAGTAGGGCCCCATATTAGTTATTGAAACGGGCCCCCGAATCGATAAGGCCGCCACTGACTGTATCAGAGAGAAATGCAGAAGCATGTGGATCTGCAGTCGCGGGTCTTTCATGACGAGACTCTACTCCCGGGCTATTCAATTGGCGGCCCGCCAATCATCTCCATATGGCCCGAGGGCACCCCAACCTCCCTCCTCTTCTTTTCCTGGCGGTGCGGCTAAATTTGGTTAGATATGCGCGTGACCGCAGTGGCGCCTGCAGCTGTATGGCTATACGCACTGTGTGTGTACCATCGCTCCGACTGACCTGAGAAACGTTTTCAGTCCGAATATTTCAGCAGTTATTATGTGTGTGTCCCGTATTTCTGTCGACTGAACCAGCGATATCAATCATTCCTGATTTAATCATTCTTTGATTCGATTATTTCCTTTCCATGAATTGGCCAAAGGCACTTGCATAACGGTCTGAAACGATTCGGATTCGTTCGGACCGTTCTGTCACTGAATCATCTGAAGCTGTTTCTCAGTCAGTAAGAACAAATAGCGCTGTTTTCAGTTGTTTCACTAGTTTACTTTGAACTACGCAGCACGGCCCAGTGGATAACGGAACTGCGTTTACTCCCGGTCCCGGACACTATTATTAAACAGCGTTGCGACATCCAGAGAGAAGCGTTTCAATCTGACACATCTCTCTGTTACAAACCACAAATCAATCAATGATTTTAACTAGTTTTAAATCGGATGAAACAGCCTCAACATTCCCAACACGACTGATGAGGTAAATAGCAGAAACATTGTGCCATGAACGAAGTTAGAAGACTAAATCCCTAATCACCAGCCTTACAAACATTTACCATGAATGTACTGTAGTAATTTACCATGGTTTGGGGAGAAATGTGGAATATTTATATTGAATACTATGCTACTACGATTTATTAGGGGGCTAGATAAATATATAATTAATTGTGTGTATAGTTTTTACCTGTTTAGGCATTTTTTATACAGTGGTAGTGAGTGAGTAGCCATGCATGGTTTTACCTATGGTTACGAAGTCTCACTGTCAGAATATTTCAAATTAAGCCTATAATAAATTATTAATAAAATAATTCTTACCAATAGCTATGATCTTGTATAATTCATATATTTGTACATAGCTGTAAATAAGTTATTTATTATGGTCTGATAAATCTGCATATTGTTGGGTATCACATTTCCAAGTAAAAACAATACTTTTATGTTTACTTTAGCTTACTTATTGATACTGTTCTGTTTCAATAAATAAGCTAAACCCATCGGCCCACCTCAACTTTTCGATTTAATAATCCGGCCCTCGAATGAAGTTAATTGAATAGCCCTGAATAGTAGAGTCTACTCATATTAATGGATAATGATGCATTTGAAAGTTAATGGCCAAACGGATCTTTATAAAAGTTCACGTTATTGCAGATGAAATATAACACGGATAACATTACATAAATAATCAGCTTAAAGGTGCCTTATGTCAAAAAATCAATTCATACTCCACATATTCCATACCAAATGGGGGCAGTATACCTCCAGAAAGTTGGCCTACTCTAGTCTGTTTTTTAGTTTCAGGTTGTTAATCTTCTAAAACCGTCAAATAGTCCGCTTTGTCCCGCCAAAGCCTATTTTGATCGGTGAGGGATGTAGAATAGAATGACTGCTGCCGCTGCGTTTGACAGGGCGCATTACGAGCAGAGAGAGAGAGAGAGAGAGAGAGAGAGAGAGAGAGAGAGCTCGGCCGCGCGCGCACACTCTCACGTCTACAAACAACACGAGCGCGGTCCTGCTCTCTCTCCCTCGCGCATATTAATCAAATCAATTGACACTATAGTAAGACCGCAGTTTCACGTGGATTTTTAGAGATTAAAGAGATACAAGCCGTGCAAGTTATTCGTGTGTTGCAGTTTGGCTGGTGGTTATGTATGTTGCCCGCATACCGCCTCCCATGGCCGAAACTGGTATTAGACACCGGCCGGGCCGGGGCTAGTAATTTAGCATGCTAATTCAGGTTTATATCTCGGCAGCACTATAACTTGTCATTTTTTTAATGACATCATTGCACTTATTTCTTCTCATTCTTCTGATACGTGTAGCTCATTTTTTGGATATTTTTACCTCAATTTTAACATATGGCACCTTTAAAGGTGCTATATGTAGCTTTTCTTCTAAAATGAATCCTTTTTTTATTGCCTGTGTGTGAAGGGGTTGTAATCACACATTACAATGATCCACTTGTCGGGTTTTGCTATTACCTCTGAAGGCCAGTATTCCTATTTCTATGTGAAGGCTCCGGGTCGGATTTACCGCGAAATCCATCGGATGTGACGTACATGCGCGCTCCCGAGCCTCTCTCCTTTTATATACAGTCTATGCGACGGCACTGCAGAACTACATGGAGTCTGATAACACCAAAAAACGACCTGCCTCCAACACAAACTCCACATAAATATAAAAAACAAAAAAAAGTTTTATCTGCTGAAGCTCGTCAGGCCAAATGTGAATCGGATCAACTTCGGACAAAAACACGGATCAACATCGGCAAAACTACACATAGCCCCTTTAAATGTTGATTATTAGTCACTCAAACCCCTTTATCTAACCTGTTAATTATTTAATAGTTATGTTATTATTAACATTTAATAGTTCTTAACCGTTGGTCGCGCACATTCGCACAAAACTTTTTACTCGTGTTTGTAGTTCTGAACTGAACCTTCCTCCAAAGTCCTCCAAATGGATCATGGGTAATATTAGCTGTTATAGTGAGCAGCACGGATCCGCACTTCGAGAATCCACCGGGAATAGTAGATCATCCGGGGACTTCTGGCATACTCTTTTCAACATACTATGCTTTGGGACACACTTATTTCAATCTAACACACTGTTTAGGATGGATAGTGTGGACATTGATGAAGTCATGTGACTCACGCGAAGTCCTCTCCGAGTGTGCAGATGAGATGAGCCCCGAACACACTCCACAGGGAAAGGCCCCCACAGTCCCACGTCACCATGGCAACGCTGCAGTCGGGAGACCAGCGGATCATCTTCACAGGGCCCGTTTTATTCCACACATCTGTGACGAGAGTGAGAGGGGTGTTAAAACCAGCGTCACACACACTAAACCAGGGGACATGTTTCCAGAACACAGGGTATGGAAAGTAAACTGGAACGGGAGTTCCACTGGAACAGGAGTTTTTTTTTCTCTGAATATCTATATATATATATATATATATATATATATATATATATATATTTATTTATTTTTTCTTACTAGTTAATGCAGACAGAATATGCAATTAGACAATCCGAAAGCAAACCCAACAACAAAAATACTAAGATTGGGAAACGATTAATCGGGAGTAATCGCATCCAAAATAAAAGTTTACATAACATATGAGTGTACTGTGTATAATTATTTTGTAAATACACACATGCATGTATATATTTAAGAAATATTTGCATGTATATATAAATATATATATATATAGTAGTCAACATTTGAAGTGGATAAAAAAAGTTAATCAAAGTTGTCCTAAAACAAGAACGGGTATTGTTAAAAATTCATGAATAGCTTTGATGAAAGGTTTTGATCCACTTCAAATGTTGACTACTGTATTTATACATAATTTATATTATATATAAATATTTTATATGTAAAAAACACCTTTTTCTTAAATATACATGCATGTGTATTTATATATACAAAATAATTATTCATAATTATATGCAATTAATCCTAAAAATCCTTTAGTTGCCCAGCCCTAAAAAATGCATTTAGAAAAAAAGAAAAGAAAAAGATATTGGTGTAAAAAAATTGAAGTGTAGTTTGCTTGTACTGTAATGTTACTGAATGCATAAAAAATAAAGTGTAAAACATGTGACAACCGTTTAGTAATATTACAGTACAATAAAGCTATTTAGTTACAGCAAATTATTGTGTTTGTTTATAATTTAACAGCTATTTTCATGGCAAGTAAATTATGAAAAGAAGAATTAATCTTCAATAATATATATTAAAAAAAATCAGTAACACTTTGCAACAAAGTTTCATTAGTAACATTAATTACATTAGTTAACATGGACTAAATAAATGCTGCAAAAGTATTTTAATTGTTAATTATTTATTAGTTAATAATGTTATTTTCAACATTTAATAATACATTCAAATCAAACGTTGAGTCTCCAAAAAAGTTAAAAATTTAATCTGGCCTCATTCAAATCTTCATAAGAATCAAAAGAACATTTTTTTTTTTTTAAAGTTAAAATAATCTGAAATTTGATTAAAAATCCCAAACTATAGCTGGGAAAATCAGTTTGAGCCTCGACGTCTTATCTATGGATCAACAACCGGTCTCAGATTCCAGCTAATGCTGCGTGACTTCCTGCTGTTACAATGCTTTATCTCAGTTGATCAGAAAACACACTTGACAGACTGACACTTCTAAGCAAATCTAGTCAGTGATTTGAGGGTTTGATGATGTGATTCCCAAAGTCAAGTCACCTTTATTATATAATAAATATGGTCTCAAAGCAGCTTTACAGAGATAACAGGAAAATAATGCAACAAAGTTTGTTTCTAGAAGAAAATAGCGTCACATTCCAGCTTAAGTACGTTCAGTGATGTTTCATTTTTGTTGTAAAAAAGTTATTAGTTTATCCTCCATCTGTGGCGTCTGTGGGCCGCAGGTTTGACTGAAGCTGTGCTTGAATCCAGTTTATCAGGAGTGTAGAGGAGTGTCTCACCTGGGTAGTGTTTAGGGGTTAACTCGAGTTTATGAGAGAGCTGCATGGATCCTGTAGAGCTGTCAATCATGTAGACCAACACCAAACCACTGCAACACACACAATAAACATGATTCACACACACTTCTGGTGATTTGAGATGATATCACTCACAAAAAGAGCCATTTCTATCTGATGAAATATATCTAGACTGAGAATAACTACTAAAATATTACTACAGACTTAAAAGTTTGAAGTCAGTGAGATTTATTTTAAAGACATTTATAATGTTACAAAAGATTATATTAAAAGAAAAAGAAAATGTATCACGGTTTACACAAAAATATTAAGTGTTTTTAACACTGATAATAATCATAAAATCACAAATCATCATATTATAGTGATTTCTGAAGGATCATGTGACACTGAAGACTGGAGTAATGATGCTGAAAATTCAGCTTTGATCACAGGAATAAATTACACTTTACTATATATTCACATAGAAAACAGCTGATTTACACTGGAATTAAATTTCACTGTTTTTGTGATAAAAAAAAAATGAGCAAAAAATGTAAAAAATCTTCCCGACCCCAAACCTTCAAACACTATAGTGTTTTTCATTACTTTTGAACACTGTATTAATCCTCTGATATCTCTAGACTGACTGAATAAAATCCTCAACAGCCACACGTCTGATATAAATATACCATTGTAACATGACTCTCTCTCTCTCTCTTACACTCATACTCACACAACACTAATGATACATCACACCTGATACACACAATCACACACACACACACACACACACACACACATCACAGCTGATACACACACACACAGACAGACAGACAGACAAGCAGGACAATACACACACACACCACAGCTGATACACACACACACACACACACACACAGACAGACAGACAGAACAACACACACATCACAGCTGATACACACACTCACACAGACAGACAGACAGAACAACACACACACACATCACAGCTGATACACACACTCACACAGACAGACAGACAGAACAACACACACACACCACAGCTGATACACACACTCACACAGACAGACAGACAGAACAACACACACACACATCACAGCTGATACACACAATCACACAGACAGACAGAACAACACACAGGGTTCGTACAGACTGTCAAATGAAATTCCAGGACTTTCAAGGACTTTTCAAGCACTACTTTTTTGAATTTCAAAAACTTCAATCCGCACTTATCAAACATTATCTTTACTTTTATTTTTTTAATAAAGATTATCAAATATCTTTATTATTTATTTATTTTTTTACTCAAATTAAATATATATGGTATCTTATGTTTCACTTCATAGAGGTCAATCCATTGACCAGCGCTGTCAGGCATGGGAAATCCCCTTAACCATTGAAAGTATATTGAAACTGATTTTTTTCCCCATTAATATATATGATTGACCTGAAGAATGAAAGTTGTATTATATACTTATCATATACTTAATATCATGCTCATAGCCATGACATAAGAAATAGCTCTATATCTCAGACGGGCTGCAGCGTTGATTTAATGTGAAACAATTGTATTTTTTCAACAACAAAAAAAAATCATAATATTTTGAATTAGGGATGCACCCTAGGGATGATATACCGAGATACCGATACCGTAACCGATCCCTGAATTTTCACTGCATTTGTAATTTTTAAATGTATTAGTAGATAAACCAAAACAATATAAATCATATTAGTTATAGTTGGCTTAATTTGTTCATCAAATATATATTTCTTTCAATTATTTTCATGCTTAATTAAGCCTGCTAAAATACATTGTATGAGCTTCTGTTACTGTACATTCTATTGCTCTATCATATTTTATCTTTCATTGAATAGCACAGCACATATTTAGACTAGAGCAGCTCCAGAAGGGTCAGTGCTGAGGATTGGGTCAGTGGTACAAAATGTTCAGACACCAGTGAAATATCAATTATTTAATCCAATTTTGATACTAGAACAAAAACTGCCAGCCTAATTAATGTGAATTTTAAAAATTATTAAGGTAAGCAGTCAGCAACTAAATAAGAACGAATAATATACTTACAAATAAATACAAAAGAACAAAGAAAGGCTACAAATGAAATAAACAGTGTTTTTAGAGTTTTTCGGGTAGATCTAACAGGTACAGAAATTTGAATAAAGTAATCAAATGTGAAAAAATTGCATATTCACTACTGAATAAATTAAATATAGATGGATCTTTTTGTAAAGTTGAAAAGGGTAGCCTATTTAGTCAAGAGCAACTAGTAATTTATTTGTCCATTGTTTGATTAACATTAAAACAGCAGTGGGTTTGTTAACCCTCTGAGGTCTAAGGGTTTTTTGGGGTCCTTGAGGTTTTCTGACATGCTCTGACATTTGAGCTTTTTTCAGTTATTTATAAACATGTTAATGGCACATGTGTAAATTCACTCTATATAGCACAAACAGGGCTACCGTAATATGTGAGCAACATGTATGTACATGTTTGTATTTTTGAGAGAATATTGCTTATGCATGGTTATTGAAAAAACTAAAACTTAAAGTGTCTGAAATAAGGCCACAAAACACATACTAAATATGTGTCCACAAGACTTTTGACTAATGAGTGTTGTTGCCTAGAATTTTTGCTTCAAAATGATCTGAAAATCATCCTGCCTAATCATTTACACAAAACAATACATTGATTTAAATCTTATAAGACACCTTTTGTTTGGAAAGGCAATATGCGTGGAGGCGTGTTCACACCTGAGAAGACAAAGGCCGGATAATGAGCCCTATAATGAGCTGCATATTAATTAGCCCTTTCACACAGGTGTGTCACAGGATCCCAAAGAATGCAAGGACAAAAGAAATTATCTATATATACATATTTTACAATTAGAAATTGTAACCAATTACAAATAGGTTACAATTACAACAACAATTACAATTTTAACAATATTTCAAGTGTATTTCTTTGTAAAAAGTATACATTTTATCATACGTATTAAAAAAGGTAAGGATTCATTAGTTTGAATATTGGAACAAACACTATAATAACATCTTAGTTGATAATTCAATATACCTACTTTGTTTTTGACAAAACATCATACTATAGTATATTTAACTATGAGCAGAAATTGGTGAACAAAAGCTTAACTATTTAATGTGACAGTAGTCTTTTTTTACAGTCAACACTTTATAATCTATCCAAAACTAATCACAAAATCTTGTCTAAACATTCATATTTAGTCTGTAACATATTGTGCATGATATATTAGTATATACATGTGAATTTGCAGCTTGTTGCTTATACAGACATTTTATTTCAACATATTTCAGTCTATTTTTACTCATCTTAATAGGCTATAGAAATATAGTTTGGATGTGTTCATGTAAACATAACGTTTACTAATGTAGGTGCGAGAGTGAATGAACGGCACAGACACGCGCTGTATAACTGTAGTAAACAAAGCGCGCGCGCCTGCATGCCGTTCATTCATCATTTAACCTACACACAGACACGCAATTCATATTTAAACAGTCTTTTTGCGGTTTACAGTCAGACACTATTCAATATCGCGATTAGAACAAAGCACTTAAGAATAAATGACTTACTACATCAGCTGGATACATTGCTCCTCCAAATGAAACTACCAGCACTTCTATTCCAGGGTTATTAGATAGTATTATTCCTCACAGCGAAAGGATACGCCGTGTACACAGCTGTACAAGATACTTACTAAACACGATGTGTTTTATAATCCAGCTGGTGGGCGTTGGCATGTTTGAATGGCTTGCCTTAGATCATTTGCGTTTGAATACCGGCGCGCTCTCCGTGGGCGTGGCACATTAACGCGTAATGAGGTATAATGAGCCGGAAAGAAAAATACTGACATCTCTCTCTTTTCATACAGATTACATAAACTGAGAATATTTGTTTTTTTATATAAATTAATTCATTTAAAAGAAGAGAGTTCAAGCTTCATTATGGAAAAACACTCGTGCCTGTATGACAAGTATTCGCGAAATTACAGTTAATTTTCGGACGCGTTTCAGAATGGACTTAACTGACAGAGAGAAGGCAGAACGCGCATCATGTTTGTTTTTCTTTATTTGGCGAAAAGCACAACACTTTGTTTTTATTGTGAGTATCCAGAAAAAAAATAGACACTTATCAGGATCGAATGATGTACAACACTTAATATGTAAGATCAAAATCAACAGAGTATTTTGAGTTTCTTTTGCACTGATAAGAAAAAAAGCGAGATATCGCGCCCGCGCGATAGCCGACCTCAGAGGGTTAAACTGCCCCTTTAAGACCGAACGCACGGACCTCATCTGAACATGGCTACTTCACTTGAGATATAACGGACTATGTTTACTAGGATACTCGCCAAGATGGGCGTTTTTACATAATTTTGGAGATGGTGCTCGATGCAGAGCCAAATGGGAGGAGCTAGAGCTCGAGCTCCCCCTTTTCTGGAGCTCCAGCTCCACCTCGCTAAATGAGGCCGAGAGAAATAGCGACAGAGAGAGAAAGAGCAGATATGCGTTTGCATTTTTTGCTATACGGTTGAATAAATGGAGAAATAGGAAGTGAAAGAAGGAAAGGGGCTCTATCAGGAAAGACAAAATAACAACGCCAGCCAACGTTATTTAGAGAAACTGCTTGGTAACAACAACATGGACCCGTACGAACTGCAGCTAACGTTAACGTTACAGAATGGATGAAAGACCCAGAAGCACTAACGTTATTACCTTTCACACACCCTTACATAATCAATTACCCGGTTTACGGTATCGGTGCCTACACAATGCAGGAGTTTAGAAGCTTTAAGTCATTAGAAGCTTATGAATATTTCTGATGCGGCTGGGTGCAAGACTTCAGGGTTGCCAACTCTCACGCATCTGGCGTGACACTCACGCATTCAGCCTCAATCTCACGGTCTCACGCTCAACAAAGAAATCTCACGCTAAATTAGACATTCTTCTGTGCTGTATTTTTTTTTCACTCATGTGCACTAATTTCCGAATTACTATAAGCAAGTTCAGGCTCATAACTACATAACTACCACTGCATTTTCTCACGCAGAGAAAAATCGTGGACAAAGAGGACACTGACACCGAAAGACTAGACAGAGAAGGTTACTTTTGATATGGAACAAATTCTCAGCTGTCAGATTCGGTCAATATTTCCGACGTTTTTGGCGCTTTTAAATGTGACAGATCGCTAGCGCGTCAGTTCAAACGGCACGTGAGCCTACAACACCCACCCCCGTCAACAAATCTCACTCCAAAAGTTGGCAACTCTGAGACTTACAAACCAACAAACTTGTAAATTGCGATAGCTCAGTCATACTTGAGGTTTCAGGCGTCCTTTATATGTGGAAATAAATCTGATATGAATTGGATGTGCATTTTGGACCTGCCGTGTAAGCAGACAGTCGTACGTCCGTCATTAAAATTGTGTCTTTTTATAACAGTTAGCGGTACAGATATATCTATAACAAATGAAACTCTTGTTGACTAACAGAGTATTTATTTTGTTCATTTGTGTTAAATAAAAATCGAGCTGGCGCTGAAATATGTTGCTTTTGAAATCATGCTGAGTGCTCATAGTCGGTGCTGCTGCGCGAAAGTTAACCTGCGCGGCCCCGCCCACTAAATCCAGTGAGGTGAAGCTGGAGCTCCAGCTCCTCCCATTTGGCTCTGCATCGAGTACCACTTGTAATTTTGTGTGAATTCGTCCGTACAAGCGCAAGACGTGAAAGACAATTTAATTCAGTATTCGCGCGCGGAGACGCTGGTCTGCGGCGCGAGCTGATGTTTGCGTTCATGGAAATTCTTGACTGCAAACGTCCAGTAATAATGTAGGGAATCACTCGTTATACATAAATCAGGTAACAGTTCATGTTTTACTTTACTTACATATACGATTTAGTTTTCATCCAAATAACACGCGCTGAGTGAACGATCAGCAATCAAGAGCATTCAACAGAACTAGGCGCTCTCTCGTCAGTTAACGTTAATAATAAGCTACATGCCTCGTTTTATTTTCTTTGCCATTGACATCCGACTGAACTACAAACCTTCCACTGATGTATTTTAAAGGGATGTGCTCGACCAGCTCGCGTGTCTGTGCCGCTGCGCGCTCAATCCACTGCGCGGTTTCCTCTGATCAGCTCGCGCACCACAGCTGTTACTGTACACACGCTGCCTGGGCCTATCGGTTATTGGTATCGGAACATTTTTACAAGCATTTTTACAAGTACATGAGCTCGGTTTCGGTGCATCCTTATTTTTAATAATTCAAGCACTTTTCAAGTACCTCTTCAAAAATATGGCTGTTTTCAAGGGTTTTCCAGGAAAAAAAAAAGGGTTTTTCAAAAAGTCAAATTCAAGTACTTCAAGCACTTTAAGCACCTTGTACGAACCCTGAAAACACACACACACACATCACAGCTGACACACACACTCACACAGACAGACAGACAGACAGGACAAAACACACACACGCACGCACACAGGACAACACACACACATCACAGCTGATACACACAATCACACAGACAGACAGGACAACACACACCACAGCTGACACACACTCACACAGACAGACAGACAGGACAACACACACAGACAGGACAACACACACACACACACACACATCACAGCTGATACACACAATCACACAGACAGACAGGACAACACACTAGAGATGCGCGGTTCGCGGTTACAGCCGCGGACTCCGCGGATAAACCGCGGATCGGGCAGATGACATGACGAAAAAAAATATTTTAATTAAATTCGGGCGGGTGGCGGGCATTTGAACCAATCAAATATATAAAAAATATATATACATTGTTAAATATTGTTATCTTTGTCCCTGCGCGCCGATCGGAGACTGAGTTCACTGCTGATATTCTGAGTTTCGCGGCTGTCATCAGCAGCGCCTTGTATCGCCCAATCAGCGGATTGCGGGCGGGTGCAGTTTTGAAAATTGGTCAAAAACATTGGTGTGGATGGATGGCGGACGGATGATGAGTTTTGTGATGCGGTTGCGGATGAAATAATAGCCCATCCGCGCATCTCTACAACACACACCAAAGCTGACACACACTCACACAGACAGACAGAAACAACACACACACACACACACACACACAGACAGGACAACACACACACACACACACAGGACAACACACACATCACAGCTGATACACACACTCAGACAGACAGACAGACAGACAGACCTCACTCACTCAGTCACTCACAATGACAAAGACCACACCTGATACACACACACACAAATGACACACTCATACAAACACACACACCTTGTGCAGCCGAAGGCCATTAGTCTATATTTGTTGTTGACGGCGACACATGTGCCATCAGAGACATCAGCGGCCCAAACGCCCTGCAGCTGCTGCAGAGAAACACACACACACACACGCAACATTAGTACATGGACACAAAAACATCAAGCCAGTGTCTTTCTGAAATCATAACGCAATGTAAACGTGTCGCATTCTCACACATGAGCATAAACAGTCTTCTGTGATCAGTTTGTCTTTCGGATCAACTACTGTCATGCTGGAGCGTGCTGTGTGAGTGTGTGTGTGTGTCTTTCAGGTGTGAGTTTGTGTTGTGTGTGTGTATATACATCTTGAGAATCATCTTTGAATAGTTCAAGTTAAAGTAGGATAATCTGAACGTACAGTATCAGTGCATGATAACGCATCTGTTGAACTGAGTGTTTGTGAACTCTCTCTTACGTCTGTGGCGAGTTTGTTTGCAGTCGGCGTGATGAATCCGAGTCTCCCGTCATCAAACACGACAGCAAACCCGTCCAGCGTAGAGCAATACTCCATATCCCGAATGTAAACGCCCTCCAGGTCCAAACACGGCCCTCCTACACACACACACACACACACAGTCATTATTCAGATCAACTGTTGAAGTGTCTGTTCTTGCAGTGCAGGAATCTATCAGTGCTGACAGACACGGTCAGGGATACACACACGATCAGGGATACACACACGGGAACTGACTGGATCATCGCGGGTCATACAGTATATACAGATTCTAACACTTTACAAAAAGGTCTCGTTAGCATTAATACATTAACTAATATTGCATAACTAAAATATTATAACAGGCTTTTTTTATAAAAGCTCATACAGCTTTTTATGTAACCGACTTAAAAAAGTTATGAACAGTCTTTTGCAAGATTAGTCTTAGCAGTTTATGCTATCGGCCACTGGTATTTATTATTGGTAATAAATAGTTTAATGTCAGATTTTTTTAATTAATTGCTTGACAACACCACAGCTGACATGTATAATAGAGCTGTGCCAGTAAACTTGTCCGCCAAAACACAGTTTCTTGTATGTGAATGCTGTTTTACATGAATATTATGACAGGAGTGAAGCACAAAGCTTTGTTTACAAAGAAATAATAGGTTAGCAATTAAATGTTACATCGCAGCCAAACGTTTGGATTCGTGCCGAATGAGAGAGTTGTGCGTGAGCCCATACATTTAAGCTTTTGTATTCTGTTTTGCGATCCGGTCACTGACGAG